>JAFELO010000244.1:972619-986164 GCA_017140195.1 Eumaeus atala | reverse complement strand
ATTGTACTTGGCATTCAACTCTGGATCCCTTAAAGTGTTGAGTTTAAATATGGTAAGACGCTGCAATAAAAATCACTTCAATACTCTTCGAGACGACACAAAAGGCTATTGTTGCACTACGCATACATACTTTGCTACCTCCTACCTCCACAACCCCAAATAACTTAATATAATACAAAAAGTAATCATTAAAATCCGTTGAGTAGTTGTAGAGGTTAGAGTTGACATACGAACATGCAACAAACAGGTGGTACAAAAATATTTTGTTCTATTCTATTAGTGTTTAAGAATCGTATGTTATCATTTTTTAGGAAATATATTTAATGTTTAGTTATTTAATTGATAAACAAATTGTTGTATTATTTTATAACCCAAATGTCTGCTTCCCTGGGTTACTGCGTAGGCTGTTGTGTCACGAAGATAACCATGGGAAAGAAAATATTGTAATAACAATTAAAGTATTATTCTTCAAGCTTCAGTTATATGAATCTTCCGTCGTCATTAAAAATTGGGGTTTTAACTATTCTGCCTTCACCACGTGGAAGTATTGCCAGCTTATATTATTACGATGAAAGGAGTTTAGTATCTGGGCATTGTATGTGTCTTATAGTCAAGCTGATCCTTCTTGGTTCTATATCAGATATCACCAGACCTTAAATTTGTATATTTCAACAGAAACTGCCTATTATCTTGAACAACTAATGTTAAGACGTCTATCCTATATTTCTTACGGTTTAGCTAGTCCCTGAAAGTTATACATCACTTGTACCAGTTTTACAAACAAATCACACCCTAAATGTTGTAGGCCAGGCCTATTAGATATACAACAAGAAAAGTTTATTCAAATCTGTATATGTTTTCCAGAGATTAGCCTGTACAAATAGAAAAACATACAGACAAAAATATTTTTTAAGATTTTGTCTCTACTAGTGTTTCTTTATCTCACCAATCATTTTTTTTTTTTTAAGTTTGAATGGAAAGACACACTTTTTACTGTTTATTATACGAGTATATAGATAGATTATATACAATAACATGACATAATTTCAAAAGTAATTATTGACAATTACATACAATAACATAACAGAATTTTATAAGTAACGAAATCGGCGTAGCAAAATACAATGTCGGTAGGAGTTGAAAAATATTAAATAATGGGCGCCGTCTCTTCCATTTTCTGTTCCGAAAATACAAACGCAGACAAAGAAACGTAACTGGATACAAGTTAAATGTTAGCAAACGTTTTGTGTTTTGCAAAATCAAACACAAATTGAGTGCGCTAGAAAAAATATGTGAGATGTCATGAACGTTACGTTTAGGGAGAATGGTTTCGTATATTTTATATATTTAGGAGGTACTTTAGAAGGTGTCTCTCGCTCGCATAATATAGTATCTAAACTGATGGCTGTGGTGTAGCGTTTCGTGTGATATGTCAGTAACTCTTGGGCCCAATGGGGGAGGTTGAGTGAAGAACAACCCATCGGCATAACCAGTGAACGTACGAGTGTTGATGGGTATCTGTAACCACCGAAAGTCCCCATTTCTCGTTTGTACTATTATGCTGTAACAAAAGAGTAAACGCTTCGCGCCTGGGTAATCGGCATTTGTTCATGGTAGTCAGTAGGATCTAAATACTCCTGGGAAGTATAATACAACGCTGTATGCACATAACCCTTATGAACATGAAGTTGATCTGACCACACAAACGATATGAACCTAACATACAGTCGCTTTCGATAAAAGTATTGATTATTAATTACAATAAATATACAAGAATTAGACATAAAGCTAAATAACTAAAAACTTTATTGCAATGAGTAATATTCGCGTAAACTAAGTCATTAATTATTAAAAAAACAACTTATAAACCAATAAATAAAATCAATCTTTGTGTAACAAACACAAGGACCGTCTCAGTGCTTTTGAGTTGCCCGCGCGGATCCCAGGAACGGGAAGGAGATAGCGAAATTCAAAGTAAACAATAGCTACCAGAAAGTCGAGCCAAGATTATTGGAGAATTTGTTTTAAGCCACTCGAGGCTCTTGTAAATATTTGGCTAAGCCTTCCTAAGGCCTTATGTCGAGTATTTCACCTGGCGTTCACTTTGAGATTTTAAAATGTTTATTTTGCGATAAAAGATATACTACTATTCCCTGATTTGTTTTTGTATATATAGAACGTTTTAAATATAAATAAATCATTAATTTTCGAAGCGAGACCTTCTATGGGCGTGATGGCTACTTTTTGATTGTACAAAGGTCATAAAACTGGCGTCATCGTTACGTCACGATATTCGTGAACGAAATTATAAAGTTTTCACTTCTTTTAGGAGTGCACATGCCGTTTTTTTTTTGCACTTTAACTATAATGTATACAAAAGAAAGGTACATTGTGTATCTCAATGAATTGCGACAAAATCCTTGTACACCGACACAGGTGGTAGGGTGTGTAACATATTCTAAACGGACCTAGGACCTATTGATTGATCAAGGGAATAGTCGATTCTTATTTCATAATATATATATTATTAATCTACATACGCGTGAGATACGATATATTAGGCAAACGGTAATAGCCCGACAGGAAGTGTTACTCACTTGACAACCTCTCCATTTTATTAACGGTGGAAAAGGATTTATTATCTATCGAGAGGGAATAATGAATATACGACTATAGGCTGCTATCTATAGCATTCAGCTGATGGCTCCCGTAAATCCGGCTTTTATAGCGCAAGTAACCACCGGATTCCACCTAGAGGTAGGCGATGTGTAATATGACGACAAAATAAACATACTAGGAAATAGAAACTGTGAACAAACGCGGCTAATCAATGATTGAAGTGAGTAGCGCTGTTTCATCAATGAGTGACTTCAAAAAACCACTATGAAATAAGGTAGGAATGGTCTATGCCATAAAAAGTCATAAATTTCCTAACCGTAGATATTTATGCAGAACTCATTCAAATTATATAAAATTAAGGCCAAAAGAGCCGACAATAAAAATGATAAAAATATCCATAAAATCATAAGTGATTCTAGACCTATGAGCTACGTTAATAACTTTGCGTGAAGCTTAGATCAATAAAATCTAAGAAACACGTGTTATCAATCAGAACAGCGCCGGCGTTTTTGAACGCGCTTTATAAACGCACAGACAGACAGTCGTAAAACTCTTGATGAGTCTGATTGGAACCACGTTTGGGGAATAATCCATGCGTTCACCGAGTTTGCTTTTAATTAAAGGACATAGCCTGAGAGAATATGGTAAGTCGTAAAGTTGTCTTTGATTAGTTCGTGATTACGAAGTAGTGCGGTTTCCATAACTCTTTTAGTACACAATGAACTAGACCTAATCAGTTTTATCTTTATTATAAATGGTTTTTACTGCTTCATAAAGCAAGAATCTGATAAATGCTTACTTTACGATGTCCAAATACACATCTGGACTATACTTTCTCTACGTACGAGAAGACCTATTGTGATTGAGCTTCAGCAAGATGGAGAGTTGAAGGGTCAATTCATACTCGCGCAGAGTCGAAGCGCATCGAAGCGTGAAATTCCTCACAATTAAAGCGAAGTCACACGAATGCGCGCGTATTCGCGTGAATTAGCGCGAGAATGCGCGCTTTTTCGTGGCATTAGTGATGGACACCAGTTGCCAGTTGAATCTCGTTGTTGAAACTCGTATAAAATGGTTGACATTGATCTTGCTATGATGTTGCTTATATCAGAAGTTGAAGAAGAAGAAAACGCAGAAAAAAGAAAAAGAAAATTCCGATTGCCGACTGACCAGACGGCGCGTAGTTCGCCTAATAGCCGCTTGGCTTCACGCGAATGCGCGCGCTACAATCAGAGTTGCTCGCGCGCAGGCGCGCGAAATCCCTCGAATGCGCGTGAATTCGCGCGTCTTTTTTTTTTCCTTGGAAGAAATATGTGCATTACATTGTGGAAATAAGGGTGAATTTGCTATATTAAGTTTCGGATTGACGCTTCGATGCGCTTCGACTCTGCGCTAGTATGAATTGACCCGAACTTGATACGAAATTGTGCGACTACGGAAATATTTACTTACCTAGTTTCTAGTCCATTTATGAGAATGAAGTCCAATTTCTGGGATTTGTATAATATTTATTTATTGTTCCCTTCTGCAGTCTGTTAATAGAACAAACGCGGTTGAGATGAGGTCGTTACGAAAAATATAGGACGGGGAAGACCAAGACAAAAGATGGTGCCAGTAGTCGTCGTAACTGGTGTGTTTGTATGAAAAGAATTATTGAAGTGGAGGAGACAAGGCAGGTATGTAAGGATCGGGTCATGTGGCTCTCCCTTCTCTATGCTTACCCCATTAAGGCACTAGCGTGAAGATATGTTGTTATTGTTGTTGTTCTTTTTTTAATCTATTACTTATCAGTACTATAATATATGGAGATGCGTGGCACTAACTCCTCCTATACAATGGAATTGGCACTACCTGGGAGATACCTCTCACTCGCATGATACCGCCGTAGAGCGACATCTTCAGCATCGCGTTTCGTGCGGTTTGTCAGTAGCCGGTGCCCCATTGGGGGGGGGAGGTCGAAGAAGAGCAACGCATCGGCATGTTAGTTAAGTGGACGTTCATGGGCGTCGGTAGTCATAAAAAGATAAAAAAGGAAAGGTTGCTCGTTTCTATTCTATAAAAAATACTTCGACATCACGATGGCTATATCATAAAATCTAGATAAAAAACAGTACATGTATAATTCCGTCGTACACAAAAATAGTAAGATTGGTCGATCAATCTTCGTCCATTCCTTTTATCTTTAGCTAGCATCGCTACCGACAATACTACCTACGCCACGTGTATTACGTGATCGAGATATGCCTCCTTGGTCGTGCCGGCCCAATTCCCATGTATAGGAGGATGTAGAGTCATGCACTATGCATGGCACTACCGACTCCTATGTAGCAGGGCACTACCTCTTCAAAAGAAGACTAGATTGACTATAGAATAAATTTTCATTACTTGTCTTACTGTAACTATTTAAATAAATGACAAAAGCTATATAAACTACAATATTCAACACAATATTATAAGTATTATCTGATAAAACAAAATGGAAGTGAAAATACAATACTATATAGATCAAAGATTTAGAATAATACGATATAGAATCCATATCATATAAATGAATAAAGTTTCAATAGATTTCACAATCGACACAGAAATTGAAAATGTGATTTAGCTATGCAATTTTTAAAGCGATTGTGCGCAGAAGTCGCTTGGGCCGCCATTTGATGCGATGACACATTGCTGGCAAAGAAGCTTTAGATACGAGTTTTATTTATGTTTTCAAATATTTCACACATTATTATTACATTTTTAGCGAAACTATAGATTTTTATTACACAGTTGTCTAAAAGCGTTAGTGCCGTAAAGGGTAAAGGTTAGAAGGTTGTTATTTTTTGAGATTTTATTAAAATATTTTTTGAAGAGAAGAAAGATGACCACACCTTGGGGATAAAGCTGTCCTCCCAGACGGTTACAGTGTTGCTGTAATAAAGTGCAATTATAATGTTACTTATGTATATTATCTCGAGTAGTGGTAACAGAGAAGCAACGATGGTCAGAAATAGAAATACAAAATCCTATTTTGAATAAAATACTTTGATTTTACAGTTATCATTTTGTTATCAGCCTTCATCAGTCCACTGGCGGAGATCTCTTTCAATGAACGCCATTCTGCTGTGATCGTCAGATCACCTGGGCTATGATTGAGTATCATTCTGCCCAAATGCGGTCACCAATTTGTAACTATACAGAACTATTTGTTTAATCCATAGTTGTGTTCCTTAATTAAAAAACATAAAATGCTAATAAGCATGAACCTCAGCAAGGGACATTGCCATGGTGCATCAGAACTAAATTGAGTCGGCACGACTTCGGATGTGCCACCCGCTCACATAATACCACATTAAGTGACAGCTATGCTCTCGCGTTTCATGTGATTTGTGAGTAGCTGGCTTATTGGGGATGTGGTGATTGAACGCAACGCTTCCGCATATGCGAATGTTAATGGGAATCGGCAGTCATCAGGGGCTACGATTGTTCTATTCTCTCATTTATCTGTCTTAGGTAGAAGGATATAAGATTTCTATTACTCACAAACAACCACTCACCTGTCACACCAATTATTACAGTGCAAATTTGACGGAATTAAACGGACGGAACGGGCGGATTGAGAAACGATAAAATACGACTGACCCCGTCTCGAGTCCAACCTGGACTGAGTATGCTCGAATATATGCATCATGCCTGGTCGCCGGTCGAACGACTACAAAAAGTGCCAAAGCTGTGTGTTTAGTTGAATTTACTTGTGTTCTTTATAAGAATTCATTTTTATACAGATAAACTAAATACTTTTTGATTTTTACACTAGTGCTTCACGCATTGCAACTATAGTCATTAACACACCCCATTTTTTAAATCTTCACTTAAAGGCTATATCATAAAGATAAAACCAACCTTACATCTACTGAAAAAATAATTATAAACTTAATTCAAAATCCCTTAAGGGTATATAGCGATTGGATAACAAAACTCAGAATCTGTCACTATATTCTAATTTAAAATTAGAACTAAGAATATTGTGTATAAGAAATGAAAGTTCAGCTTTCTCACATTTATTGTCCATCATATTTCATTTCTTTCTGCGGTCTTCAAATCGCGGTCGATTAGAAATACAAATCAACCCACGAAGACAAATAACTGTTACTTCAACACTTCTATGGCGAAACGTGATATAATATTCATACATTGCAAAATGAACTTTAATACCGGTAAACAGGGCTTAATTTTAAGCGGATTAAATACAGGAGAGTGTTTAGCTATAGCAGTCCCAGCGTCCGTCATCACGTAGATCCCTATATTTAGAATGTCACTTAATAGCGTACAATTTAGTCGGCAATAACATCGATTGTGTTGGTGCATTCATAGGAAAATGTTCGTCGGAACGGAAAATTTGTCGAAGCCATTATTCGCACTGGCGCTTCGGACGATTAAATTCGATATGCGAGTGTTAGGTAACAATCGCGGCCAAAACTGCATTCAATCACTTAATTGGAGCGTTCATTTTACACTTCGACACAAGTGCTCGACGCTTTATAACTGAGAGTAGTCTGGTTATTCATTTTGTCGATATATGTAATATTCTTTTTAGATACTTACGTATCCAATGCTTTTTGAAAGTGAAACCTCCTATAGATTTACATTTGTGTCATGAAAAAGAATCACAGCCGCGTGGAGGGGGTAGACGTTACATCGCTGGCAAAATTTTATTTATAAATACCCTTCACTTGTCCGTTACAGTTTCACATGTGTCCCATCACACGTATTAAGTAAAGGATAAATGACAAAAAAGGAATCGGAGACTTGTAAAGAAATCGGAGACTTGTAAATGAATCGGAGACTTGTAAACTTGTACATAAAATATAGTACCGCACTATACATGTGTATATGTTCTATGTTCTTTGCTTTTGACGATTGTTGCAGGCGTGTTGCTCTCCTTTTAATCGGCGACTGAAAACTTGGAAGCCGCACGAAACAGATGTTATTTTGCGACAATACCCGCGGTTTTGGTGTTAAGCCGACGTTGTGTTACTTGAGTATTAGCAACATAACAAAACCTCAATTAGACAATTCAATAATATTGTCTTTTTAAAACTCATGCTAGTGAACATAACAGAACTTCTAACTCGTTCAAAATAATTATGTTCGTTCATATTTTAATGTAACACAAAATAAATAATCACTTGCGAATGCAACAGTATTATGGCTTCCGAGAACCACGCCGTTACTAGCAACAGTGACAGCAGCGAGGAAAGCTAACACAGAGTTTCTTTGAAAGAACTCTTTTTATTGCTTCAAAATCTTTCATAACAAGATGTAGAAGTCTGTATACTAGTGGAACAAAGCAAATTTATAGATTTCTTTTGTTATTGAAAACAAAGCGAGGCTCAATAAATCTAGGAACCCCCACTGTTGATTAGACTAACCATGCCTCCCTTGCGATAGAATGTGCAGTTGTTCCAAAGTAAACAAAATGACCCCATCTCGTGTAAATAAAAGTGTAGGAGGAAGTTAGGCCAATTCATTATAGTGATTCACAATAAGGGCAAATAGAAAGGAAAAAAATTGAAAAGCATTGTTCGTATTTTTCTTTACTGATGTTTTGAGTTCGATTGATACGATCATATATGTTTACAATATTCAAATTAACAGATTTAGGTAGTCAAATGGTGTTTATAGCATAAGCGGGCAAACCAGGTGTAGGAGCTATGTAATGACTGAAAAATGCGATGACTCGTTACGCAGGCATGCAAGTAGTCCTCACTCATTTGCCCCTGGCCACTAGCAGCAGTAAAGCACACAAAACCTCATAGCCTCACTTTTAAGAGGCTATCATATGAGCGAGAGGTACCTTTGTTGTGCCGCCCAATTCGGCTACTGCGAGACAACATTAGTAATATTGTAATACTTCCACAGTATTTTTTTTTAATGATTTCATAAACCACCATCAGCGTGGTTGAAATAGTTATGGTCGGTGACAATGGTGAGGCGCTCACAAATCATAAGAAACGCCAATGCTATAAGAACGGCCCCGCTTGTGCTGAGCAGGACGTGCTCGTTTGATTTTTTTTTATAATATACGGGGACACACGAGAAATCCCAGCCTTTTTACGACTACCAACGCCCATCAACATCCGCATAATTACTATGTCAATGCGTTGCCCTCTTTTTCACCTCGCGATGGAACATCGGCTACTCCCAAACCGCGCGAAACGCTACATCGAAGATGTCACTTTACGCAGGTGCCGTGTCAGCGTGAGGGGAGGTACCCCTTTGTCGTGCCGGCCCAATTCCGTTGAAATGCATGGCACTACCTCTTACTAAAATGTCGGCAAATCATTAGTGGTATCTTTTACAAAGGCATAGCAGCTTCTTGCAAATGCATGAAACCGATGATGACGATGGTGATAGAAATGGAAATATATCGCATAAAAGGAGAAATAAAGATATATATAGTGATACATAAAAGAAACAAAAGGACGTGTAAATATAAAGATAGATTACAAACGTTTCGTCACTATGACAGGTGGATTTGCGATATCAAACAAAAAGTTACGAGCTCGTGCTGAGTTGCTTTGGTATTGAATAACGTAAAGAGAACAAATCGGGGAGATATTTTCATAACAATTGGTTTTCATTCATCATAGGAGATTTGTATGCAAATCTCTGTTACATTGTACATGTTTATAATTTATGTATCGCACACGAATATACGGATACTCTATTGGGCTTATTTTTACCAAAAGGAGGTTTTACTTCATCACCGATTCATATATATAAGTACAAGATGGCTTTAACGGAATAGCAGGGACGATTTTTACAAGACAAATTTTCTACCAGCAACCGATTACTTCTGTTTTAAGCAATATAAATAAATAATCATTAACGAGTATGTTACTTCATATACATCAAGCTGGGTCGTAACATTAGCAGTCTTTGCGTTCGTTAAAAAGAGGATCCAGCAGTTGACGTTTACGTACTGATGATGAAGCAAACTGTGGATAAAGACTCGGGGATTAATCTTAAATCTCGTTTAAAAGGCCTCTGTTTCAAGATCTTTATTGCACGAGTTTTGTTCTCTGAATGTACTAATCAGATTATGAGCATTGTCTGCGGTGTTCGGACATTTCGAATTAATTGTAGGAATATTTCACTCCACTACCCCTAAACAGATTTCAACTGTTCACTTTGAATACTTAAAATATATTAACATAAAGATACGAATGAAGCGTTACGGAAAATGTTAAGTTTCTTAGTCTAATTTAGAGATAATAATTGATTTTAGTGAGAATTGGTGCCTACATTACGGCTGAATTAGGCTGCCACGACCGGGAAAGTACTGTTCTCTCTCATGATACCGCTGTAAAGTGACAGCTATGCTGGTGCGATTTATGAGGCTTATGATATCCCGGTAGCTCATTGGGGGTTTTGTCCACGCATTTGTATTAGCTTGCTGAAGTTAATGGACCTCCATATTCAGTTGGTGATGTGAGTGCTCGTTTGTCCCCGTATAGGTACTATAAAAAGCTATTTGTATTATTTCTTCTTTATTTACACAGAACTTCATAATTAACTAATACCAACAACTGTATATGATACTAATTATTAGGGTTATGCCAAATGGCAAAAAAGAACCCTATCACTAAGACTCTTTGGCTGTTTGTCACCAGTCTGTATGTCATGAACTGTGATAGCCAGACGGTTGAAATTTTCACAGATAATGTATATATGAGTAAAATATCGAAGGCATATATTATAATAATAACAGTAATAATAATAATATCTGTAGACTTATCTCACCACGTTACAGGTTCTAGACAACGGAGATATATTTAATATTACACACCTGCAACTCTAGGAAGAGGTAGAGGCATGCTGCATAGGTGGAGGTAGTGCCATGCATGGTGCATCACACTACATCCTCCCACGCAACGGTATTGGACCGGCACTATATATGTATATCGCCGTAAAGCGACATCTTCAGTGTTGCATTTCGTGCGGAAGGAGGGCAACTCACCGGCATGGTAATAATGTGTATGTTCATGGGCGTCGGTGGTCGTAGGATGGCACCGATTGCTCGTTTGCCCCCTATTCTATTCATAAAAAACCTGTACTTGTGAGCTCACTGCTAAACACACTCTTTCAATGAAGGCGGCCGATCCGACAAATCACACATAATATACAACGGTAGCAATTTATGTAATGAATGTAATCTGCTCAATCTCACTTTCCCATTAGGCCGTTGCAACTGAGCTATATTCTGTCACAGTGTCCGTACAATTTTGTTAACTTTGATTTCATAAGTTCTGACACTTTCGTAACAATTACGGACAAATATGATTACTTTGTTTGCCATAGCATTTTTTATAATACTAGCGTAATACATCACACTGCCGTTTCACTTCGGTTCTATTAAACGTAGAGTAGTGAAGTATAGCCTTCCTCGATAATAATGATAAGAATGTCGTCCTAGTAGGATTTCGGCTACGGCGGCCATCTCTATAGAGCCAAGCCAAACTGCGTAGGATATGATATAGTGCACAAGTGTGTGCGTAGGTACAAGTGCACTCCCCGTTTCCTCATTCTTCTATTCCGATGGGACTGCATTCCAACGCGACCGGAGTGAAACTAGGCGCATGGGCGACAGCTTAAGCTGCTTCCAATTCCTGGCTCTAGACTGTTGTTAGAAATAGAAAAATCCCGATGTCTTATTTGAGTTTTTCAACTTTGTCCGACTCAGGACGCGTCCTCATGACTTTGGTCGAAAGTGCTTACCACTAAGACCTAATGTAACGAACATAAACACAGACGAAGAGTGCCAGAAGAAAATATTACCACAGTCAAAGCATCGATACGCTCTGTGGTATATCCAACTGGATAAATATTGACATCTCACTGAAGTGTAATGAACAAACATGTTAATTATTCAATGGATTTTCATTGTTTTATTTATACCAAATGTCGAAAACTTAAGCGATGATCAAAAGACTTAGACGTCTCTAATAGCTAACGCACGTACTACAGTGGTAAATACTTAAAAAGTTATATCCTATTACTGAAGAAACAACCATAAAGAAAAATTAAAGGGTACTCCTTTTAAATTGTACCCTTTTTAATTTTTTTTTCTAGTTGTTTTTTTTTTCTGATTAAAAGGACATTAAAATTTTCCAACGACAAAATAAATTTAACGAAAATTCACCCCGACAACGCAATTATCTTACGATAAAATTATCGTTTCTTTGTTGTTCATCTATCAAGTATTCACAACAGCACCACAATAAAGTGAAACGGGATCGTGACGAAATAATAATTTGGTGTAATAATTACGTAATCAAAGACGGCCAATTCGATTGGGATGTTTCAATTATATTGTACCATTCGTCTGATCAAAGGATGTTGTTTTTGTTGTTTTGATGATAGATGGTTACGGTCGAATTAGTTGGGGATTGATTTTTGTTTCGTAAGGTTTCTAATATTGCATAACTTATGTCTTGTATGTTTTATTGCATGCGTCGAATTACTTAGTATGTGAAGTGGGTTCTGCAGTCGCGTTTGAGAAAGTAGAAATAGTCTACACTGGTCCGTCTGGAATGAAGATTTGGTGGAGGGCAGTAACGGATTTGTATCTTCTATGATTATGTGGGCATGGTTTAGCTATCATTTAATGCAAATGCCCATTTGCTTAGACAAATAGAAACCTACAAGCTTTACATTTGTTGACGCGGGGAAACGCAGTTACGCTCCCTCGTACGTTTCACTGTCTCTGGGTAGGGTCCAGTGGTGTGTGGGACTCGCGGCACATTATATAGTGCCGAATACCCACAAAAACCACCGCGAGTGCTACCAGTGCCGCCTTTGGTGAGGTGCCTCGGAACAGTAAATCATCAGGCACCTCGACGGCAAGTCAGCTCCCGAAGGCACCGACGCCACCTCCACAGATGGGGTTGTCCTTCAGCACGGGTCAACCCCACCGACTTTGGGACAGTACAATGGGGTGAGGTTCCCATCCTTGCCCCTTGCCACGTGCGCAAAAGCGCCGCCACCTTTTGCTCTTTCGTCCCCTCTTCGTATAAGAGGTGTACAAAGAGCGGCACCTCCTCCTGCTCTTTAGTCCCCTTTCCTTTTAGGAGGGGTACTCTAAGACCCACCACCTCCTGGGTTCAATTGGCTTCGCCTAAGGTGTCTCGGATCACCCCTAGCTACTCAGCACCACTACTACGACAAGGCTTGTACCATGGTGGGGAGCTCTACCTACAACCTGTTTACGATGTTTCAATGGTGTTTAATGGAGATTTAATAAATTAGATTGCTCGTCGTACTTATTAATGAGTGTTCACATATTATTCGTGGTGTATATAGTAGCCACTAATTGTAATAGTGATTTCTTTTACGAAGTGAATTTATACTGTGAAAGGGGGTGAAGCCCAATACCGCTACAGCTTCATGGCTACGAGAGCTCATCGGGCGATTAGAGTCAGTTTGGGGTCAAAAGGGGATTCCTTCGCAGATGGAAGAGATGCCCGAACCAACCCTCTCTACAGATGGGTGAGATGCATCCCGATAAAAGAGTGTTCGTAATAGTTAATTTAACTATTATTATCAAGAGCAGATGTATCGAGGAATCGCCCTTTCCCCGGCTCTGGCGTCAGGTGTGACAGTGAGTGAAGTGACGTATCAAATAGTGAATCAGTGCTTATTAGCTCTAGTAATTAGTTGAGTTTGGCGCTGGCGAAAGTATGTACTTTTTAATTTTATTATAGGAAGAGAGAGAGTCGGATATGAGAGAGCATTTTGACAACTACCTACGCCCAAAAACATCCGCATAATAGTTATGTAAATGCGATGTTTTTTATAGCATAGGGGGACAAACAAGAAATCGGAGCCTGTCAAAGACTACCGACTTCCATGAACATCAGCATAATTACGCCGATGCGCTGT
>JAFELO010000244.1:836082-961794 GCA_017140195.1 Eumaeus atala | reverse complement strand
CGTTAAAAGTTAGAAAATCTGACAAAATTGGCTTCATAAATTTATTTAAAAAGACTGGCTGATCAAGCACTTTTTATTTTTAAATCTTTGTACTTTATTATTCCCCGTATACTTGAAATATTTTCATGTATTTTTGCTGCCTGTAAAATATAATGAGCTTTTTATTTTACAAACAACACGGATGTCTGTCAAGGGTTATTGGTTCTGAGCTTCGATCATAAATCTCCGCTGTGAAGGGTCAGACGGAAACAGTTTAAGTGTGCGATAAACAAATGTTTGTGCGGAATAATGAAAAGTATAAAAAGTATTGTTTGCAAAAAGAACACTAATATACCGCGATACAAGTATCAGCTGAGTCGGGTCAGCCTTAAGAATGATTGCTTTGATGTCGCGATTCAAGCCGTTTTAGAGATGGCCCGTGGGGGGAAAGGTTAAAGGAGGACAAAGCATCTATATATGACAATGTTACTGCGAGTCGGCAAATCGTTCATTATTTTTGATATCATCAAGTTTATATTATGACTCATTTATTAGTAGATTTATCACGGCTTGTTTATTTTACAATACCTTGAAGGTGAGTTTAAAATTAATTAATTTAATAATTATTAAAACAATTCTAAATGTTTTTAAGGATAAAATATAAACAATAATTGTACAATAATTATAGCCGACGGGCTGTGAAAGCCGCGCATCATTTGCAGGAGTTTATTTAAAGGAGACTAGAAGATCAGTGATCGACTTGACGTCTAGACCTGACTCTGTTAAGTTGGTAATTAAATTATTTTTAAAATTCATGCACTCACTTTATTAAAGTATTCTTGTTGTATTTCACGGTCTAATTATTGAGCACTTTTATAATCTGAAGATTTGAATCAAGATCACTAACAAACAAGAAATCTGCACAACTTTGTGGCTACCAAAGGCCATCGTCATCAGCATAAACAGATGCGATGTCTCCTTTCATCCTACCACTAATTGAAATGATATCACAGCTTATGATTAAATCAAAATATCGTGTACGTATGGCAATTTTAATTTACCACAATAGAAAAGAGCAATTGCCAATGGTGTATGTGGTCGAATTTCTAAAAGTACTGTACGGATTTTTTCGCACAAGGAAAGAGCAAACCCCGAGAAAGGTTTAAGTGTATAATTAGGCCTCCGTTATTCACCAGCGAAGCCGGGGTGGATAGTAGTGCTATAAATTTGCGTGCGATATAAAAATTTCCCCGTCAATTCCATGATATCTGCCTAATCATCGACGCACAATGTACAGTTGACTGATTAAGCAATTTCTCGCTTCGCTAAGCAGCCGTGCCCATACATTACAATATATTACAGAACAATGTAATTTTACTTACTTCCTTTGTATTGATCATTTTAATTTGTTGTTAGTACAGGTCGCTTTGAGCAACGGCCAACAGTCAAGTGTTCTTTTTTATGCTGGAAAGTTTCCAATTTTTTCTTAGATTATACCAGTGCTAGTAATTTGTGCTGAAAAGTAACGCTTTAGTTTTTATTGCGAATTGTTTTTGCAAGTGATGCGGATATCATGCTACATTCGGTGGAATTGGGCCGCCACTACTGGGCAGGTACTTCTCGAAGGTGATGTGAGTGATCACATGATACCGACGCGAGTGACACATTTCGTGTGATTTGCGAGTAGACGGTGGTCCATTAGGGGAGGGGTGAAAGGGAGCACTATACATCGACATAGCATGCTGATTGTGCATGGGCATCGGTAGTCGTGAAAAGGCTGCGACTTCCCGGGAGGCAATGTATTATAAATATTTTAAATTGCATGCTTGTAAGTTAAATATTTACCCTGTCTGTCTGTCAGTCCATCTTTAGCCCAGCGTGACTGCTTTTTTTTTTTTTTAAATTTTGACTTACGTACGCAAAGGCTTTTCTGTTGTTGACGCGGGGAAACGCATTTACGCGCCTTAACCGGCCCTGGGTGGTGTGCAGTGGTGTGTGTTACTCGCCCTTGGTGAGGTGCCCCGAAACAACAATCATCATTGCACCTCGACGGCTAGTCAGCCCCGTAAGGGACCAACTCCACCTCCACAGACGGTGTTGCCCCGCACTACAGAACAACCCCACTGACTTTGGGACAGTGCAATGGGGTGAGGTTCCCATCCTCGCCCCTTGCCCCGTGCGCAAAAGCGCCACCTCCTGTTGCTCATAGGTCCCCTTTTCTTTTAAGAGAGGTACCGAGAGCGACTCCTTCTTACCTTTAAGCCCCCTCTTCTTATAAGAGAGGTGCAAAGATCCCTCTCGGTTCAATTGGCTTCGCCTGGTTTCACCCAAGCTACTAAGCCCCAACGTCACGACAAGGCTTGAACCATGGTGGGGACATACGCAAAGGCCTAACCTTAGCTGTATAATATGAAAACAATCCAGGCCTAAAAATCCAAGCCAGAAGAGTAGATATGTAAAGTTTCAATAAATTCAAAATGATTGCTCTCCTCTCTAACGCAGATTAACCGTAGACAAATGCAGCTGTGGAACAAGAGATGTAGCGTAAACACGTAAAGTAAACGGCGTATTAGCATTATTTTAAACATTTTGAGAGAAATATGAAAAATACCAAAATTATTAATTTCCAAGGGAAAATAATTTTAATCTCGAAGCCAAAAATAAAAAAGCAAATGAAATATTTTAATATGTAGGCTAAAACGAAAACTGCTATGATAATAATCGGAACCGGATATGCTACGATCTAATATCAGCCTAATATCCATAATAAAGGTTCAAGTTATTTATAAATAAAGCAAATAAGGAAATTAATATCCGGTTCTATTAAGCCAGGGAACACAATATTGTGGCAGAATACTGCCCCGGGCGAGGATAACCGAACTGGATGAAATTCTAAAAGAAAATTAATTAAAAACTTAATTCTGTAACATTGAATTTTCAAGATTAAGCTACTATGTTAAAATATTTCATTACAGGGACTTAGTTTTTCGCTTTATGAAAATTGATTGAAGTTAAATATTGAATTCGTCGAGTACTTTTGAATTGGATATGAAGAAACTTAAAATAAAGAACGCTGAAACAACATAGATAAATTTCGAATTTCACGACTAAATGAAACCCTTCTTGGAAGGACTTTTCAACGCCAGATGGTTTTTACGAACTTTCATCTTTTTTAGCGTCAAATGTTATATTTAACATTCCAATAACTGCATTCAACATTATTTACGAATGTATTCCGAAAGTAATGTGTTTAAACATAATTTTTTTAAATATAAATATATCTATGAGTCCGCTTCGTTGTTAATTATGTTTTTATTAATCTGCTTAAGAACCAGTTATGTATATATTTACAGTAGTGTATTTAAAACAGTTACACCAGTTTCTGTTCACCAAGTGTGCATGCGTAACTATTAAATTATTTGTAATACCGAAAGTAAAGACAAAGTAATACGATCTCCGTGCACTAGCCGGTCCAGGATGGATGGGAGCAGCAGGAGATCAGTCGTCTTGGTGTTCATTCAAAGAGGCCTGTGTCCAGCAGTGGACCGATAAGGGCTGATAATGATGATGATGAACAAGTTCCTCTAAGCTGTTCTTCAAAGCCTTAGGATGATTCTTTCATCTACCAGCGATTGGTACCAGAACAGTACAATATTTAAAATACAATTGCGTGTTTTTATAGTACAAACCATTGGAATCACAAAGTGAACGGATGGAAATTGGAACCTTTTTCTCCTCCACTCCAATGGGTCACCGGCTACTCACAAAACGCACGAAACGCGGCACTGCAGGTCTGTAATATAGGATATATGGATAGTTTCACCTCGCGGTTTCACCAGCGTAATTCCAGTCCTATTCGTGTTACCGGCATGGTATATAGGCTATAAGCCTTTATAAGGTTTTTAATAGTACATTTATCGAGAATGTAATTTTTCAATTCCGGTCAGTAGTTCCAAAGATTAGCGGGTTCAAACAAAATCTTCAGCTTTATATTATTATTAGTATAGATAATAAAATATATATAAGTACGACACACCTTGAATATTTTATTCATCACCTTACAAGGGTACGCTAATAGCTTCAACGGTTTTGCTTCTGCGTCCATAAATATTCATTGAACGCTGCCTCCAAAACAGGGAAATCGAACCAGAGAACCGGCACCGAGGTAATTGTTGCAAGGAACGCGAAACTTGAACTGGTGGATCCCATTAAACTTTCAGTTCAGGAAAGCTCTTTGCCAGCGTAAAATTTGCATGTGCATTGTCAAACCGTATCGGGTATTCGGAATGAGAATGGTCAATGGTACGTTGTAACTTTTGCAGTTGTAACACCATGCATTAGTATCGGTCAAACATCGACTAGTTCTGTAGAAAACTATTTAAAACGCACCTCATTTGTTACAATAAAACTGCTTAATATCAGTTTAAATGAATTAGGAAAGATGAAATTGACACAGAGGCTGCGGTAAGGTAGATTATCAGATATCAGATCATCATAAATTTATTTGTATTACCCGGAGATTTGCATTCTTATTAATGCTCGTTCCTCTGAAATTCGCGTCCTCATTAATCGACTTGTGTTTTGCCATAATTTGTTTAAAAAATAAAAGACAAAGCGTCTTTATTAATAATGGAAAATAATGAAAAAAAGGATTTGAAAACATATTGACAACACGGGTGCTACAACCATTTTGAAAATTTTCCCCTACAGCAATTTAGCTGGCGCTCGGCTTTGAAAATCGCTCGGAACACTACAGGCGGTAAAATTAAAAATTCCTACAAAAGATGCATGTTTTAGAAAATTTTATAACAAGCACTTGTCGATAATTGAAATAACAAACTAGGTGCTGAAGCTGACGTAGGGATCGACGTTTAATTTTAGTCCACAGCTTTAGCATTCTATACAAATACGATAGATTAAATTATTATTAAAATTTAATCATATATTCCCAATCTTTTCTGGTCTGGGATAGAGCAGCGAGATCCAATGGTGGGATATCACAGAGCTGTTCAAAGGGGATATATTTCACTTTTGAAAAGAAACATGAATTTTAATGACACATTTTTTATTCTCACTTCGTGTTATGGCTAAGTTTATTTTATTTTGTTCGCTTACAAGGTTTTAAGCCAATTCGAGTTGTCGTTGTGGTAAAAGTAAATTAGCATTAAACATTTTGAAATAAAAAGATCGCATGTGGCTACTTGCTGCAAACATATTAACCATAGTAACGCCGTAAAGTTACAACCTATAATATATATAATATATATAATATATATAATATATATAAACAGTGATCAATTTTATTGTGCGTTTCAATTTTTATAGTTCAAAACACCCCCGAGTTGAAATAAGCAACAAATCGTGGAAACCATTAATTGAATTGGCGAGCGGAATAAAAGTTTGCCTGAATTAAAACGCAATACAAAAGTATTAAGAACTTTATCAAGAGGAGGTGGAAAATGTTTTTCCGATTGGAGTTCGCCGTCTGGTTCCTTCTAGCTGCTCCGAATGCTAAGTGAAGTGAACTGCTGAATATTAACTCTGTTAATGCCCTGAATCTATTAAAAAAGTTTATTTCAATTAGTGTAATATTCAACAATATTTTAGATTTAATTATTGAAGATAAGATTTTTGGGAGACTAGCCAACTGCGCAAGTCATATAGTTTACAATGGTGTGCGCGTACACAAGTGCATTTGCCGTTTCCTCATTCATCTATAACGAAGGAACGGCTCCAACTTGAGTGGAAAAAATGTGGATCAGATCAGTACCGACGGACGTGCCTTATGGACCTCGGAGGATCCCTCCAACACCAACGGTTCTACGTGCCTTATGGACCTCGGCGGATCCCTCCAACACCACCGGTTCTACGTGCCTTATGGACCTCGGAGGATCCCTCCAACACCACCGGTTCTACGTGCCTTATGGACCTCGGAGGATCCCTCCAACACCACCGGCGTCACTGCCATAAAGTGAGAAATTGAATTATACATCCTCATAAATGTTTTTGGACCTACACGGAATCTATCTCAGTAACTAGCGAACTGCGAAAAAATACTTCTGACTATACCAGTGGTGGCACGCATTATATAGTATGAATTAATTATCTGAAACATTTACAAAGTTACTCTTATAAGTTTTCCTCAATAATATATATTTTATATATATAATATAAGTATTTACTATGATTTTTTTCATACCTTTGTTTTCGTTATTGAAATTTTCATAGCTTTTTGAAAATGTTATATAGCCCATTGTCCTGTGGTGCAGGGGTCCCTTGGGAACTGAGTAGTCATCGAGATAACCTGATTATTCTGGGGCTCCTCACTCATGGCACTCGCGTTGGTTTTTGTGGGTATTCGGCACTATAATGTGCCGCGAGCCCCATGCACAACTGGAACCCACCCAGGGCCGGTGAAGGCGCATAAATACGTGAACCCGTATGAACAAGAAATGGTAAAATGTTTTCTTAATCGGTCCAAGAGCTTCTATGCAAACAAACAACCAAATGTCTTTCTATAATATAGCATACAAAAATTCTAGGAATTGATATTTTTATTAAAGGTATTTTATAATATTTTACTGTCTATATTATTATATTATTGTTTACTGGGGGCGTCAGTAAGAAATTGCACCATGCGGCATTGTAGCCGAATTGGGCCGTCACGGCCGTGGAGCTACCTCTCGTTCACATGACACAGCCGTAACGTGACCATCAAAAAATATGAAAACAACAAACATTTATTTAAATCGTATAACTTCAAATGTGCATTTAAATAAAGAATATATGATTTACTTTTTTCATGTTTACTAAGATGTGTTTGTGCCATACATTTCGTAAAATACAACTGAATTCAGATTACAATAATAAATTTAATCGGAGCACTGCGCGTAACACAAAAGATCATACAAATGCACAGCGCCTTAAAAGATGACAATAATTTTCATACACAGAACGTGGGTGAGACTTTTGTATGCACTTACATGCTGCATTTGAAGGCATCTTATAATAGAGCCTTACGCGGTAACAATATAGAAACTTGAGCATTTATCTGTATTAAGATTAACTTCGTCCTATAAGATTCATACTATTACGTTTTAATACAAAACGAAGCCTTTGGTATATGCCTCAGGCTTATGATTTATAATATTGACATCATAAAATCTTTACATAATAATTTTAAGCAATATCTCATTGTCAGTAGTATAAACTAGAGCGAGATTTTTGTAGGAGGTACGGCCATGCTGCATAGGAGGAGGTAGTACCATGAATGATGCATAACACTACATCCTCCTACGTAACGAAATTGGGCCGGCATGATCAGGGAGGCACGTCTCGCTCACTTCATACCACCGTAAAGTGACACCTACGGTGTCGTGTTTCGTGCGGTTTCTGAGTAGCTGGTGGCCCCTTGGAGGATGGTGAAGGAAGGCAACGCATCGGCATAATAATTATGTGGATGTTCATGTGCGTCGGTAGTCGTAAAAAGGCTCCGATTGCTCGTTGGGCCCCCTATTCTATAGGAGAAAAGAGATACTCAGGACATGACTAGTGACTTTTTAATCGATTAGTCAGTCAGTTAAACAACGCAGAGATGAGGTATAATCATGTTCAGTGCTCCGTTTAAAGGTGCGACTTCAGGGTCTTCGTTGCTTTTGATTTCACTGACAGAGTTTATAAGAATAATTTGCCACTCCTCCACAACGCTGTATTTCATTGGGACTCAATAATTACGTATCTTTATAATGTGACTGAACATATCTTGAAATTTTGTAAATATTTTTATTACATAGCATAGTCGATTTGTAGTAATTTTTAAACTTCATTAACACAGTTAAAACATTAAATACGGAGTGTAAGTATGTGTGAAAACGATTTTTAAAGCTAAACACTTTAATAGGATAAAATTCCGCACGAGATTAGCGATTAGGATCGTCAGACGGCTGCCACAGCCGACTATACACGTCGGAACAGAGTTTTGTTTTGTTTCCATTACGAACAAGGAAGTAGACAAGAAAAAAGTGATAAGTATATGTGTAGTGTGAGCTCGCGGCAAATCATAATGACGAACCTACTGAAACCACTATGAGACATCAGCGTCGCTCCCGCGGATTTGTAATAATCAGGTCACAGGTCACTGGAAAGGCGGCACCACAGAGGCCTTGTCCCGCACCACATAACATTACTCATTATAAACATCTTAAATTTACATTTATAGAACGAATGAATTAATTAAATATTCATTATTGTTCACAACAATTTAACAACACAGAACAAATACAATATAATAATATAAATGTACACAAAGGCGGCATTATTAATATGCAGCAATTTCTTTCAGGCAACCTTAACGTTACATAGAAGAAAACAATTTTATACTTAAAATGAGGCAATGCACAGTCGACTAAATATGTATAAAATAATTATATAAATAAAATGTTAATAAATACACAAATAAATAACCAATATAATATTAGAAACAAAAAACTTGGACTTGTATGTAGGTATATTTTGTTATATTAACTTTGAAGGTAAGTAGTATTTTTCCACCAGAGATTTAAAGGTGATGATATTTTTAGCGCGTCTAATGTGGGTAGGCAGTGAGTTCCAAAGTAAAATTTATTGAATAACAAAGGAGGAATTAAAGTATTTAAGTGGTGAAAAGGTGTTTCTAGAAGTAGTTAATTAAAGGAACGTAACTCTTTAGAATCTGGCTGTCGAAATACAATTTTTTCTTTTAGATGCGATGGTGTTCTCGGCTCAAATATTGGGGAGTATAAAAGTGTAAGCATTCGGGTATTACGGCGAGAGCGGATAGCCAAGCACTTAAGTTTTTCTCGATATTCGGATATGTGTTCAAATTTGTGCACCCCAAATATTAACCGAATGGCCAGTGTTGATTTCTAAAATATATATGGTTAACTCTGGGTGGCAATAGCCGACGAGAACACACGTATAGATAGGCAGACAATGGACTCAGATCCCGTCCATTCAGCTTCCATATCCGGCATCCACTTATACATTTTATAACCAAACACGACCACTCTTTTTCAATATAAGGCCGGGAACCGTAAAAATTTATCTCATACCATTTTTATTAAATGAAATAGTAGTAACAATGACAAAACTATTGTGATCTTGCCTACAAATTTGAATAAGAATCTTCAGTACAGAATGCATTAAGGTTGGCTTTAAATTTTATAAAATGTCGCATATAGCGTTATATATTGCCTCTTAAGTGCATCTAGAGATATCATTAGGGTGGCAAGGAACTCCGTGCAAGATTAAGGCTAGCACTGCGTTTTCAGTTCCTAGGAGCGGGATGCCTTGGAACTAATGTGTAGTTTGTTTAGCTAAATTAGAATACAAGGTATCGCATGCGGACTGTTCCATTGTAAGTTTTGTGCAAGATGAAACTTTAATTTCTTTTACAAATATTGTGCATAACGTTTATTATGTTTTTATGTTAATAACTTTTATGTTATTACTTCATTCTGTTATAATATTAAATGTTATAGTTTTTGTATAAGTTTTATTATCTTTATCTAAATTTGTTAGGAACTATATAAAATAGGCATTGGAATCCGACGAATGCATGAATAACGAAACTTAAATATTATGTATAAAGTAGCCCGATTTTTAACTAAGTGGTTATCGGATTATAGCTGCAAATGAAGAAGCGGCGAACTTTCACTTTGAAAAGCATCAGCCGAAAACAAAAAAAAAGTACGATAAAGTACAAAATTCAAGCAAATTTTTATTGACAAGCAGCTGTTAACTGAGATAATTAATTTATACTATATGACAAGCGGTGCAGCTAACACTATTCATTGAACCGTTTTACATTTGTTGGCAACTAGCTGCATCTCTCGGCTTCATCCTCGTTAATCGTAAAATTAATATTTATTTTTATTTTTTATATTACTTTTTTTATATTACTCTAAATGGTAAACCGCATAATGTACCTAACTTCATACAAATCCGTTTAGTATCTGCTTTTGAATGACGAAAAACATACAAACATTTACGTTTATTATTAGTGAAGCAGTTAGAAGCAATTAAAATATAGTTCAATCATTTGTATATTAAAACAGAGCGATCAATAACCAAATGGCAGATGCTCGGAAACTTCGGTGTTTGAAGATGAAATCCTTGTCCGGGCGGCAGGAGTTTTGGAATCTAATTCATTAGGAACGAAATCTGTAGATGTTTCAAATGATTGTTATAAGCTTTAAATATAGTGAGAGTAAATACTAAGTTGATCTTGATTGTTATAACTTGTAATTATAAAGAGAGTAAATACAAAGTTGATCTTGATTGTTATAACTTATAATTATAAAGAGAGTAAATACTAAGTAGATCCTGATTGTTATTACTTATAATTATAAAGAGAGTAAATACTAAGTTGATCTTTTAAATAATATAATCCTGTAATCTATATATTTATGAAGATGTAGTGCCATGCTGCATAGGAGGAGGTAGTGCCATGTATAGCATGACACTACACCCTCATATGCAACGGAATAGGACGAGCACGACCGGGGAAATACCTGTCGCTCACTTAATACCGGCGTAGATTGACAGCGTCGTTGTCGCGTTTCGTGCAGTTTGTGGGTCTCCGGTGGTCCATTGGGGCGGGGGGGTGGTGATAGGAGCGCAACGCATGTGCGTAAAAATAATGCCAATCTCTAAGGGCGTCGGTAGTAATCGAAATGCTCCGATTGCTCGTTTGCCCGCTATACCATAAAAATATAAATGTGAAAGGTCTCGCATTCACACATCACGAAATCTCAGAAATTACAAATTAAAGTGATACACTTTTTAAATTTTTGGTACTCACCGCACCAGATGCTGTCACGTTAAGGCGCTATCTTGAAAGAAATGTACCTCCCCTGTTGTGCCGGCCCTATTTATTCGGTTGCAATGTGCCTCATCCTAAAACGTATATATCGAATGCAACGCAATATCTTAGTGTCTTGTTATAAATAGACGTATTCGATACCTGATCAGCGAACAACTCTCATATTGATCAAGAGGCGTTTTTGATGGGCCTAAACTTATAAAACTCCTATCATTTTGAATATTACCAGGGGGATATTTGCAATTTGGGAGCTGTGAGATACATCTTAATGCATTTTGGGCTTTGGGGACGGCAAGCACGATGTTCGCCATCTATATTTTTACCAGCTGTACCCCGCCGTTGTGGACGCGGACAATCTAAGCCATTATTACTACCAGGATACTATTTTAGATTGTTTTCTATGTGTGTACCGAAACTTCATCGAAATACGTTTAGTAGTTTTTGTTTGAAAGAGTAACAAACATTTGAAATGTTTGTTGCTCTTTGCACTTTGAATTTTTTTGATGAAATAGGAGGCAAAAGAGAAAACGGAGCCTTTTTACGACTACCGACGCCCATGAACATCCACATAATTACTATGCCGATGGGTTTTTCGCCCTTTTCCCCCGCCCAATAGGCCGGCTACTCACAAACCGCAAGAAACGCGTCACTGAAGATGTCACCTTGCGGCGGCATTATGTGAATTGATTTAAAAGATTTTCTAATATAAATAATTATTATCTTTGCTCCCTCGTGGCCAAGGCCAGTCTAACCGAGTGAATCAGAACTAAGTTAAAAATTGCATTACGTGATCCCGTCCAAATGCAATGAGTACCGTCAAGTTATTTTACTGCAATGAGGAGGAGGCGATATGGGGCAAAACTTGAAACGGACGAAACGAAGAATACTTACACTGTTCATATTTTTTGTATTAGGGGGGGGTCAACAAACAATCGCAGCCCTTTGATGAGCGACGCATATAGATATCCGAATTATTCTAGTGGAAATGTGTTGCTCTCTTTTCTTCCTCCCCTGTAATAGGCCACCGGCTACTCAGAGACCGCGTGAAACGCGACTGCACATGTGTAAATTTAATGCATGTGAGCGAGAGGTTTGCTCAATCGTGTCAGCCCAATTCCGCTGCAATGCAGCATGGTGCTAATTAATAGAACGTTACCTGCCTATGCAATTATGCCTATTTTTTATCTGGCTTCTCTAAAATAAAAGGAACTAAACGAAAATATTGTCAAGTTCCACCGCCCCCTCTCTCATGGCCGGTTATATTTCTATATTACGTTCAGTACATTCCATATTTATTCAGACTTCATCACATTATTTTTATGTGGGCGATTATGCGCATATTTTTGTGTGCCATGAAAATATATACAACTGGCACGTCTCTGTGCTATCATGTTAATGTTATTATAATACGTTCTGTTATTTTATGATTAAATGAGAATGTGAAGTCTTTTCTTGTTACAAGCTTTTTGTATAAATATTTTCTTAGGCTCACTTAGTATCATTTATTAAGAGGTAGTTCCATGATGTATTGCAACGGAATCGGGCCGACACGACCGGTGATATGTCTCTCGCTCACATGATACCACTGGGAAGCGACATCAACGGTGTCACGTTTCGGCCTGTGAGTAGCCCGTGGCCCATTAGAGGGGAGGAGGAAGTCTTTCCTCTTGCCCTAGTAACGCATCATCATAGTAATTGAGTGGATTTCTCGTTTGTTTACAGAAATATAAGAAACAACAATGAATCCAAAGTGAAATCGAATTGAACAGGTGTTGGATCTATTAAATGTTAACCAACAACTTTTAACATCACCACATATTTGATAAATTATTATAAAATCTCAGTTAAAGTTATACTGAATATTCACCTCTTGTACACTAACTAGTACATCTCCGTGGAGAGTACAGTGGTGTATGGAACAATGATCCATGGTTCCATGGTTCCATGGTTCCATGGTTCCAGCCCGCGTAACGTTAAGACTTTTTTCAAATTTTAAAAAGTATAAATCTGCCATAGTAAAATTTGAAGCAAAACAAAATTATGGTATCGCGAAACAGAACTTGCGCAGGGTACCTTAATATTGTGTCAGTGGCGAATATCTACATTGCTCTCAATGCAATGGTTGTATGGACCTGATGCATGTTATTTAGGTCGATGAGCAAAGAGAGTATATCCAAGTGGTCCCGTCCTGCTTGCATCTCAACAATACCTAGAAGTGATATTACCAATGCGACCAAATGCGTATGACGTGTCGCCTCAATAGGATCTAATGTAACCATGAGTAAAAGAACCAAATCGTCTCAACATAAGATCACGACAGACTATTCAGAAGAGCCCCAACTTGCTTTTACTGTAAGGACTCTGATTTAATGGCTATGATCAGAAACGGAATCAATACGGCTGTACGCGAATCCCTTAAAGCTAACATTAAAGTTTTTATATCCAAGGAAGTGAAGGCCATTTAGGATGAATAACTTATCATCAGAGAACTGAAAACAGCAATTGAGTTTTAAGTGCTAATTATGACAATGTGAAGGAGGAATTAAAGAAATCTGAAGAGGACATTAATATACTGAAAAGTGAAAATAGCACAAAATAAAGTTTCAGAACTCACTACCAGATTATACTTAGCGGAACTGCGCATGCTCGTGAAAACAATTTGGAAGTTAATAGAATTCCTGAAAATAATTTTGCTAACTTGTTTTCAGTCATGAAGCAACTATGTGCTGTTGCCGCTTATCCCATCCAAGGTAGTGATATCTTAACATGTACAAGAGTCAGAAAATTAGAAAACTCAGACAAAAGACCAAGATCCGTTATTTTTAAATTGCAAAATCCACAGATAAGAGATGGAGTTATAGTTGCAGTATTAAAGTTTAACAAAAATATGCAAAATGACTAGTTAAACTCCAATCAAGTAGGCTACGGCGACAAAAAATCGAACATCTGTGTTTCCGAGCACTTGTCACCGTTTTATAAATCCCTTCATGCAAAAACAAGATTACTGGCCAAAGATAAGGGAATCAAATTTGTGTGGGTGAGAAACGGTCGTATTGTTACTCGCAAAGATGAAAAATCACTCGCAAAACAGATTACTTGTAATGAGTTTCTGAAAAATCTGTAACCGAGCGAAAAATAAAAAACGATACTTGGCCGTATACTTTATAATAAAATTCACTATATACTACTAAAACTTTCGGGGCATTACTTCGATACTAGACGAAATAAGTGTTATGGGCTACAATGTTATAGTCGCAACTGAAACTCGGTTGGATAACATTATTTTCAACATAGAAATACCTGATGAATCCTACTTAATTCATAGACGGGATAGGGAGTCAACTAGCTCCTCTGCCAAACTTGATAGAGAGGTGTCGATCGCGGTATCCAAAACTATATTTTCAAAACGGATGTATATTTCTGAAAGCTGTAATGAGGATCTTTGGGCGTCTGTCAGAGGAATTGTTAATGGTAAAGTATTCTGATAGGTACAATTTATATTCCACCACCCATCTCTCATAGCGTAAATAGTCAAATCTTAAATAATATTAATAAAGTCATGGGGACTCATTCCTGTGACACTCTCATCATAGGCGATTTCAATTTCAGCTTCATTAAATGGAAGCTCAGTGAAGATAACCAACTGTGCCCTTATACCAATGAAAATTCAATTGATCATTGCTTTGTAGATTTTATGAGTTTGATTAATTTGATCCAACATAACTCTGTTCTGAACCACAAAAATCGAATACTGGATTTGGTTTTAGCAAATATGTGCGGTGTAACGTTATCTGATGTTTCCATTTGCAAACTAGACAATCACCACCCAGTACTTGAAATTAACATTACATCTATAAGGCGTAAAAATCAGAAAAGTAAATCTTCTGCATAACTTTTATAAAGCTGGCTATTCTCTGGTGTGTTATAAACTTGGCTTGGTGGACTGGATACAGGAATTCTCTTGCAGTGGTAATTTCGATAATATGGTGTCAATATTTTACCAAATAATCAACAACATTATTGATTCTACAATCCTCAAATGCTCTAAATTTCCTATTTGGTATTCCCGAGATTTTATAAGAACAATTAAAGAGGAAGAAAGGCTCCGTAAGCGTTATAAACTATACAATAACGCCTGGGACTATCAGGAGGTACCTATTCTTAAATACGCATACTTTGTTTGCCAAAATTTTGCTACAGAAACTATGTTGCAATCATAGAAAACAGTATCATCAAAGCTCCCTAGAAGTTTTGCGCTCAGCTTCAGCCTCCGGAATTCCTTCTGAAATAAAATTAGAATGATAGACAACTGTGAAGGTGTAGCTAATCTGTTTGCTATGTACTTTGCCTCTGTATACAACAAGCCTACAAACAAGCTACCGAACGCAATCGAACAAAAGGTGGACGTCACAAACGATTATCCTGCCCATCTTCCACAAAATACTATCAGTAACTTTAAAGTGGCAGGAAATGTTGTACTAAGACTGCTTAAGTCAATAGATGCAAACAAGGGACCAGTTCTCGACGGTATACCGTCCTTTTAAGTGACATCCTCATCAAAATGACAGGTAGTCAGTCATATTTCACATCCATTACATATGATCTATAACAGATCGCTTGAGTCCTCAACTTTCCCCCAATTATGAAAAATTGCCAATATAGTTCCCATACTTAAAAAAAGGCGACAGACATGAAGTTTAAAACTATTTTGACCTTTATCAATCCTTAGTCATTTCTCTAAAATATTTGAATACCTTGTACATCCCATCGTAACAGCACATTTCTAAAACATTATATGCAGTAACCAACACGGTTTTATAAGAAACACATCAGTTGTAACAAACCGTCTGAACTATTCCACATATATTGCAAATAGTCTGAGCGAAATTAATGCCGTTTACACAGTTTTTAGCAGCACATTTGATAAAGTGGATCACAGTATTCTGCTGTTTAAACTGTTCAAGTATGGAATCTTTGGGCCTTTCCTGAAATGGTTTGATCCCACCTTTATTTACGTAAACAGCGTGTTGTTTGTAATGGATATGATTCTGATGAGTATATGGCGTCGTCAGGTGTGACAAATCAAAGAAGTAACACCCTTTAGGAACATTCGAAATATCTCAGTGATTAAAATTACTACAGAACTTTTTTTTCTAACGTTACAAATATTACAACTACTTTTTTTACTTTTTGAAATAAAAATTGGGCCGTTTTAAACAGTACTTCGAATGCTGCTCGTTTAATACCATGACCGTGACAATGATCTCTTGTAAATTGTAAATTTAAAATGGGTTAAATATTATTACAATATCAAATGGGAGACATGCAATCCGCAGAGTTCAATCCCAAAGCTTAGCTGGATATCGAATTGCAAATGGCCACGGAAAATGTAGCATTTAACGGTTCGCCGACTGCGAACGACTTCCATTACGTTGCGGGCTTGTTCCGTCGAATCGGCCATGATTTAATTGTAAATGAGCCGTACTGTGGTGACACGTTGAAAAAATGCAATATTTTTTCTGTTGCGAAATGTGTTTTATAACGACTAGTTTGCGAATATCAACCTTAATTTTTTAAACTATAACAGCTATTATGAAAAACTGGAAGCAATTTGAATTAATAAATAAGATAAGGGACTTTCTTCTTTAGGATAAAGACTAATATAATTATTGTTACAAATAAGCTAATATAAGTTAAGCTTAATTAAATCTCAAGCAACAGAACACTTGCCAGGAAACATTAGTGTTTTGCAGTCCTTGCGACCTATTTATGTTAAAGTTTTTTTTTATAGGGGGCATATTGATTTTAGTGCTCAATCGCCCGATCGAGCAAACAGCGCCGTTAAATGACTACTGACACCCATTAACATCAACATAATTATTATTCCGATACATTGCCCTCTTTCTGAACTCCCCCCAATGGGCCACCGGCTTCTCAAAAATCGCACGAAGCGCGATGCTACTTCTTACGAAAATATAAAACAATTGAATTGAACCGCATTTCTGAAAATAACTTTTTATGGCCATTTTTAATGTGTAACTGTTGTAAGCGTTCCTACATTTTTAAACAAGCTTCTCCCTCTAATCGTGTAATCTTCGGATAAAAAAATTGTTAACATTAAAATGTATTGATAATTATGAGTAGTTATGTTTTATTTGTATTTATTTTGTACTTAAGTCAAATCAAGCAAATAATTCTTGATTGCGGATATCGCACTTTCAATAAGAGATTGGGCCGGCACGACCGGGGAGGTTGCTCCTCTTGCTCGCTTGATACCGTCGTAAAGTGACCTCTACGGTGTCGCATTACGTGTGGTTTGTGAGTTGTAGCCCATGGGGGGGAGGTGAAAAGGAGGGCAACGCATCAGCATAACAAATATGATGATGTTCATGTGCGTCTTCAGTCGTAGAAGGACTCCGTTTACTCGTTTGTCCCCCTATATTGTAAAAAAAATCTTAATAAGAAAGATACCATTAAAATGTATTAGGTGATATGAAATACAAATATGACTCATTATTTTAATCGATATATTTTATTTTTAGTTTATAATCATGGATAGACTAGTGTGTTATTTAAATCTCTTCATGGGAATTCACTTTACTAAAGTAATATGAAATATCGGTTCATCTAAAAATACACATCAAGTACAATAATGCGCCATTATTTTTCAGCTATATAAAAATTATATTTACAAGAATGCAGTTTTATTTGCTGCGAAATGACAACCTCCTGGTATTATTATAGTTCGCAGACGAATGAATAAAAGCCTAATATTAATTAATGTTCGCATCAATAAGCTGGCACCTAAACATTGCTTGCAATCAGGCGAACCCACGCGACACAGTGCGGTGGCGACACAGGGCACTCTATTGGGGTGGTTTAGAATATCAACAATACTTGGGTAGCGCACACTGAGCAAGTGTGCAACCCTCCACTGTAAACGTGCATTTACTAGATGAGTTTTGCGAAACAGGATATCTTACTTCTGGACAGCGAGAAAAACAAATACAACACAACAAATTTTCTAAGCTTTTATGAGGCTTAAATTTCTCTTTGTGTAGACTCAAAGTGCAAGCTAGAATCTAAGCAAAATATGTCAAAGTAAAAAGGGAAGAGATTCATAATGTTAAGGAACGTTTGTTATTTGGAAGCAGTATTGCCATGTTGCATAGTGCATGACACTACATCCTCCTATGTAACGGATTTGGGCCGGCACGACCAGGGAGTTACCTCTCGCTGACATAATAGCGCCGTAAAGTGACATCATAAGTGTCGCGTTTCGTACGGTTTGTAAGTGGCCGGTGGCCCATTGGCGGGGGAGGGTCGGAGGAGAGCAACGCTACAGCGTAATCATTATTTGGAAGTTCATGGGCGTCAGTATTCGTAAAACGCCTCATATTACGCGTTCGCCCCTCTATTCTATAAAAGGAAGTATCATTGTGACCTGCAATACAGACCCTTAAAGCCTAGTACAGGCACCAATACACCAAAATACATCAACACCTACTAAAATATACACCAAAATACATCAACACCTACTAAAATATACACCAAACTACATCGACACCTACTAAAATATACACCAAACTACATCAACACCTACTAAAATCAATGATTACTCTTAATGTATAAAATATGTATTGTGGTGAGAAAAAACTATTATCCTTAGTGTAATGTCTAATGCATCCGTCGCCTTAATGCTTTTTTATGTAATAGGGGAGACAAACGAGGAATCGAAGCCTTTTGACGACTACCGACGACCGTATGACACACAGGGGGAATGTCAAAACGTGTCATGTGAGCGAGAGGTACCTTCCCAACCCTACCGGCCCAATTCGGATGGTAAATTGGCGTACACGAAGAACAATGCTATTATACTATATGTCCTTAAACATTTGGAATGTTTTTTATATAGTATAGAGCGACAAGCGAGCATGGAACCTTTTGACGGCTGCTACGCCCATAAAAATTTACATTTTACATAGAGATTAAGTATTCAAGTGGTTTGCCATCCAGGCGTCCCCAAATAGCCTGCCGCACACACAGCACAAAAAGTGACAACATCGCTAAGACGATATCGTGACCGTGTCAAATAGCGCAATGACGACAAAATTACTGCTAAACTTCGTTTTATTGAACTTAAAATTTTAAATAAAATAATTATATAAGTTTTTGATTAAAAATAGACTATTTACTGGTGTAAATCTTATATTTCGTCACGTTCATTAAAATGCCTTTCGTCACTCATTCATATTATTGAAATTGCTCATTTATATTTAAATTGATAATTCATTATTATTTACTTATTGACTTTATTCTTAGTTTTGACTACGAATGCTGTGGAACCACTAAAAACACACATATCGGAATTCTTTTTAATGTTGTTATTGACAATGTAATTATGCGTGTAGGTACTGTTGCTGTCATGTAACAAATAAAATTAATCTATACATATTATAAAACAAGTCCCCAAGAGCTATGTGTCGGATTTCTAATCCACTGGATAGCTTAATATATGGACTACAGACGCCCACGAACATCCACACAATTACTAGGCCAATGCGTCCGCAATGGGCCACTGGCTACTCATAAACCTCACGAAACGCGACACGGAAGATGTCACTATACGGCGGTATTATGTGAGCGAGAGGTACCTGCCCGGTCGTGCCTGCCCAATTCCGTTGCATAGGAAGATGTAGTACCAAGCACTATGCATGACTATACCTCCTCCCATGCAGCATGGCCCTATCTCTTCAAAAAAATCTCTCGAGTACCATAGTATCAAATATGTTAATTGACGAAGCCGAGGCAAGTGGGCAGTACAATGTAATATTTGAGTAATCGTCATTGATGTATATGATATATTAATGGATGATAATGCTATAAGTGTATTGTGCAGCCGTTGCGCATAAAATAACCAATAACATAAGGAAGCTACAATAATACTTGCAGGAATTCCTGTATTTATCGTTTTCAATTTAAACTGTAACAATAAAATAGTCGTTAGCTTTTGTTGTTATCGACAATTGGCCATAGGACTACACCATAAACGTATAAAATGAAATAATAAAAATCATATAAAGCACCGCAAGAATTGCATCTTCGCATAAATACATCGGAAATGTGTTGTTGTATCTGGAATCTGGAATACTAAAACGATCGTATTATAGAGCTTAGAGCTTAAAGCTCTATAATAGGATCGTTTTAGACTTGAATAAGTGATTTTTGCTGTTTCTACAGTACTATGCTGACAGAAGTGGCCTGTGCAGCTTTATCAGTTACTATAAAACTCGTCGATAGGGGAACAGAACCCCTTCTTTTCACACAGATGGGAAGGATGCATCCCGATATTTAAGATTAGTGTTTTTTATAGCGCATGGGGAAAAGAACAAAAACAAAACATTGGGAAACCACCTACGCCCATTAACCAGCTGCTCATAAACCACACAGAACACGATAGTATAGCTATTACTTTTAAGGCTGTGGCGTGGGAGCGCTCGGTCGTGCCAGTTCAATTTAGTTCCAATGCACTATTTACTAGACTACCTATTACTCATATTGTAAATCCTTCTGAAATACTGTGGAAAACTAACGAGTTTTAATTTCTAACAAAATCCTAAGTTGAAATTTCAAAAGGCCATCTATGCCACCGCATAGTACGTTCACAGTTATAGGCTGCTCTTCATTTTGTAGAAAATGTCTTTTACCCCCACCCTAAGCGATAGAGCTTGAAGCTCTAAGGTGATGTAAAATTTGTTGTTAGGGATATATATATATAGCATCTATCATCATCAAATATATATAGCATCCTAAAATTTATAACAAAACTACTTTCACGGATTTTATCGCGGTTTATTTAATATATAACTAGTCCGACGCTTCAGAAGCACCCGTGACAATGGTTGCTGTAAAGCTTTTGAAAGGCCATAGTTTTTTATATAACTAAAGTAATTATATAAACCGCGATAGAATCTGTAAAATTAGTTTTAATGTAATGAGTAACAGTCGGATAAATTTAATAATCACTATCTGCTTTCAAATTTCAAGGTTGTAGGTCGCTTTTTATATAGATTCACCAAAAAAATATAGTTTCCTACTTGTAGTATATTGCCATGGACAGAGTAAGCGAATATTGTTAAATTTTCAAAAAAAAATTGGCAAAAAGATCATAAAATTTAACAAGTATACTGCGTAGTATTTTGCATAAACAGCAATCTCATAGCGTATACTACTGCTTCCTACAAAATTAAGTCACACCCCGTAGACATGACTTTGATTTGAGACAATTAAATGCCAAAACTGTGTACATTAAGTACATTATAGTCATTACAAAATGGCTTTAGGCATCAACTGCCATCGTTTGTCTTTTAAATAATGACGTCGTTTTTGGGGAGATATGAAAACGAGGCCTCCGGCTTATCTTAAATAATCTTTGACCGAACTCCCTGTATTCAAATCCTTTAAACTCAATTGCATTATGATGCTTGTAAAGTGCCATTGATATGTTATAAAAATATACAAAAATGAAATCCAATCCAAAACACACAGGTAAATTCTAGAAATATTTTGTAAGATAATTGGTATGTAATTTATTATAATTTAATATAAAATTTATTATAATATAGACATCAACATTCACAAAAAAAGCAATTTATGGCAGAACAACGTCTGTTGGGACAGCTAATTGTCAGTAAATTCTATAGCTATACCTATAAGGCCTTTGACTTTGACTTTGTTTCTCAACTTTGGTTACACCATCAAAGTTTCCACAACATTTTAGAAAATGTTTATCAGAGATAATGTAGGATTCTAACGGTAGAGATTTATGAAATCGGTCAAGTAGTTTCACGGCCTATCCAGTGCAAACAAACAAAGAAACAAGCAATCAAATGTTCCCTCTTTATAACATTAGTATAGACAACAATGCACAAATACACTAAATCTTAGAAGCTTGCAAGATCCAAGTGTGAGTGTATTATGCGGACTGTTGCGAATCGTCAATAATACCCCCTTAGCTTTACCTCGGTAATACCCCCTTAGCTCGGCACGTGCGCGTCACGTGACTCCTCGGATTAGCCCAGCCGCCGGATAATTAACTGCACAAAACGACTATTAGCTAATCGATGAAATATACAAACATTGATAAGCATTAGTCTAATTGTCTTGGTGTAGTGAAGTTGCCTTGCAGTCGAATCGGGCCAGTATGATTAAGCAGGGCCCAAGTCGTGCGATTCATAAATTGTCAGTGACCCATAGGAGGCAACAGGTCTGTATAATAATTGTGTACATGTTTCGATATAAGCTTGGGTATTTATTAAAGGACAAACAGTCAGTTGTAAGAATATTCGTTTGCTCTTCCTTTAAATATGTATGTACCTAATACCATAAATATTGTAACAAAGAGAAAAAAAAATTACAAATAACATATATTTCTTTTGCAATATATCAGTTTAATACACAAATATAAAACAATTAAAAATATAAAAAAGTTAACTCGAAGTGGTCTCCATCGACTGCAACATAGTCCCTTAAACGTTGGGGGTAATTTATTAATAGAAGCACGCACTCTTACCATGAGGAAATTTTTCTCTGCCAATCGTATAAATTGTTTTAGAGACTACTCTCCAAAACTGACCATAAATCACATCATCATCCTGCCTACTAATATAGGGACTAGGCGATGGCCAGTCTTCAGCTCTGATGAAGTAACATTCGCTTCATAGCAAGATTGCATAGACCGACCGAGCTTTGTGACCCGGCCCCAAGTCTTGCTGGGAGGACCATACTTCGTTATTGAACATGGTGGGGGCTTAACTACCTTCGCAAGAATGGTATCTTGATAAACTTGTATCGATGTTTTGATACCTTTCTCACAAAGATATGGCTCAGTCACTCCTTCATAGCTAACACCCCACCAAACCATCACTGAAGTCGGATAATGCCCACGTTGTACACTGTCGACAAATTGGGAAGCTTCTTTAGAGCTTTGAACATATACTTTGTTCGTTAAAATTTGGCTCTTATTTTAAAATAAATTATCCATAACAACAATTTTTCTTTCTCATTCCATTTTAATACAATAAAATATTGTACAAGGCAATGGCGCCAAAATAAGACAACACAATGAAGAACCGTATAAAAATGACAGATTCCAAATTCAAATGCAGTTTTTTTTATTTTTTATTGTCACAGTATTTACGGCGAGACTAGTATATGTTAGGTCATAATATTGGCCTAGGTTATTTAGCCGCTAGCTTCTCCACCATGGGTAGCAATAGCTGACTATAGACATAAGCCATAATAGTCTGGCCAGATTAGAGAAAACTGTACCGTAAGTAAGAGCTCAACATTATTATATTGAATGCCCTTATTTAGTGAGGATAATTATATATACGTATTGTATATATTTCTCGTTATCCTCATACTTTCTTATATATTTCTTTCTGTCTCATACACTACATTCCTATATACTTGTAATATCACAAAATATTTGATCGCTTTATTAATTTGTATGTTGTTAAAGCATCGACGGTCAAGTTTTCAATGGGAGTGACCGTGATATTTGCAAATTTATTTATGGTCATTAGGTGATCGTAATTTGTTCGTTATTATCTACACTTAATAATAAACAGCTGAAGACTTTGTTTGTTTTGAACGCGCTAATCTCTGGAACGACTGGATCGAATTGAAAAATATTTTTGTGTCGAATAGTAAATTTATCGCAAAAGTAGTCTTAAGCTATATACTTCGACGCTACGACTACTAGGATCGGATTTACGCGGGTAAAGTCGTGGGGTAATGGTTGCAGTAATTAATTCGGTAGTTTATAAATTTAAAAAAAAAACGATGTCTAAAGCTTACGCGAAAGTTGCTCATTACAATAAAACTTTTTTTACGGGTTTTATCGCAGCAACATACGGACTCACAGCAACAGTGGTCAGTCCATCCGAGTCCATGGTTGCTGTAAAGGTATGAAGTTAATCGCGATAACACCTAAAAAGTAGTTTTATTGTGATAAAAAACATTTCTTTCGCTTGCTTTTCCACTGATCTTTCGTGTCATTCTATTACTCGTACTAGCTAACCAGCAAACGTTATTGTGCAATTAAACTTATTTCTAGCTTGTTACGTTTTAGTCGTCAATAAAAAATAAATGATACACTCACATATAATATACTCACAACAGTGAGGGTAATCAGAAATCTATCTCAGATCTATATCAGAAAGAGGAACAGAGCGATGTAGATAATTAGGGCCGATTTTTTTGTTTTATATATCAATATGTAGATATTTTGTAAGACTCAAATAAGATGACACCTTCATGATTTGTCACATAAATTGATCTAGATCTATTCATAGATATATCTGCGAGTGTACTAGTTTGCATCGACTCAAGTTTTCTATACTCTATATATACGTACTATTATAAATACTTTCGAACAATAACTCGTCAAATAAAACTATTTTATTACAACACTAACTTCTAGCAATCACAGACTAATGAAGGGATTCTCTTATGATATAATAAAACGTAATGGTATCTATTTGCTTTATATCGCAATAAATAGATGCTTGCCGCTTCGTACATAAACTTGAATATGTTAAACGATGTACATTGGAAATGAGCATTAACGTTTTAATATATACCATAATGCATAAAAATAAGATTTAATATCGTGTGTGTGTTGGTAATAAAGTTTTTCTTATCGTACTGAAAAACAACGGCAGAGCTTCGCCCGTCATAAAGGGGAAACTTTACAAATCTTTGAAATTCTTACACTTAAGGCATAAAATATATTTATCTGCCCCTAGACACATGAGAAATAAGCAAAGTTCGTCATATAAAGGATTTGTTACGGGTTAATACTTCGGTTACATTTTGTTTACATATTCGACATTTACAACTTTTAACGTAATATAAACTTCCTCAGGTCAATATATTCACTGCAGTGATGTGGAGTTGATGTTTTTATGGGTTTCCATTTGCCATTCCTACATTTTTATTATTTTTGTGAAAAGGTATTTTTATTAATATAAGCGGACAAACGAGTAGTCTAAGCCTATGGACGACTACCGATGCCGATGGAAATCGGCATTATATTATGCAGTTGCCCTCCTTTTTGGTGGGGAGACCCTCCAATGGGCCAACGGATACTTACAAACACTCGAAACGCGATGTCACACGAGTGTGAGGTACCTCCCCGGTCGTGTCGGCCTTATTTGGCTGCAATGCAGCGAGGGACTACCACTTGCTCCGGTTAGCCGTGCACCTGATAATAAGTGATGTCGAAATCCGTAGACCGCTCATCCAGAGAAATTGTTTCATAATTAAAAAATGTATAGTGGGACAAACGAGACTACTGACGCCCATGAACGTCTGTATAATTACTATGTCAACGCATTGCCTTCCTTTTCTCCCCCCACCCAATGGGCGACCTTTACTTACAAACCGCACGAAACGCGATACCGAAGGTAAGGTACACTGGCATCATGTGAGCGAGAGGTACCTCCCCGGTTGCGCCGGCCCAATTCCGTTACAATGCAGCATGGTACTACCTCTTACTGTATATCATGTTCAGCCACAAGGATCCTCAGTAAACACATTATCATACAACCGAATAGTCTACAGTATCACAGTTTAATGTAACAGAATATTAAAAACGGATTACTTACTAAAATAATATTATTGTAACGTTTTTGAACTTAAAAGTAAACTTTGGTACACAACGATGGTATGATCACTGACTGATCAAGACGAAAAGTGATCATACCATCGCGAGCCTGCCATCCCTAACCTACCTTTTTGTCTAAACATCATTTTTAGCTGTTTGAAACACAAAAAAATCTTTAGCGTGATTACTCATAACTTAGATAATACGAACAACTAGTAGACAATGAAAACGAGAGAAGTTTATTTTATTCCCATTTTCAGAAAAAACTGAAGTTACTAAAAATATGACCATGTCACTATTGATTGAAAAATCATAAAGTACACTTCGCAGAAAAAATATTATACCAAATAAACATACTTTTTTACAACCCCCATCCGCCGTATTGCAATAAAACCTCTCTCATTTAATAATCATATAGCGTACATATAAAACAAATCTTTTTCCCTTTACAGTTTTCAGGGATGTCAACTTTTACTGCGTCCTCTATCGTCATGTGGGGGTTTGCTAGGCGCCGTCTGGAAATGAACTCATAACACTTTTATGAGTGAACGACCATACCCCGTTCTACAGACTAACTTGTAACTAGAGATTGTTTTTTTTTTTTTTTTGTTTTACACACACTGAATTCATTGAATGTTTTTAAGGATTGCTACGAATACTTAATCTACTTATTTATAAGTCTTAACAATATATTATAGTCTGTCTGTCTTAACAATTTGAATAGTACTTGTAACTATAAATTGTCCGATGCTGAAATGGATCGGTTCACCCCCTGATACCTCCCTACGCACGGACATATTTGTCTATACGTGAGATTGTTCGAATGATCTTGTGCAGAGTGATAGCTATGGTGTCATTTTCTACGGTTTGTCAGTTTCCAGTGGCCGATTTGAAGAGAGGATAGAAGGAAGGCAACACGTCTATTTTATAATATTATATGATCCGTATCTATACGAATGGGCGCCGGTCGTCAAGTATTTCTGACTGCTTACTCCTGCTGTATACCATGAAATGCTTCCATATTTTTTCTCAAATAATATCATTTTACCTGATTAATTTATTTAGATATTGACGACGAATCTAGTCAGCACTACTGAATAAGTTCAAATTTGTAATACTGTGAAGTGATGGCTATTTAATTACAAAACGTAGGATTGGTGAAAGTGTGGCCCTGCGGGAAAATTGTAAATTGCAGTCGTTGGTCTATAAGTAATCCCCAGGTCCTATTGAAATCACTTCTTCCACTTCTGTCTTAAATGATATTTATAATAATAGTTTTTTAAGTTGATAGTCTATTACTACTTTTCAAACTGTAATGTACATTCAAATTAAATTGAATCGTACGTGCGGTAATCTTCTCCGACATACCACAATAAAAATAGAATAATTAATTCACTCTGTATATATCTTGCTCTGTGTCCACACTACCTCCGAAGATATGATAGCCATTAAAGTGGCCGCCAACCGCGCAATCAGACGCTTTATACCGACACTGTCATCTTAATTAAAATCTACAATATACTTTACACTTGCTGCGTTACACGCTAAACGACTATTGAGGCTATCTGGGACCCGGTGTAAGTTACAAAATATAGTTAATATCAGCAATCAAGTGCAACTAAATAGTTGCACAATTTTATAATATAACTTTCTAGGTTTGTGAACTGATAAAATGTGTAATAAATAGATGTCAATTACTTTTTACTATGACAGACTGGGCTTAGGCTTACTACTTAGGCTCCAAAAATCATTCCTAACGGTTACTAGTATAAAGATATTTGTAGAAATTTATGATAGCATTCATCACCATCAATGCGATTGCATAATTAGTACTTTTTATACAGAATAGGGGGGCAGACGAGCAATCGGAGCCTTTTCACGGCTACCGACAACCATGAACACTATGTGTATAATTACTATGCCGATGCGTTGTTCACCTTCCCCTCCCCAATGGTGCAGGTAAGTACCATGTAACTTAACCTGAAAGGCGAGAAGGTCGAGGCGTGTCGGTGGCCCATTGGAGAGGAGAGGAGGACGACAGCAGACATACCTAACAATTATGACTATGGGCGTCGGTAGTCAAAAACCTCTCTTTGACTCTTATACTATAAATAATCAAAAACCGGTCAAGTACGAGACGGACTCGTCCACAATTCCATAACAACAAGGGGTATGAGCATGAGCACGCCTGTCCGTCTGTCCGTCTGTCCGTCTGAACGTCAGGCAAGTCCTGTTTTCTTGAAAACGTGTGAATGGGTCATTTTTTATAGAATAGGGGGACAAAAGATCAAACGGAGCCTTTTTATTACTACTACTACTCACATACCACACGAGACGCGACATTGAAGATATCAATTTACGGCAGCATCATGCGAGCGAGAGGTACCTCCCCGGTCGTGCCGGCCAAAACACGTTGTATAGGAGGATGTAGGGTCTTGCACCAGGCATGGCACTGCCTCCTCCTATGCAGCATGGCAGTACCTCTTCATAAATTGTAACGTTGAAGATTACCTCAAATACTAACGTCTTAAACATCTTTAGTAAGAGATAGTGCCATGCTGCATTGCAACGGAACTGGGCCGACCGGAGAGGCGTCTCTCGCTCACATGATACCAGAGTAAAGTGATATATTCATTGTCGCGTATCGTGTAAGTAGCTGACGACCCACTGGTGGGGAGAAGGAAAAGAGGGCAATGCATCAGAATACGGATGTTAATGGGCGTTGGCAGCCGTAAAAAGGCACAGGTTATTCGTTGCCCCCCCCCCTTTCTTTGAAAGAAACATAAAGCTGAAATAAATTATAAGTCTAATTACAATAAAACTACTTTTACGGATTTTGTCGCAGTTCATTAAATTATTTATGTAGCCCGACGTTTCAGAAGCTTTACAGCAACCATGGTCACGGGTGGACTGAGATGACAGATGTCCTGGTGTACCAAGTTTTTAAAAGTACCCGAAGAATTATAATTTTAGTTGTTCCGATTAACGCAAACAGTACTTAATATATTATTGTAATGACTAACATTTGCGTAAACTTAAGACATCAATATTATAATTCTAAGTAATTGTAATAAAAGGATACAGTACAGTACAGTACAATATAATAGATAAAGCCTATAGATAGAGTTAGATAATGCAAACTATCATCTCTGATAGACTTAGCTACCAAGAACTAGGTCCCACATCCTTCTAAAGTACAGAAGATTCCCTTTATGGCATACAGTTAAAATACCCATCAGAATATCACCACCACCGTGTGTTGTTTAGCGAGGCGATTTGTCAGCGAACATCATCGATTACAAACGAATTCATACTTACTAAAATCCTTCGAGTTTCAACAATACAATTAGATCAAAAATTAGATGTCTGGCCCTCGAGTAACACAGTTGTCGCCGGCAATCCATTTTAATAGTCGGTGGCACCCCCTGGTGGGTGTGAAAAAACTGACTGCCGTCGTTTAGGAAATGGTAATTTTTCACGTTGGCGTCGCGATAAGGCCTCGGTCAGGTGTTAGGGTGATTTGTGACCGAAAAGCGCCCGTGGGCAGCGGATTTTTTAACGAAACAAATATTTATTTTCCTCTTTATTAATTTTATTGTTGACTTTTTTCAGTGATCAAGACTTCGATATTGGCATTTATTAATGTACTGTTAATTAATTACGATTTTGCTTGCTTATATTGTAAAATGGGAATATTTTTAGTCATAACTTGTGCGAGTAGGCGACACAAGGGGAACATATTATATAACATTATATTGATGTTTTTGATAGGAAACTTTGCAGAAAAATCTTTCTGGAACTGAAGTCTAGAAAATTTTAACACTGATTTTGATACCATAGAAAATGTAGCAAAATATACAACTATATAGCAATAACTATATTAAATGTAAAATAATAAATATGGATTATTAACCGTTACATTAATAGTCTCAAGTTCTATAGCTGTAGGCTCAAGTTCGTAATACATAGACATTTGAATGAATGAATGAACCAGTCCATAGCCGTCCACTGTTGCACGTGGGCAGCCCACGTTCAACCCATAGAACGCCAACCAACCCGATTCTATATACGTAGACACGTAAGAATATATAAATTGTCTATAAAAAGAAGAAAGTCAGCAGGAGGCAGTGCCATGCTACATTGGAGCCGAAGTGGGACGGTACGACCGGAGAGATACCTTTCGTTCACATGACACCGCCGTTAAGTGACAGATATGTTGTCGCGTTTCAAGCGGTTTGTGATTAGCTGGCAGCCCATTGGAGGGGAGGAGGAAGCGCCAGTGCATCTGCATGACAATAATACGGTTATCTATGAACATTGATAGTCGTTCAAAGGATCCGAATTCTTATTTGCGGCCTATACTATAAAAAGCGAATCCCCGTGGAAATATGTGCAACGTTGACATATATAATGTTGCTAACGAAGAGCAGTACCTCCTTTTTTTTTGTTGACGCGGGGAAACGCATTTATGCGCCTTCACCGGCCCTGGGTGGGGTCCAGTGTTGTGTGGGACTCGCAGCACATGATAGTGTCGAATACCCACAAAAACCACCGCGAGTGCCATCAGTGCCGCCTTTGGTGAGGTGCCCCGGAACAACAATCATGAGGGCACCTCGACGGTTAGTCAGTCCCGAAAGTGACCAACTCCACCTCCACAGATGGGGTTGCCCAGCACTACAGGACAGCCCCACCGACTTTGGGACAGTGTAATAGGGTGAGGTTCCCATCATGGCCCCTTTCCCCGTGCGCAAAAGCGCCACCTTCTGTTGCTCTTAGGTCCCCTCTTCTTATAAGAGGGGTACCAAGAGCGATTCCTCCTCCTGATCCTTAAGCCTCCTCTTCTTATAAGAGAGGTACAAAGATCCCCCTCGGTTCAATTGGCGTCCCCTGGGTTCACCCCAGGCTACTAAGCCCCACCGCTACAAGGCTCGAACCATGGTGGGGAAGAGCAGTACCTCCTGGCACACGTATTATTATAATTAAAAGGAGGTGCTGCATCTAACCTACTTATGTAAACAGATAAAAATAAAGATATTATTATTATTATTGAAAAAAATGTTTGTGAATTTACAGCTTATCAGATGCAAACGTCAAAATTCATAACATCATCGTAAAATAACTTTGAAATTTACTCCATTTGAAAACGGAACAACAAAATAGTTCGGAATAGCTTCACAATTGTTCGAGTTTTACAATGCTGTAAAGCCGTGTGCACAACAGAATGTTGAGCGAGCGAACAAAACAAAAATGCATTGAGCTATAAACTCAATGTAAAGGATTCTTAACGCGCAACACTTGACTATAGCACTTCTAATTGGGGGGTGAAAATTGTGATTAATGTCATCTGATAAAGAACGAAATTGTAAAGCGCGAATAAGCTGACAAGCTAACAGTTCCGTACAATATGCGATTTAAGTTACATAACTATGTAGGGACACTGACTATGGCTTCGTTGGATAGTAATTGTTATTATGACATATATTCGCCGCGAGCTGTTTAATTTATGTGCATCGATATTTATAAATCAAATATGTTTGTATGTTAGGTTAGGAAGGGGTCATGGCATGCTGCATAGAAGGAGGTAGTGCCTCGCATAGTGCATGACACTACATCCTCCTTTGCAACGGAGTTGGGCCGGCACGACCGGGGAGATACCTCTCGCTTACATAATACCGCCGTGTCCGCCGGGAATAGCCGGTGGCCCATTGGGAGGGGGATGAGGGCAATACATTGGCATAGTAACTATGTGGATGTTCATGGGTGTCGGTAGTCGTAAAAGGGCTCCGATGTCTCGTTTGCCCCCCCCCCCCTATTTTATATTTTCGAAAATTTGCAATTATAGTACGTAGTAGGTGTCGTTTCGTCTTGAGTCTTAAGTGAGCGAGAGGTACTTTTCTTCCTCGGTTCAATTCAGATATATTGCAATAAAGCAAGAGATGGACAGCCTCCGAGCGTAGCATACTGATGATGAATGACTGGTGATTATGAGATGAAATTAAAAATAATCGGTAACAATGTAAATGTGAAGTTTAACTCAGTGAAACCACCAATTGATCAAGTTATACGGATTCCTAAACCGATTACGTCCAAACCGACACATTAACCTAATTCCTTTTAATTGACCGTAGGCTCAAACTGTTTGGGGTCTCGGGTGTTTTGTGTATTTTTAGTGGATAATATATGCGTTTGGATAAACCTTGGGCGTCACGTGACAGGAAAGTGAAAACAAATATCATGTCACGTCAACACCCATATAATACGAGTTAACACGTTGTAGCTGTAACCTCAAAACCTACATGTGTGAAAATATTGATATCAGTGTGAAAGTGGGCAGTAAATATTTTTTATAGCATAAGGCCGAACCAATCCCCTTGCATGGGAGGATGCAGTGTCATGCACTATGCATGCCAGTACCTCCACCTATGTAGCATGTCACTACTATAGCAATTATATCTTGTTACTTAAGTATTTTATATGTCATCCTCGACTGTAAGGCTTAATGTTCTCTATTGAAGAAATGTCACCCTTTTTCCTTTTGGCGATGTGGAGGTCCTGATATATTTGTGATGGCAAATTCTGTCTGCCATCACCAAAAGATGATGAAATAATTTTCTTTATATTCCGCCGGGTACCTTTATGTTCGTGATATAAAGTATATCAGGTATGTAACGATGCACGAATTAATTTATATAAAAGGGTGAGCCCTTGATTTCCTACCTACGCCATATTTCATATCTTATTAACCCTTGTGTTTTAATGTTAAAATGTGTTAATTCTCTTACGTGAGCATTGTATTAGTAGTAATGACATGATCTGTATGGCTATTAATTTGATAGACCGTATCAATAATGTTTTAGTTAGATTAGTATGTGGCACATGTGAAAATTGGTTGTTAAATTCTATTTAATTGTAGCAGAGTTTATATCTTGCCTGATTTTATTTGGCTCATGAAGCCAAGAGAATGGGAATCTTATTGGTTGTGTGTTCCTTTTTAGAGCTCTACTCCTTTTTTCTTTTTGTTCGTTAAACAATATATTCTTTAAATATTGAATATAAAGAATGAAGAACAATCCGTGAAAATTAGTGGTTATGGAACAAAAACAATATATATTATACTATATATATATAAACTAGTTGCAGCCGGGAGTCTCGGACAACTAGGATAGGACTTCATACCCTCAATTTTTACCAACCAATATTGATTAAAACAGTATAAATTCCATTTGTTGTTGTTCTTGTAGTATTTTAAGTCTATCCAGGATTGTGAATGTGGAAAGACCAATTGTAATAAATATATATGAAAGTCTAAATAAACCTCTTATAGCCTTCATTCTCTATTCTTGGTAATTCCTTTTATTTTAAAGTATATTGTCACATTACCTCTTCCTAAAAATTAAATTGAAATAAATTTTGAGGGAGGGCAGTTCAAGTCTAAAGGGCTAAACCTTAAGATACCGGTACGAAGTACGTGATACGGAAGGGCCGGCAGAATCCAGGAAAGTATATCTGTCCGCATAACAACTGATCGGATTGTTTATTTATATAAATGTGCGATCAAATAACTATTTTGTAAAAATAGTAACTGTCCACATTTCCTGTATCTATACAAGTATCATAATCATTACAGAATGTGATAGATTTTATCAGAGATTGATCCACGCGGATTTCACAAACGGTTTTAACATAGTAATCTGATGAATAACAAACAAACATACTGTCACATTTATACATTAGTATATATGATATCAATATAATAGACGTGAATATTATTTCAAAAAATAAGTTTAAATTTCTAAATTGAAATATTTTTTTATTTTTGATATATTAATGGTACATCCTAAAAATCTTTTATTTACTGCCTAGGAGACGAGCGAGCAGTTGGGACACGTTATAGTATGTAATCACCAACGCCCAGAGACATCCGCAACACCAGAGATTTCACAGATGCGCTACCGACCTTTTAGAGCTATGCTCTTTTCTTGTTTTAAGGTTTTTCTATACTGTCATGTTCTATCATGTTGCTGTTACGGTCGGTGCAAAATGTGCTTGATGTTAAACATGTTCCAGGCTTCCAACTAAGCCATATTATGCTTTTTTAATTGAACCTGTCGCGACGAAGCTTAGGTAAAAAGAGACGAATGTAGCTACTCATGTATTACATTTTCTTCTATAGTATATAAAATGGTTGTATTTGTGGCAGGCGTAGCCTTCTTGTTGGCTACCGATAACTATATGCACCAGCACAGAACTTGCATTTCATTTGTCACCGGAAGCCCACAAACAGTGCAAAACACGACAAGCCTCGCTGTACGCGCGTACATCATTGCGAGCGAGTACTATTACACGCTCGTGCCGGCTCAATTCGGTTGCTATGCAACCCATCGTAGATTTCCTCTGATTCTTAGATGCGATATAATTTTAGGATACAATATCTCCGACATGGAGGACGTGTGTATTGTTCTATGTTGAAAAATAAATTGAGTTTCAGTTGAATGGCCTCCAATATTTTTGTGCAGGATAGTTTCAGGATTTCATTTTTTTACTAATAAGTCTCTTGGTAAAACGTACTTACGTCCCTGTTGATACCGGCTGCATTTGTTGCAATAACTAACACTATATACTAAGAACAACAAATAATAACTTTAAAACGGATGGCGCATTGATGATGATTTTAAACATGGGTTATATATAACGATCCAATGTACTTGGCACGTAATTATGTAATAGTTTCCAACAGTACCGAAAATATTTTAAGCGACATTCCCTAGTAACTAACTTGGTTACAGTCACGAAACGGTCATGTACGATGGGCCATTGACGAGACGACAAGTTGAATTTAATTTTTATACACGGACATACAAACCTACTAAGTTAATATGTATGGACTTCTCGTATCTCTGTGAGATACACGAGCTATGCATGTCGACGTTTGTCATCGTATCTACCATAAATACAAGTAGTGCGGCAGCCCCAGTTACTCAAAACAAGTAGGTACAAAGTGAAGCAAAATACAAATAAAAAAAACGTAAGCTAAATTTAATTCCTTAGGTTGTTATATTTATAGTAAATTTTTTATGGTTTATGATGTCATTTCTTGAAATTTTCTACGTTTATAATTCAGGGATACCACGTAGCCGCCTTTCTGTATGTCGAGTACATTTCGTGCACCAGGGCACCGTAAATGATTCAACATGCTATGTGGGTATTTAAGAAATGTGTGGTCTGAAAAAACCACATTCCGAAACTTTATTACTAAACTACCGAACTAAATACCTAAAAAAAATTAGAAAAAACTTTTTTCTTTTAGACTTATTACTATTAAACTTTTTCTTAAATTATATTTTTAAAAGCATTTTTAAAGTAAAATATGAGGGACCTTGAGGGCATTACTTAATTTATCCTTAGCCCTTAAGAAAAATCTTCTTGAAAAACTTTACAATTTTTTATCACATTTATTATTAGTTCTAAACTTTTTAGTGTATCTTATTCTTATTGTTACTTAAATTCAACGAATACACATCTAAGTAGTTAAATAAATGCAATCTTGTGAAGGAGTATATAACACATTATTTTGTCGTATCGTGAATAGCAGGCATTACATAAGGCAGCACATAAAGCGTCGGCTGGCTACAAAAAGCGACTCCGGCCTGCGATATACTAAGTGACCGGGTTGATAAACGTCACGACACTACCGCATACGGTCTTACAACAGCCAAGTGCATTTAAATGTTTCAACGTTTTTCATTCGTCCTACGACGGTGTTTACAGAAATATAATGTTTGAAAATCGTTTGCGTTTGTGTGTACATTTCAAGCTGATTGCCTGATTTGTGTTCTTCGCATTGCTAACAAACAAATATGTATTATATTTTTTTGTTTCCTAGCGGGAACAACGAACAATCGGAGCCTTTTGATAACTACCGACGCCCATGGACATTCGCATGATTGTTACGCAGATGCGTTGCCCTCCTATCATACCCTAAACCTATAATGGGCTACCGGCTGCTCGCAAAACGCACGATACGCGACATCCACGCTGTCACTTTACACCGGTATCAATTGAGTGAGAGGTACTTCCCCAGTCGTGTTGACCCTATTCCGTTGCATAGGAGGATGTAGTGTCATGCACTATGCCAGCTACTACCTCCTCCTATGCAGAATGGCACTACCTCTTCCTATTCCTCCTATTTGTTAGATGTACTCGTCATCATGCAACGTCACGTGTTATGTCACATGGAGCCCTCATTTTCAGGCATGAGGATGTTAACTGGAAGACCAAAACCAATAAATCTCAGTGCATACTCAAATGGAAACCTACACTTAAATATAGAGGAATTTAAGACCAGGGCATAGACTTTTACGTGTAAAACAAACCAATCCGCAACAGTTATCTGCGAGCAAGTCGAGGATATATCGCCAGTCGGATAATAGAAAATGTAGCGCCGTTTATAATGACAGTGCTCTGGAAAAATCATGAAATACAAAACTAAAGTAACTAATTAAAATGAACAGAAGGAGCCGCTGGCACAACGCCACTTCAAAGGTATTCGTACCAGTCGGCCAAGAAACTTCAAATCTCAACAATGGCGTGCGCCACGCAGTGCTTTGAATATCTTCTTTAAAAGAAACACGTCCCAACATTCCTTAGCGACATTATGATTTAAGTGCCGTGTTTCTATATTTTTTATTCTTTATTAGGGAACATCCACACAATTAAGATGCGTTGCCCTCCTTCAACCCTCCGGCCCAATGGGCCACCGACCGCACGGAACGCGACACCGTAGGTGTCACTTTGCGGCGGTGTCAAGTGAGCGACAGGTACCTCTCCGGTCGTGCCGGCCCAATTCCGTTACACAGGAGGATATAGTGTCATGCACCATACATGGCACTACCTCCTCGTATGTAGCATGGCACTACCTCTTGATATACAATGAGAACTAAGTATTATGAGTTCTTTGATAGGATAACTGAAAAGTACATAGTAGTAGATATTGAACGAGTGCTGTAAACGCAAGGAAAATTGTTTTATTGGTCAGAAATATGACTTCTATCGAAACTGTAAGGAATGGAATGATTTCGGCAAATTCCTCTTAAGTAAAACTTGCTGTCATGCTGCATTGTAACTGAGTTAGGCCGGCACTACCGGGACCTCTCGCTCACATACCGTAAATTACCGTAAAGACCACTGTAGGAGAAAATGAGGGCAACGCAACATAACGATTGTGCAGATAACTATGGGCGTCGGTAGTTATTAAAGACACCGACTGCTTATTTGTCCTCTTATAATATAAATAAAACCTGACTTTATATTGGACTGATGACTTGGTTACTATAGAATAGAATGGAAATAAATTTATTCTGTGCTCCACATTATAGTTAAAAGAAACAACACAGTGGGTACCTAGAATACAAATTGTTTATAAATGTAAGAAAAAGAAACAACATAGTGGGTACCTAGAATACAAATTGTTTATAAATGTAAGAAAAAGAAACAACATAGTGGGTACCTAGAATACAAATTGTTTATAAATGTACGAAAAAGAAATAATGAAAAACAAATTAATTAGGTACGTACATCATATTATGAATGTAGAGTTATGCAATGTGAGAGGCACTGAAAAGGATGTCACTCGACATACGTCGGAGGATCTACGTTCACCGGCACCGATTCTCAGTGACACCACCAACGGTTGAAGGAAGGCAGTGACAAATAAAAATATATACTTAGTTGCATTAAGAAATTAATAGGGTTAATAAATATTTAGATAAGATAAGTATATAGACAGTAATGCAAGTAGCTCATGGCCGTGCTCTTAAGAGGCAGACCAGCAGAGACCGACCGCCGGCTAAGGATAATGATGGATCAATACTAATATCTGATGTACCAATAATCTCTAGACCCCATTGGGGTAATGCATTCACAATACTTCATGGCTATTACGTCCTTACAGCCCTTCCCCTAGGCTTGTTCACATACGCATAACATTACTAGTCGTTCGCGAGCAGAACCTCGCAGTTTTAAACCTACGATTTTTCAAAATTATTTATGAAAAAGGTATACAGTAGTCATTACGATGAAAGGACATATTCAATAGCATTGCGATGAGTACACAGATATTATTATTGTGTTGAACCAGAACTAGCCTCAAATTGCCTGCTTTCCTTCAAAGTGTTTAGGAGTGAGAGAATGGGCAAAAATTTACAAGAGAAGAGAGTACACTTGTTTCAGTTCAGTGTTAACCTTCTTGATGGTAAAAATTTCTTTTAATATATTTTTTAAACGTTGGAACTGTTCAAAGTTAGACAACATTACGATGAAAGGACATATTCACAACACATCTTCACGCCATCTCACTAATGGCGAAGGCAGAGAGGAGTACAACACATCACGATCCTTACATACCTGCCTCCTCCACATTCATTACTCTATTCATACGGTCACAAGCGGCGCCGGTTGCGAAAAAATTAGTGCATTCCGCGTAAGTAGTATATTCCGTGGCTAATATTTTACTTGCAGCCATCGTCCCATAATGACGCTAAAATCGGCTTACGTCTTTAATTAATACAGAAGACAAGCAATATCATGCGGTTTCACTCGCAGTAACAACGCGGTTTCAACATTCCGTATTATAAACCTCACCCCTCCCCTATTTCACCCCCTTAGTGGTTGAATATGAAATTTTAAGCTTGTAGTTAAATTCGGCTGTGCGTTGTATTCCAGTCAGTCAATCAGTCACTCAGTAACGGAAAAGTTTTTTATAGATTAGCTTGACAAAAAAGATAGACAAAGAAAGATAGCTCAAATGTAAAATCGATCAACTTACTACGTATTATTTGTATAAGAGCAAGTTTAATTCCCTTTGACTTGGCTATAGAAAACAAAACAAAAGCGGCCTTACATTCTTATTTTGATTATTTCAATTTTTGTATGCGTAACCTTTTTGGTCAGGCCGTTTACAGAGCGGTTATGTATTTGTTTACACACATTTAATTAAGGGCCATGTTTTTTTGATTTTCAGAATTTCGTTTCATATTTTATTTGTATTTTGTGCAATAAGCTATAAAGAACGGCGTGGCGTGTGTATATAAATGGAACTTTTTGAAATTGGAACGAAAAATAATTTATTTTTCATTCGGCCTATAAACGTCGTTTCTTGTTGCCTATCTTTTCTGGCAAAAAGTAATTTCGTTCATATGATATTGTTGGCATTCGGCTTCTCTGTCGTATTGTGTAAAGTTTGTGAGAGCATGTATGGGATGGGGCGAAAAAGGGCTACGCTAATTTGGTTATATACATGGTTACGGACGTTAATAGCCACCAAAAGACTTTTTCTGTACACTTTTCCATCTCTCAAAAAATATTTAGTTTCCAATAAGATAAAGGGTATGTTTAGACTGGCGAATTTACTACAATCCACTTCTTACATAACTGAAATGTAAATAAATACTAAGAAGGACAGAGTATTGTATTACTGAGATAAAAAAATCAAACCTTACACCGGTGTGATAAAGTCGGAAACGGTATAACAAGCTATTTCACCATGAACTTAATGTTTCAGAAATGGTCCGTTCCTTAAATCAAGTCGATAACAAAGCGTAATATTTTCTCCCTAGATTAAACGTGTAGGCCATGAATGTGGTGCATACTCTCATAGTTAACGACATTTTAAGTGACTCAACTAGACTATTGCGTAACTTATCGCTATCTCTTATGGAGGGTAGTTAGAAGTCATGCTTTTTCTTTAAGGACCTACTACTGTAGGCGATGCTGTTGCGTATGCCTGAACAGTTCATCGGAGTAGCTAAGTCTTTTGTGTTCTTGTTTAGGGAGACGAAAGGGGGCCTCCCGCTTTTCCCGCAGACGGAAAGAGATGTACCTGGTTATTTATGGGCCTACGTGATAACTATTTTTAGGACCAAAAGGGGAAAAGCATGAGGGTACCTGCCTCTCGTTTACACGGTACCACCGCATTACGTAACGTGCAGTTTTTGAGTTACCGATGATCCATAGGAAAAAAGGAAGTGACTAAAACAACATGACCTAAATAATTATTATGTGAATTACTACGGGCGATGACGGTGATTAAACAACATTTACGATATAACATAATAGTTACAAAGCGCTTATAGACATTTCAGAAAGATAATGAAATGAAATAAAAATAGTAAAATATTAAGAAATATATCGGCGTACTTCCCTCACTTTCAGTTTATTGTCTAATTTAGGATCTATCGATATGTGTTTGAACATGCTTACCGCTGGAACATTCGGTCTTTCGCTAGAATTACGACTACTGAAATCGAATAAAGAAATATTAAATGTGTTGTTACCAAAAATAAAGCAATTTTGATATTTCACTTAAAATTACAATCGCGACTCGCTCTATTCCTTTTTATTAAAGACGGAATTGGTCATATAATGTATTGAAATCATTGAAATTTACAGCGAAATCAAAAAAGAAATAAACAAGTAATGAAGAGTCAGCTGTGTTGTGATCCCAACAATATCACTGAGTTCATATTTGCTTTAGTCTCGACAAAGACTAGTTAGTTCTGTTTGCTGAAATACTAATTCTACAATTCAAAAGCAACCCTTTACTTGCCTCATCCTTTATAGGGTGGGGTGGATGATTGATTACCCCGTTCTAATTGTTCAAATATTAGCAATACTAATTTAAAGACGCTTTGGACATTACAGAAATGATCTGTAGCATAAGAGCCCTACTTATAACGATCTCAAAACCATTTCGGTAGAATGTTATCCTTTCATTATTGTAACGAGAATTCTTGCTTTCGAGTTGCTATCGAGTTGCCGATAAACTTTAACGTTATGACTAAGGCTGTTATGAGTAAATAAATTCACCCCATTTTGTAAACGAAGGTGTTTATCGTCGTTACTAATATGTCACGAAATAGCATTGTATTTAGTCTTATCGCGGCTCATTAAATCACTTATACTTTTCAATATATTATTATGTTTTGAACATGAATTATTTGTATATTCAGTACCTACTGAAGGTATTTAGTATAAGTTCACGATACACAAGATATGTTATAAATTTGAAATTTAATCGATATGTTTAATAAATAGATTGATTTGTGGTTTAATGTTCCGTTGCAATATCAAAGTTAGCTTCTCTATAAGAGCTGATGTCTGTCTCAACCCAGCGTTCGAGCTAGATGCTATGGAAGACCGTGTATAACTTATTTCAAATATAAGTTATGAACAAATTCCCCGCGAACACAAAAGAAACACATTACAAAAGTTATTTTGTGATGTTAGCTATATGTTCCAAAGCGCTTGCTGATTTTTTACATATATATAGGAAATATAGGAAAAAATTACCACCAAAATTTTAACTGGAATGCTGAATGAGCTGGCTAATAATTGTGGTGTCACAGAATTATTAACCAGCTCATTTACAATAAATATATTAGTGTTGTATCCATTGTTATAGGTACAGTATGAATGAGCGTAAAAGTTTTTATGTATTTCGGTTGGGCGCACAATCGAGTAACGAGCTCACGTCGGCGGCGGACTGGCGACAGTCCTATGACACCCCTTATCAGTGGACACACGCGATGTTTGCTAGACCATTAACACCCTTATATTATATCAAGGTTACAAACGTTACGGGATTATGTACTAGAAAATTCTATTTTTAATAGATAAATGTTTATATTTAAACGTTTTATATCGAGCATAAAGGGTTTAATCATAAACATTGTTGTATTGAAAATAGTGTTCTCTAGTAAATATACGACACTACACAGTTCAAGGAAAATTATAAATACAAACAAACATAGTTGGCTTGTCTTCTATGAGAGAGAAAGAGAAAGAGAGAGAGAGAGAGAGAGAAACATGGGCGCACCGCGCGACTTACTGCACTATAGCAAAAAGTGTCGTGAGAACTTTTCATCAGAACTTTCTCCGTCTAGCCTCCTTCGCAACGCGTGACAAAGAACTTCGTTCCAAAAAATGTTAAACATGTGGGATAATCTTATATAAGCAAAATGTAAAACAAAACAAACAAATATTTGATTTTACAGTACAGTGACAGGATGTGTGAAGGACATTAATCAACGAAAATAAAAAGATACACAGTTAACGCCTCAAAGCTGTCAGTATAAAAGGCGTAGACATGTCAAATTATACACAGTGTAAAAAAAACTTTTGGCTTCGTAAGTTGGTGACTAAGTGAATAAATTTTGAAATTTAAGCATAAAATGACACGCGTAAGGTAAAACAAAAAAGTGTTTAAATTATGATATCCTTTGAAATATAATCTTTTTTTAAAATCAACCTAAAATCTTACGCGTAAAGTTGACTTTAGACTTTTTACGTTTATGAATGACATTTCAGTATGAAATCGTGTAACTTGCATTTTTGTAAAGGAATGGTGAAGGGGCTAACTTACAACAATAATTGTCTGTCTTCTATATGAAGATGTAGATTTTTTAAATTTAGTACGATACCTTTACGTAGTGAAAATAATAAAATGCTACAGATGAATTTAAGCCGGGTGGAGGGAAGCGGGTCCAGCAGTGGACCAACTTCGGCTGAAGGGAAGAAGAATTTAAGTGTTATTTCAGCCGATCCGATTTTAATTGTCCCTAAGTATTTGCCTATGCGTTAATAAGCAACACTACTTTTCTATAGTCTAGGCGCCGTCCTTCTTTTCTCCTCCCCTCCAATGGGCCACTGGCTACTCACAAAAACAAATTGTGTGAGCGAGTTGACATCGCCTCCACCCCGGTCGTGCCGATCCAATTCGGCTACAATGCAGAATGGCATTACCTCTTTGTGAAACCAAAACATACAGGAAATAATAATATTACCGTAATATTTATTACCATTGAAAGATTACAGTATCGATAAATAATTACATTGGTAACTAGCGCCATGGTCGATACCAATTCAGAATTGTGTAGTCTAATATCGGCTAGGGCACTCATATGGACAGAGCACACAGACCGAACGGGTTCCACTGAAACTGAAAAGGCTACAGGCGCTTTGTAACTACTATTATGTAATATCGTAAATGTTCAGAATATTCATGCTGGAGATCCGCTCCGGCTTCACCCGTAAATAAGAATTTTACTATAAAACCTTCATTGGCAATCGGTATACACAATGGTAAAGTAAAACTGCACGAAAATCTGTTCAGTAAAAACTTTGAGAAAGTAGATCACATACAAACATGGAAACTCGTTCAGTAGATTTGGAGAAAGTTGGTCCCATACAAACAGAAAGCTTTTGGGGACTTTTTATATATAAGAAGACAACCAAACAAATCGGATTTGACGTGAAGTAACAATTGGACTAAGAAATAAAAAGAATCTTTTCTGATAATATGACAAGACCACTTATATATCAATGAAATTTTAACTTAGGTATTATAATTTTATTGTGGTTACGCATTTAAGCTGCATTCCGGCTGGATTGGTCAGTAAATTTTTTTGTTTATGCGGACAAACGAGCAGTCGAAACCATCGCAGCCTTGGTATTTTAGTTATATTTTACTCATTACAATAAAGTTACTTCTAGAGATTTTATCGTGCTTTATTTAATTACTTGACTGGCCCTACGTTTCAGAAGCTTTACAGCATGGTTGCTGTAAAGCAAACACTTTGGTGAGGTGCCCCTGCAATACAAATCATCATGTCTCCTCGATGGTTAGTCAGTCCCAGAAGGGACAGACGCCTTCTTCAAAGCAGTGCTGCCCTGCAACACAGGACAAACTCACCAACTTTGGGACAGTACATTAGGGTGAGATTCCCATCCTCGTTCCCTTGATCAGTGCGCAAAAGCGCCTCCTCCTTTTCTCTTTTGTCCCGTATTCTTATAGGAGTAATACAAAGAGCACCTCCTCCTCGTGTTCCTTAGCCCCCTTTTTATAAATGGGGTGCTCAGAGCGTCCCCTCAGTTTAATTTGCTTCGCCTGGGTTCACCCCAGGCTATGGAGCCCCACTGCCACGACAAGGCTTGAACGATTGTAGGGATCCCACATGACTCAAACCAGTCAAGGACAGTTTCTCTTCTATATTTGATGACCAGTTCTTTCGTCCGCATAATTATATCATCGCGTGACCGTCCCGGGTCTCAAAGGTAGTGAGGTCTCACGTTCGAGCCTTGGGTCGGACTCATAACTGGCCGAAGTCAGGAAGGTGTACCCCTGTACCTCGGAGAGTAGATTCCGTCGACCACGCGCCTGAAGATTTCCCAATACGAAGCGTACCATTACCAGCATCGTGCGCGCAAAATTAAACAATCATTGTAAGAAAATAAAATATAGTTGATAAAAAAAGAACTATTCCTACATTTTTTTAATGTAGATCCTAATCAATGAGAAATATTTCTTATACATAGGAACATTTTTCAGTGATTAAAAGAAATAAAATATACTTTGTAGTGTGGGTAAAGTTTCTAAATCTAACAACTTTAATTAAATATTCAAGTATCAAAATTTCTTCAATGACCAAATATCTTACTACAAAGTTTATAATATATATTTTATTCAGTCTGCTTTGAGTTTGGTCACAGAATTTTAGATGACATAAGTTCAAATTTAGAATACACTATTAAAAATTGTACATTTCTAATAACATAGGTACATTATTATAATAATTACAATATAATTATTAAAGTTTTTTTATATTAATTTAGCTAGTCAAATTATATATACTCTATTTGTAAATATCCGTAGGGCTAGTCCACTTTCAGGGGTCCACGCCTTAAAAGGAAAAAAAACTTCATTGGACCACTTTTTTCTTCGTCTGTCTGTCCGCCTTTACATCTGTCTAGATGTTATGTTCGGAAACGAGAGAAATCTATGTCGAACACTCAGGTATATAAATTCAAAAAGCCCCGAAAAAAGTATACTTCTAAATGAATGCAATTAAAAGACGCAGCTGTTTACGTGCATAATTTCTATGGGTTCCCACAAAAATCACACAAGTGCAAACTTATACTAAATACATATATACATATATATATATATATATATATATATATATATATATATAATACGTCAATATTACACATATATTATATTAAATACATCAACGTTAGGAAAGTCATTTTATGAAATGAAGTACAAATATAAGTTATACTACAAATATAAGTTTATGACATTGATGTCTTAAGTTTACGCGAATGTTACCCATTGTGATAAAACTACTCTTACGGATTCTAACGCGGTTTATTTAATTAATTTAACGACCCCGACGTATTATTTGATTTACAGCAACCACGTCCACACATGACCATGGTTGTTGTAAAGCTTCTTAATTCTGCCAGGCAATTAAATGAAAAATGTCTAATGGATGGAATGGACAAGAAATAAATGCAAATGTTCATCGACAGAATTCCGCGGAGTTTCATTGCGAATATATAATGTGATTGATTTTTGTGACCCGATTTCATGGCGCCGACAACGAATGAAAAAAATAACAGCAACTAATTGGGGCTTGTTTTAAACCTTCCATTGAGTTTGAAGATATCGGGGTCTAAATTAAACCGTTTTTACCCGCGGACATTTTGCAATGCATTTGAAAGCCGAATTAAATACTGAAACAAATTGTTATTGGAACGATAAAGTTCATTTGCAGTTGAACGGTTGAATTGTTTTCCCAATAATACAAATAAAGTTTGTATAACTTTTGAAGGTTACCGATAAATATTGAGGTTTCGGCATGGGCCAATAAAAATATGCTTTTGCTAGTTTTATCTTAAACCTTTCGTTCTGACCAATTTGTAACAAACAATTGCTTAAAATTATAGTAAAGTGTTCTACAGCGATTCTATCTGTAGCTTTACTATTCATAACGCAGCAACTTTTATTCATGGCATAAGGGGATAAACGAGCAGTCGAACAATTTACTTTTTTATGGAATAGGGGCTAAATGGGCAATCGAAGCGTTTTTACGACCACCGAGGCCCATGAACATTCACTAATACTATGCCGATAATTACTATGCCGATGCGTTCCCCTCCTTTCCCCCATCACATGGACCACCGGCTACTCACAAACCGTACGAAACGCGACACTCAAGTTGTTACTTTACGGCGGAATTATGTAAGCGAGAGGCCCGGTCGTGCCAGCCCAATTCCGTTACATAGGACGATGTGGCGTCATGCACTATTCATGGCACTATCTCCTCATATGTAGCATGGCACTACCTCTTCCTGCAAATTACCTTATCAATCCGCATAATTATCATAGATGTGTTGCCATTCTTGTCATCTTCCCACAAATATGCCACTGCAAATTCATAAACCGCAAGAGACGCGGTGGCATAGCCTCAAGTGAGCGAACAGTATAACAAAGTGCTTTGTATGTTGAATATTTCTATGAAAGTTTCGGAACTTAGACGTTAAGATACAGGTGAAAAATATGCTTCTATGACGTGTCTTTTGTCCGAAGACATAAGACACTGGACTTCTTAGTCCATACCTCGTACTGCAACATTAAAATGCGGAACATTTTATTATTGAATAAATTAAAAGACAAAAGGAGAATTTTTCAAATTTAGTACAGGGCTAGGCTAACGTGGGGTGATAAGTCCTCAGATATCAGTATTACTTGTGGTGGTTAGTAGTACGTACATAAAGTTACTTTAAGGTAAAATATGCTAGCCATTAGTTATATTCCTCTTATCGAAAAGTCGACGTTTGAGTGAGATTGCGTGCGGGCGGATCACGAGACTTAAGATTTTGTAGGAAAATAAATTAGTTGCGACGGTAAAGTTTTTGGTAAATGAGAGGGGTGAAAGCGCACTGAATTACGAGGCAATTGGATAGTCTACGGTTTTCATTATCATCAGACCGACTTTACTTTAGACTTAAGACGAAGATCTAGAAAATAATAATAATAATATCTGTGGACTTATCACACCACGTTGGCCTAGCCCTGTGGTAAGTACCGTTATGACTTGTGTTAAAGGTAATAGACAACCGAAATATATCTCATATTTTTATAAATTTAAGAAAGTTTATATTTAAGATTTTTATTGCAGAATTATATATAATACATATATAAACATCCAAGACCTAGGCGGGATTCGATCCTGCGACCTCTGGCGTACCACGCGAAGTAACCGCCACGTCAAAAATCTAGCATATCAATAAAATGTATATAACAATTAACTAATACCACTGACTGTCGTAGTTTTTTGAGATGTTACATGCACAAGGAATAAGTGTCATAACTTTTTTAAATGCTAGGTAATAATTAAATCAGATACTAGCGACAGACCGACTTCCTCATTGTGCATTAAAACCTTCCTCATCCTCTATTCTGATGAGGCAGTATGCCGCACGGCTGGACGGAAATCAAGCGCAAGCACGACTTAATTTTATTTCAAAGACATGGGCTGTAACACTACGAACTTCGTGTCTTCGGAGTGTTATTCGAAATTTAAAAATCCTAATTACAATTTTCGCTTAGACCAGTGACTCAAATGTCCTTGACTCGACTCACAATCGGGACAAACGTTGAAGTGCCTATCACTGGATGGGTTGTGCAGTCTTCCTTTTCCTGTTGTATGAATGTATATGGCTCGTTAGAGTATGAAGTAGTATAATCGGGTAATCGGAGAATTGGAATTAATCAGGAAAAATATAGACCCGTTAATTAACTTCATCAATTGATGAATATTACTGTGAACTGATTCCGTGCAAGTAAACTGAATCAACCTGTAGTATGATTTATGGAGAAACTTTTTTTTTCATAAAGATGTATGCATTACAGCCCCTATTGTATAGTAGTATGCAGCCAAATCGGGCCGACACAACCTCGCACTCTCGTTTGTCATGCGATGTGTGGTAGCCGGTATCCTATTGAGATCGAAGTAAAGGAGGGTAATGCATCTGCATACATGGATGTTAATGGGCGTCGGTAGTCATCACGCGGGTCCGATTGTAGGTATGTTAGAAAAAAAAATATAATACTTTTAGTTAAAACACAATAAGGACCCATAGTATCCATTAAGCAAAAATTCTGTTACTCGATCTTACTTAAGGCTGGCCAAGTGCGAGCCAGAATCTAAGGGTTCCACACACCTAATGACAGAGACAGATGGACAGACGGACAACGAAGATTTAGTAGTAGTACTTTCTGTACCCTTTGGATACAGAACCCTAATAACTACATTATTTAAATATATATTTAAATAGTAAACAATGTAGATATATAAAGAAAGTTAGAATTTACATTATGTACTAGAAGATAACGGCTCTGGTTTTAATAAATAAAACGTATCCATAGTATATGATTAAGATAGATGTTATCTACATTTTTAAACTTAATGTTATCTAGTTGCCTTATTTAAAAAAACTAAATGAACTAATCTGTATTCTAGCACCAGTTTGCGGTAAACATACAGTTTGACAATTCCTGCTTAATCCGGATTTCTGTTCCAGACTATCTTTTTTGGCAACTGTGGCTCTATAACCGAGCGGCTCTTTTAAATTGCACACAGCCTCTCATTGCCTATGTAATAACTGCAGCCGAGAAAAGGAATTTTAAAACATACCCCAATTAGTCGACTGAATATCTTTCGGGGACAATTAGATAGGAATTGTCTTACTTTTTTTAATAAAAGTTAGAATGAGGCTTCACATCTTTCATTGCAGTATAGCATTTGAATGTCTAATAGGACATGGTTATTTGCAAAGAGAAGATAAATTAATAGGACAAGTTTAGAAAATGTTAGTAGCGTATTTATATTCGTCCAATTATTTCTCAGTAATTATTTTCTGGGTTTTGATTATTCTCTTAATATTTACTTAAATTTATTTAAGTTTGGGAATAATGAAGTGTTCCTTAACAAATCAGTGGCAACAAACTAATGGTAGGAGCAGAAGACATTTGTCTTGGCATCAACTTCAATCCATATAATTCATTTTAAACTACTTTGCACGAAAGTAGGTTTTTTGTCTTTACTACATATACATTTCATTTGTCTTTACTAATTTCTTTCTATTTCATATAACTTCTATTTTTCCTGCAAAAGCGGATACAAGTCTAACAAGCTTCATCGTTTGAGGTTGGAAAGGGGTCCGATCCCCCACTCTCCCTCATATGGTAGAGATAGATCCCGATATGCGAAGGTTTATAATAACTAATTGAGCTATTATTATCATCCACCGCCTCTAACGTCGAGGGCAGCTCGCGCATGGTAGCTGAAATGGTATCGGTGCTGACGTGAATAAATGGCTTATGAAGAGGAACATTGCTGGGAAGTGCAGAACCGAAGTGATTACATAAAAAATTATTAAAAGTAGAATTACTAATGCTCATCTCCTTTATTTCAGGGTTCTCTTCTTCTCACTTGCCTTTTCCATTAGGGAGCTGGAGTGAAGATGTGTTGGTGTGTTGTTGTTGCTTTATTTCAGTAAGGGAATGTGTGAACCTAGTCGAGGATGTTTACCTTCGGCACATTTTACAGTTAGACAGGAATAACCTCCAAAAGGAATCCGAGAAATGGATTTAATTGCGTTGGTTGGCATTTAGAAAGCTTAGCTACACTTTCTTATAGTCGGAGTATCGTACAAATTGATGAAATTTCTTCTAGTATATGGGGACAAGTGAGCAATTGGAACCAATTAATGACTACCGACGCCCATTGCTCCGTATAATTGGTATTCTGGTGCGTGTCATGCTGAAAAAAGAAGGCACCCCTTTCTGCCTCCCTTCCAAAGGACCACCGGATATTCACAAACAGCGAAACGCGAAAGTATAGCCATATTTTAATGCCTGTTTGAGTGAGAAACCTCCCCGACCGCGCCGGTCCGATATGTAAATATATATATATGAATATCGAGGCTTGGATTAGTATAATCGTTCTTTTGTGATTTGTTATTTATTGTTCTTAAAAGTTGGTGAACATAAAAGTATAAGTTTTCAACATAATCTGATTACATTTCTTATTTTAATTAATCATAAAACACTCTCAAGAGTTTCGTTAATTAACTACGCATCTCGTCATAAAAAATGTTCATTAATTGATAAATATTTAAACTTATTATAAAACATCTGGGCTGCTAGGTAAAAAAGGGTCATTCAAATTTAAATTTTCGTTCGCCTTCAAATCCCCAGAGGGTGGGGTGGATTGGGGGAGAGACGAGAGCTAATAAAGTAAATTAAAGATTAATAATATATTGTCTAAATATAGGTTTAAAGGGAATCACGTATGTAAATTTGTTCGAACCCCCAGTGAAATCACATACAGCTGGATCCACTGAATTTTTCACATTACCAACTTTGTTAGTTTGCATTTAGTTTTTAATAGTCGAAAGTTTCGTATTTAGTTCAACGGTTTAACGTTATTACTGCAGTCGAATATAAGGATTAAGTGTAAGAGGGATAATTTGGAGTCTTCTTTTAGTATGTTTAAAACATTTTGTTTCTAATTCTTATATTTTTAGGGCAAACGGAGTAGTCAGTGCCATTTGATGACTTAGCGCTCCAATAAGACATCGGAAACTCAAAACGCGCGGGTATAGCTTTCATTTTAAGGTGGTAACAATAATATATGTTCAAAATAATAATGATTGAAACTGTACAGAGCAGAGACACTCTGAGTCATCTTAAAGGAAAACTTACTGTCCCATCGTTTTAGTGTCCGCTAAAGACGTAATAGGGTAGGAGTAAAGGGGCGTAAGTGAGAAGTGAAATAGAAAAAAGCTGCAGCAGCCTTCTTGTAGGAAGTAGCCTCTGATTTCTTGAGATATGTGTGTATTGATATGTACTTGTTTATAGTGACAGTTTTGGCTTTGGACACATTTATGCTCAACGAGTTCACAGTGTTTCGAACAAAAAAAACGAAACTGAACATTGAGCGTTATGCGTGAAATGTTCACGCTCACAAATTTTAACGTTAACGTCATGAAATTCCGCGACGTGACGTCTGAACTATTAAATAGCCTAATTTTCGAATTTTATACGCGAAAGTCACGCTAATACCCTTTTGTGTGGGGTAAATGAACAAGTCAGGAAGTCTTATCAATCTACATCGAGAGAAGCAGGTCAAATGTAAAAAAAAATAAGGAACGAAAGAACCATTATCATTCTCTATCTCTAAGCAACCGATGTCTGGACTCGTTAATTATGTTTATTCTCACAATCGCTTATATCGGATAGTAATATGCGAAGGATCACAATATATCACCTCCTTTCTCACCTCTTTTGAACTTTGCTATATTCAAAATTAAACGTTCGGATACTTTTATAAGGCTCAAATTGAATTGCGAAGTCAGATCCGAATATTTTTTTGTGATTTCTTTTGACGCGTCCGACCACCGACCACCAGTGCACCTGTAGAATGCGACTATCGCGCGGGAAGATACAAACGGTGTTCCGTCTGACAGTTTTTACGGGAACGAAAAAAAAATCGATGTGACGCTATTTTAATTGACGCAATACTAAAAGATCCTTTTCTGAATGAATTGTTCGACGGCGCTTGCTGAGAAAAGTATATGGAATGTCCCTATGTTTTACAAATGTTTCATAGTAACACATTTAATATATCGATCATGAGCTGGTACACAAAATTTCTGTAACTACATTTCTGTAACTACATTTCTGTAACTACATTTCTGTAACTACATTTCTGTAACTACATTTCTTTAACTACATTTGTATGATATAAGCTGTATAACAAGCATGTTTCGGGTCATCGATATAAAATCGTTAATCTTTTAACCCAAGACAAGTAGTTTCCAGAATTACTTGAAAGAACCGCATGTGGTCAGCCTTTTCCGCAGAAATTAAGATAAATTAAGTACCTAATGTACCTTTAATTATAAGAATATATTGCAGCGGCCTTTCTAAATCTATGAAAAAAAAAACCCTATCTAGCCATACTACTGGCATGATACTATCTCCTGTCACTCGTCAGCAAGAAGCGGTGCTTGGTGCCTAATTAACTCTGGCACTCCTTTAATATGCACTGAATGCAATAGCTAATTATCAAGATATAAGCCACGCTTATCCTTACGAGTGTTAAAAACTAGTAACAATGTTCACTGATATTCATTTACCTTCGTAAATGAATATCAGTGAACATTAAATGCGAAACAAACAAAGCGTTCCCGGTGGAAGTTTCCAGTACTATTGCAAGTTTATAATGAAATGGCCCGTGGACAAGTCGCAATCTTTTGTTTAGCCTCCATTCGTTCCACGCATTGCATCGCCACTGAACCAGTAACGCCATGCGAAACTTTTAATAGTTTTTCTTTATTCAATCAACATATTTTCGTTCTCGGACACTTCTCCCGTTCGCCGACAATTTGTTTCGGTAGATTTTTTCTCTTCCCTACATCCGCAAACTCGGTACGTTCCTAACAAATTTGGTCTCGAGGGTGCTTTGAAACTTTCCGCTTTGGTTTAGTCTAGACGAAATATTTTATCATCACATTTAATGATATTAACTTTATGGCCTGGTTAATAAACTTAATAAAACTATACAGTGTCTTAATTTTTATTTTATGTACTTTGGCCTATTTCGGTGTTTCCAACGTTAAAATTTTTTATAAGAATACAAATTAATGGTATCTAAATACTCACTGATATCTTGGCTTTTGCAAACAGTTTTTAGAGTAGAAAACGACAAACAAGTCGTAGAGCCACCAACACAATTGCTATGCGTATGAGTTCATTCTCTCTTTCCCTTCAAAGCCACCGGCTTCCTACAAAGCGCATGAAACGTGATGGCAGCTATGTCACTGTACGAAGATATGATGTGAGTGAGAGATACCTATCCTCTCGCGCCTACTCGTCGCTGCCTCTAACATATCTCTATGAAATGCTTCAGGCTTTGGTGCGGCGCGAGTGATTTTAGCCCTAACCGATATATGCCTAATCTGATTATACTTTTAAAGAAACTATTTGGTAAACACACAAAATGAATTCTTATGGAGGAAATATATCATTATTTCCTGCACTACCTCAGTGCCCTCCTTGTATGGCCAGTAGTATTCTTTCTTGGTTAAATGGTCTCGCATCACCAAAACTGAATGATATCGATAACACTTGAAAAATGTGAGTAATTAAACTGAGCATTACCGATATCTAGACGTAATTGTTACACTTTTGTAAACGCCACTCACGCAAAAAAAATATCCATTACGGGAATTAATTGAATTTTGTTTCAAATGTTTTCACGAACGCCAATTCTATGAGCATAATTAAATTCGACAAAAAATTCTACGACATAGCCCATTTCATTATAATTTTTAGGTAAGAAAGCAACAAAGTCACGTGATATGAATACGCTAAATTATATTTCGCATGCGATGGGTAGGATATACATAAATTAACGCTAAAAAATATTCAACAAATTACATATAAATCCTAAATATATTATACTTTACAGCTTCTTTCTTTACTTAACTTCTAAGCTTGTTATAGCATAGAAGGAAAATGATTATTTATATAAATTACAAAACGCAACTACTTAAAATATATTTTAATATATTGAGCCCGTATAGGCTATGTGTACATATATATAGTAATATCATCTGAAACTATTATTTGACATATTGTATTGTTACAGTTTTAATTAAAATAAAAGGACTATTAGGGGTAAACAGACTATAAGACTTGTGTTAGACTTTTAGATACATTTATTTATTCATTGTCTTTCCACGTTCACAATGCACAACAGACTTAAAATAGTAGAAGAACAACAATGGAGTCAATAAAGTTTTTGATATTGGGTAGTAAAAAGGTGAAGGTATGAAGTCTTATCTGGTAGTTGTCCGAGACTCCCGGCTGCAACTTGCAACTAGGACAAGGAGTAGAGCTCTGAAAAGGAACACAACCTATAAGATTATCATTCTCTTGGCTCCATGAGCCAGCTAAAATCTAACAATACACGTGGCATATGCTATTCAAACTAAAACATTATTGATACGGTCTATCCAGTTAATAACAACACAGATCATTTTATTACTACTACAATGCACACATAAGAGTAGTAAGACATTTTAACATCAACAAAGACTTAATAAGATATGAAACATGGCGTCGGTAAGGAAACAGGAACTCACCTTTTTTTGTTCAAATATAATTTTTATTTAATTATTTTACATTTAGTTCACGGCGGAAAAGATAAAACTATTTATTTATGATTTGCTGAAGGCAGACAGCGTCAGCGTCAAATCAATCCGTCGTCCAAGCCACGCCGAAGAGAAAAAGAGTGACATTTCTTCGATACCGATCACACCTCTCATCTAAGAATAAAATATGAAAGATATATTTTATTTCAAAAAGAAATTAATTATCGGAAACAATTGCTACAGTATAACTTATTATTATGTATTAATGCAACAATGATTCTAAAAGACGTGATTCTATAAGGTTATGTTGGGACTGACATGCCTTTGTAGGTAAAAGTCCCTAAATTAATTGAGAGTAAAAAAAATGTATCTAATATCACTGGCGTTATAAAGACACATCCGATGAAACACCGTCAAGCCGTTCTGAGAACGCATTAGCAGGAAACATAAATATCTGCACACATACACGAGGTCGAAAACTTTACCCTCCTTCTGTGGCAATCGGTTACTTAATGATAATAATAATCTTACTATAAACTAATGGCAAAATTGCGCATGTCAAACAACGCCGCGAGTGACTGACACTTTGTTTCAATACGGCTGGCTTTTTTCCGGCTAATCGTTGACGCGCTAGAACCTCGTTATTGAAATTCGCTAGCCGTAATGTGATGTACAATCCGATTACTATATAAATGCACTAATTTTAAATTGTTTTAGGCGTGTTTTCTTCTTTAGGTTTACTTTTTGTTTATTAAGGTATCGAAAAACGAAACAATTCCTAAGGAGAGCAATTAAAAAGAGCCGTGAAATTAATAATGTGACTCACAAATGAAAATATCCTAAGAGACATGGATATGTTATGCTTCTTAATTATTATGAAACGTTGTCATGAATGTATAAAATTAAAATACTACTCGAATAATTTTACTTTAAACACGACACACGGATAAACGCGGAAAGTGATATGATCGTTCGCTGAAAGCATCCATCAGTTCCGGTAATTTCCATCGCTAATTTTACGGTAATTTTGTCGCTTCTTTGTAATGCGCGTGAAAATGTCACCTTTTTTACATAATTTGTTTTATGTGTCGCTCGTCTACAAACATGCCGGAGAAAATTAATTTCCCGCTTATTTATTTTAATCATTTCATGTAAAAGGTGAAAAAACTATCGCATAAATATCAATCTAAGCCAATACAATTTTTACACTATATTAGGTTCTTATAACAATGGACGGAACATGATTGGATGTCTCGGTTGGTGTGCGTGTGTTACGCCAGATGTCGCGGGTTCGAATCCCGCATGGGTCATAGATATGTCAGTTGTCTAGTGCCTGTAACACAAGTCCTTCGGTACTTAGCACTGGACTAGGCTAACGTGGTGTGATAAGTCCACATATATTATTATTAAAACTCAAGATAAACACAAACATTGTACCACTTTAAAACCCCGCATAATCGAATGAGTTATGAAATAGTACTTGTGAGTGTACACGAGACCTAATATTATGCCATTGTACCACTTTAAAACTCCGCATAATCGAATGAGTTATGAAATAGTAATTGTGAGTGTACACGAGACCTAATATTATGCCATTGTACCACTTTAAAACCCCGCATAATCGAATGAGTTATGAAATAGTACCTGTGAGTGTACACGAGACCTAATATTATGCCAATTCACATAGACGATATTGACACTCAGCACAACAAAATTACCCCACAACGTCTTCGAGCGCAATTGTAACAATCGATCCAATCGTTATGCACGATAATCGCGAATCTCCATTTGCGAAGTCGGCTAAAAATATGAAGACAAATTACCGATCGAAATAGTGCAATCGGAATTGAAAGAAGTAAAAATCAGCGTCGGATCAGTATGGCGGACTCGTGACTCTAATGCCAAATGAGTAATTTCGAGATTCCCTAGATGCCAGTACGGTGAGAGCAAATGTCAGTCTCTAATAGCATTTGGAACATGATATCCGACCTGGTAATCGAACATGGTTCTACTAAAAATCCAGCTCTCTCGTTACTTGCTTTTGTTACGACGGTTGCTTTACAATAAAATTCCTTTAATACTGGTCCCATTGCCTTTGAACTGGATTTCTTCTCTTGGATTTCTTAGTTAATTAAATAACTGTAGTACTTTGCTTTGAAGTAATTAAGTATTATTAATTTATTAATCTATTAAATCTTTAAGAGTGTTTTGTGAGATACTCAACATCGTATATGTCGTGTCTATGATTTATATAGTAACCGGATTGTACATCGCCTTACGGCTAGTGACTACTAAGTAGAAGTTAACAAATAACACAGTTTTACATATAATAGTCTATTACCTGCTTTCAGTGGTAAGTGCACACGTTACTCCTTCAGTTTCTATTTGGTCTAGACCAGAGCCAAAAGACATTGGAGCCTGCTTTCAGACTGTTTATTTAATGTTCATTGTAATTTTTTAACATTTTTCCATTTGATTATGGAGATTATCATAATACAAAACAAACAAAACGAAACTCACCACACAAGTGTTACCATAAAATATGAACACCGAGAATGAAATTATACATTTAAAATCCCATACATCACGAACGCTCAACCATCTGTTTTCTGATACTAAGCAAATAGCGGAACAGATTGTCACGAAACTAACAAATTTCATTACGTACAAAAAACTGTGACGCGGGCAACAGAAAATGATTTATGTTATTTCGGATACAGTGGAATGTTTATTTAGAGCGAGTGTTGGTGTCGGATGTCTACCGCTGTAAATATATCCGTGATGTTCACAGTTATGTGTTATGGTGTAGGGAATCGTGGGCACTCATATTTTATATGGTACTTGATAACTTCTCCATGCTTGTACGCACGTGTGTTGTGGAAGTCAAGGAATTAATCATAGTCTATATTTTAAGTTAGGTGAAGTTATATGTCTTGAGTTTACGCAAATATACTCTTTACAATAAAAATGCTTTTACGCATTTTATTGCGGTTTATTTGATTATTTAACTAGCCCGACATTTACAGCGACCATAGTCACGAGTGGACTAAGATGGCAGATATCCTGATGTCACAAACTATTAAAGGTACCTATGTGATACCAGATACATATATGTGCAAAATTTCATTAAATGATGATGACGAGTGTGGAATTAATTAAATAACACCAAGTTGTCCTAAATTACGGGTCCATGTTTCTCTCGCTGAAGTAGCAGTGGGCTGGTCACACACTAATCATAACAAAGAAAATCAGATGGTAGATGGGCCCACGAAGGTTCTAAAGTGGAGGCAGCTTTTAGGAAAACGAATGTTACCATTCACCAGGTGGGAAGACGATCTCCGTGCAGTAGGAGGTCCGGGATGGATGCGAGTAGCAGGAGATCGGCCGTATTGGCGTTCATTGGAAGAGACCTATGTCCAGCAGTAAACCGATAAGGGCTGATAATGATGATGTAGTTGTCCACCTTATTTCTGTATAGTATATGCGAAGGAGCACTCGGATGCCTTTGACGATTACTGACGCCCATAGACACCCGCATTATTGTCATGCAAATGTGTTACCGTCATTTCTGTATAGTATATGCGGGCGAAGGAGCACTCGGGTGCCGTTGACGATTACTGACGTCCATAGACACCCGCATTATTGTCATGCAAATGTGTTACCGTCATTCCTGTATAGTATATGCGGGCGAAGGAGCACTCGGGTGCCTTTGACGATTACTGACGCCCATAGACACCCGCATTATTTTCATGCAAATGTGTTACCGTCATTTCCTCCAACCTTCCAATGGACCACCGGATACCTACAACAGCATGAATCGCGACGGCACAGTTGCCATTTTAAGGTCAATCAGGATAAGACACCGGTCATGTGAGCGAGATGAATTTCGGTCGTGCCGACTCAATTCCCTTGCAGTGCACCATAGCCACAACTCTTACTAAGATTGCTTAAGGCTAATTATAATAATGAATTGGTTCTTTATACTATTCAGTTAACTACTAATGCCTAGCTGGTCTAGAGGCAATATTGTTTAGCATCAGGGAATGTCCCAACCTGGTTTCGATTTCCGCATCGGAACAAAGTACCACCGTAAAGTAGCAGTTATTATCTCGCGTTTGAGAGTAGCCGGTAGCTCATTGGGGAGGGAGAGGAAAGAGAGACCACACATTCTCATGACAACAACAATGTCTCTACTGTAAAAAAGTATTATTATGATTTTTCAAATTCCTAGTGACAGTGCGAAGTTTACTGTAGACGGTGTAAAATCTCGTTTCTCGGTGAATATGATATTGTCCCTAGTTTTTTCTTCAGTCAACCATTATCAGTATAAAAGTAAATGAGGATATTGAAATTTGTATTTGTGCACATATGTATCATATTTCTTCCGCAGTTGAGTATACTCTATAAACGTGTGTTTACTTAGTTAAAATATGTAAGAAATCAAGGTCTGAAAAAAAGCGATAGATCTAAAACATTGAATGTGAGTATCAAACGTAACACTGAGAACTCTAAAGGAACTCTGTGAAAGCCACAAAAAGAATCATATATTGGGACAATCTCAGCATTTACACCGCTCATAGGTCTCAAATAAAGCAATAGATCTAAAATATTGAATGTGAATATCAAACCAAACCCTAAGTACTCTAAACGAACTCTGAGAAAACTATAAAAAGAAGTGATTCTTTTAAACTATTAAAAGTACCTATGTGATACCAGTGATTGTTTTCATTGTATATATATATATATATATATATATATATATATATATATAACACATTGTGGCAATCTCAGCTTTGTAAATGAGTCCTAAGCTACAACCGTAACACACTTCTTTCGTTTCGTCATATATCATTTTTCAGTCTTTTGAAAAGAGTAGCAAAAAGATAGAATGTATATTTAAATATGTTTACAAACGAATGTTAATCTCGTTTGATACATGTCCAAACGCAATCCGGTACACGTGGCTCGCTTCATCAGACGACACGTCTTCAGATTTGTTGGACAAGGATCGGATTACTTTCAGCTGTACGACGAATATAAACTAGTTGGAGATTGAACTGGTTGCTCCATCAACACCTTAATAGACTCGGGATTATGTTCAATCGTGTTATTATTTACGTCTTGTATAATTTCTTAACATTAGGATTTGGTTTAATTTTGTGTAGAGATTTATGTAGTAATTGCAATTGATAATCAGTCATTTATAATAAACGACACATGTAAACATCTTCATAGCCATGTTATATACTCGGGCTGAAGGATATTCTTGTCTTTCGGACTATCACATTACGATTTTAATATTTAATACGGAAGTATAAGATCGGATGTAATCTAATCCTCGCCAACCTGTGCGTAACAATCGATCGTGATGGTAATGATAAGTAAGCAATAACGACATTATTCTATGAAAGAACATAAGTTAAGACATTGTACAATATCATAAATCGTATTTAGTACTCATTATTGATTACAAATATGTAAAAAATAGGCACCTTAATACTTGACACTGTCTTTGAAATTCTTACTATACGGTTACCTAGACCGGGCTGCCGCTACTCGCCCGCACAGGTGATGCGCCCGGGTTCTGTTACCTGTAGCCGTTACGAGTTTCCAATGATATCATGCGGTGCCCATATTTTCTGAAAATTATGACATCGGCGAATTTTACTATGTACATACACTATGCTTTTGTTTTATTGGCTGCATAGGATCAATACCTATCGTGTCTCAGAAAATCTTCGATCTGTTATAATTCACGCTGTATAAGGTGGCGGAGTAGCTACCATGTAATAACAAAATAAACAAAACGTTTTACAGTAAAATTGATAACTTTATATGGTATCATTATATCTGTAATAAACATGTTTTAAATAAGCATTACATCCCTTATACAGGTAACATCGTGTTTAAATAGCCCACAGCATGACGCCGCAGCTACCGGTGGGTACAGCTCGTACAAGTGACACAAATGCGTAAATTGACACAATAAATTCAAGCTGAACCTCATTGTAATATAATGTTAGGACTCTGTATTATAATACTTTTAGTGCACATAAAGTAAGAAAAATATTGCCCACTTAGAATATTATTACGGTAATAGATTCTTAAAAAAATATTGGGTTGTATATTCTAAATTTTATTTTACACTTGTGCACACAGATATTTGGTTTTAAGTTTTTTATTGTAGCTCATTTAAAAATAACAAAAACAATGATACGATCAAAAAAGCCGCAACTGCGAACTACTATGTATCAGTATATAGATGCTGCAACAAAAGTCTATTTAATATAATTTAATAAAATAATTAAGTACTTATTGCTCCTATGCAACGGAATTAGGCCGGCACCACCGATGCGGTACCTCTCGCTCACACATCACCGCCGCATAGTGACATCTGTAGTGTCGTGTTTCGTGTGGTTTGTGAATTTCCGGTGGCCCATAGGGAGAGTGATGAGGGCAATGCCTCGGCATAGTAACTATGTGGATGTTGGCGTCGATAGTCGAAAAAAACATACAATTTTTTGTCTGTCCCTCTATTCCATATATAAAAAAAGAAAAAAATATATATATAAAAACAGCGAACTCAATTATATTAGTAGTATAAGCTTAACAAATTATTTTATTTCACACGGCAAGTAAGAGGTAGCTTTATTTGACGGGCACCACCGGAAAGAATCTCTTACTTACATGAGACCGCCTTAGAAGTGATGGCTATGTCGTCGTATTTCGTACAGTCTGTGAGTAGCCTCTTCCAGACATGGGATTCAGAAGAGTAACTCATATGCATAATATACTAATGTTAATGGTAGCCATCAATTGACAACCAGCTGGCTCAGTTAGTTACGTGGCGGTTATTCGCGTGTTACGCCGGAGGCCGCAGATTCGTATCCCGCCTAGGTCACGGATGTTTATATATGCATTATATGTATTTCTATTATAAAAATCTTTAATATAAAAAAAATTCTTAAATTTATAAAAATACTATTTTTTTAAAAGATTATAACATAGCAATACAACTTTATCTTAGCTATGTAACGTTTAATTCTCTTACATCGTAAGTAATGTGCACTTTCCTACCATAAACAAAACCTACAACTGGGCCAACTTAAAACGTTTTTACGCATTTCTAAAACGCAAACTCTGAATAAGTCTGGAAAAAAATTCAAACCCATACAAACATTCGGGAGTATTTCCACCATGCTTCTGAAATTCGGTGAAAGCTTTACAGAAATTTCCGTTTTGAAGGTACGGAATAAAAAGCTTGTTATTCGACCCAAATTGTGTAGCGCACCAAGCGGAAACTTTCGCCGTTTTAACGACCAGGTACAACTTAATACTTGATATAGGGACCGAAACTATTTTACATTCAACTTATCCAAGTTGTCCAATCATCATCACCAAACGCTCCTGTTAGATTAAAAGTGGTGCCACGGGCATCAATTCCCATGGAAATCCGCAACATCATAGGATTATCAGATGCATTGCCAGCCTTTGATAGACAAATAAGCTACTTTCTGGAAGATCCCCCTATATCGTCAAAAATACCGAAGGTGGCCGCTGATTCTATAAAAAAAGTATAGTTCTTCTTGGTTGTACACTACTGATAGAATGGTTGTGGTGTTGTCTTAGCAAAGTGTGCAAAAGCATAGTGTGCGAGTGGAAATTCCGTTAAAGTTAGTAGACACCGGACGTCGAGATGATGATGATGGAACATCCAATATTTTAAAAGGTTTCAAAATAAAAAGTATTTTTTTTTGTGTCATTTCCATTGGATAATTTCTTGCCATGTCAAAAAGGTGCTCGTTTGCATTTCGTTCGGTAAACGTTTCGTAAAAGTTCTGGGTGAATCGACTGCAAATGAAACTGAGAAAATCATCATAGAAATAAAGCTATCACAAAATGTAGCAGGCGGGGTCTCCCCCCGCCAATGGGCCACCAGCTACATTATAGAGAGTAACCCATCGGCATAGTAATTATCCTTATGTTAATGGGTGTGGTTATTCATAACAAGACTCTAATTTCTCGTTTGTCTCCCTACATTAAAAAAAATGGATATAATTCTCAATTTCTTCTTTCTGGTATAAGGGAATAATTAACAGTATAATTTTGTCTAGACTCTCCGTTTTCACTTCAACATTTCAATTTATACGTATCTTTGTTGTATAACGTTTTGAAATCTAACCGTGTTGCCTTTGCAATAATATTCTCCGATATTTCTACATCGAAACATGTTTATCCTAGCTCTCGGTCATTTATCACTTTAACACATGGATATGAGGTAGTAAATAGATACACCTATCACTTATAGGATTACCATCATCAAATTGAAATAGAATATTTGCATTCTATGAATCAAATCTTCAATTTTAGGGATTTGGAATAATAAGAATAATAAAGGAGACCTATGTTTTTCGCCGGCGTGTCCCGTCGTTGGCAGACACGAGACACCCCACCACGTCAGCCTATGGCTCTCGCTGCGGATTTAGTCGGCCTGGCCGACATACCCAGGGCTTGTTCCGTGCGGGAAAAGGACGTATTATCTCAGTTTATAATAATGATAAATAAAACGACAAACTTATCATCGTCATTCGTCTTTATACGTCTATGTAAACGTCCGCCGTAAAGCGACATTTTCCTGGGAGGAGGGTAAGATGGCAACGCATCGGCATAGTAATTATGTGGATGTTCATAGGCGGTAGTCGTAAATAAGTTCCGAAAGCTATTCTATAAAAAAAAAACATGCCTATCAGTTAACCATTGGATGATGTGTCAGACCACCAACCCAAACAATTCCGCCACTCTGACGCAAGTGTCTGTGGTAGTTCCGTAATTCGCTGGTAAACATAATCAACCACAGTCGTCGGTCCCTGGGTTCGTGTCTCGCGTCGGATCAAAGTGTTATTGGAATTTTTCAATTTCTAATAACAGACCCGAGTCAGGAAGTTCGCAGTGTTATACCCCGTAAGAACACGTTAAGCCATCGTTCTTGCAATGGACACCTCTCCAGTCGTGTCGGACTGCCATCACATCAGAGTAGGAGAATAAGGAGACAGGGGGTACACTTGCGCTTGCGCACACTCTCGTACACTATAATATGTCTTTCGCAGTTGTTTCGCCTCTGTAGAGAAGGTCGCTGTGGCCGAAAATCGGCTAGGATGGCACTATTATTATTATAATTCTTCTGCGTAATGATGATGAAACTTGTACACATACGTGGCTATCACTTCCTTCGCTACATTATATTTTGTAAAATATCTATGATCGGAAGGTATTGAACCAAAATACTCCTAGGGCCTCTGTATTTGCATAATCATTAACTATCAAATGCATCTAAACGGCGCCAGACTTCTGAGCTTTAATAGCCCTTTTAGCCATTGTAATAAAGTGCAGATTATTTGCAGACGCTCGACCATATTTTGTATTAGTTCGAAGACCGTTTCAGCAAATTGCCTCTCTATATGCAGAAAGCGACCAGGCGGATTTTCATTAAATGCTCAACGAATAGCTGTTGAGAAGTTACACTTTTGTGTAAGCTATGTTTTAAAAGAACTAAGCCTGGGCTAAGTCTAATTTATTTTATAAGATATTCAAGAATTCGCTACTTTTTTATATTATGACTAGCATTTACACTCGTATTGGTACTAATTATTTTGGTCTTATTGTATTTAGTCTATACCATTTTAGGATCAATGATATATATAATGCTTAAATAAAACTAAAAGCTTTTTTTGCGCTGCTACTGTGCCATCATGACGTAGACTCTAACTAGGAAGAATGTAAGTTTTATTATTATTATGGTATCGGGAAGCAAAAGAGAAATCGGAGCATTTTCACCGACACACATGGGGATCCGCATAATAATGAAGACGGGTTCTCAATCTTATTTCTTAAGGTTTTGAAAAATAGGTAACAAGTGATTCACATATATTTCTACGAGTATATTCATACACTCATAAAACCTTAACCTCTACCTGGAAAGTAGAGTAAAAATAAATATATTATCATGTTGTGATTGCGAAAATTTATCCGAAATGTGTATAATATATAAAAGTTGTTCAATGAAATAACCACCCAGGTCATTTAATTGAGCAATAAGTTGTTAAATTTTGTAGAGGCATCTTCATTTAGAATTAATTAAGTGTCCATTTACAAGCAATGTTATGTGACGTGAGAAACATAGTACGTAAGAAGCTCATGTGCTTCTAGTATTCCATATGCTAAGAATTTGTTATAGATCAATAAGTAATGTGACGTGAGAAACACAGTACGTAAGAAGATCATGTGCTTCTAGTATTCCATATGCTAAGAATTTGTTATAGATCAATAAGTTATGTGACGTGAGAAACATAGTACGTAAGAAGATCATGTGCTTCTAGTATTCCATATGCTAAGAATTTGTTATAGATCAATAAGTTATGTGACGTGAGAAACGATAGTACGTAAGAAGATCATGTGCTTCTAGGATATCATATGCTAAGAATTTGTTATAGATCAATATGTTATGTAACGTGAGAAACATAGTACGTAAGAAGATCATGTGCTTCTAGGATATCATATGCTAAGAATTTGTTATAGATCATTAAGTAATGTGACGTGAGAAACATAGTACGTAAGAAGATCATGTGCTTCTAGTATTCCATATGCTAAGAATTTGTTATAGATCAATAAGTAATGTGACGTGAGAAACATAGTACGTAAGAAGATCATGTGCTTCTAGGATATCATATGCTAAGAATTTGTTATAGATCATTAAGTAATGTGACGTGAGAAGCATAGTACGTAAGAAGATCATGTGCTTCTAGGATACCATATGCTAAGAATTTGTTATAGATCAATATGTTATGTAACGTGAGAAACATAGTACGTAAGAAGATCATGTGCTTCTAGGATATCATATGCTAAGAATTTGTTATAGATCAGTATGTTATGTAACGTGAGAAACATAGTACGTAAGAAGATCATGTGCTTCTAGTATTCCATATGCTAAGAATTTGTTATAGATCAGTATGTTACTACAATATAATTTTCATTTTTCTTTATTCCTACATAGATTTATCATTATATTTTCAAAGTAAAAGTAAGCTACATACTTGCAAAACGTTACTTGTTTGTACTAATAAGATACTGTTGTTATCTTTTTCCAAATATACTTTAACTTCACTTTAGTTAAAACCTTTAGTTAAATAAAATTATTTAAATTTAAAAAAAAACTATCTATTCTAACTTCAAAAGCTAAAAACTTTACTTGTTTGTATGAACGCGCTAATGTCAGGAACGTTGGCCTGAATTGAAAAAAAAAATGTGCCGAATATTCCATTTATTGATGAAGGCTATATATAGGCTATAGGATTTCATATCATGACGCTACGACTAATAGGGGTGGAGTATCGCGGGTGGAACCGCGGAGTGATATTTTTTAAACACATGCACATAAATGATAATGTAGTGAACTGCCAATAGTCGGGCCATAAATGCAATAAAAAACATTACATTCGAATTTGTCATTTTCATACAATTGTTCATTGTGTTCTCATTTTAGCAGTCATGTGAATGAATTACAGAAAGTAGATATGGAGCCAAATGAAATTTTTAAAACTCTCCACATACTGGGTATTCGTCAAATATTCTTGTACCGGGCTATTTATAGGTACAGTAAGACTTCCTCTGTTTGTGACAGAGAAATATCTGGCCGTCCACGTAGTGTTCGTACGAAAAAGGTGGTCGAAGCTGTAAGGGAAAGAATTCAAAGAAATCCCATCCGAAAGATTTTATCTCGGGAAATGAAGATAGGGCTTATAACCATGTCGCGTATCTAGACCGTTGAATCTCTTAAGACGCAATGAAAGTTTCCTAATTGATAAATTAATGATGAATGAATAATAGGGTGGTAAATTCGAAACAACTATTGAAACGGTACGCAAAGGGAGGCCACAGAAAAGTTTTATTTACGGATGAATTATTTATAAGATATTAGCAACATTTTAACAAACGAAATGACCGTAATTATGTTCAAAGCTGTAAGGAAGCTTCGCAATTAGTCGACAGAGTACAACGTGGGCATTATCCGACTGCAGTGATGGTTTGGTGGAGTGTTAGCTACGAAGGAATAACTGTGCCATATTTCTATGATGAAATGAAAGTGTGCGTGCCTCTATTGGTAACTGGCCTCAAAGTTTCAAGGACTGTATTACAGCCAATGTAGACCGTCCCGAATAAGCTTTTTATATTTTTAATTGTTTTATATCTGTGTATTAAGCAAGTGCACTGTAAATTTAATAAATGTAAAAAAAAAAACAATTGCAAATAGGAATTAAATTTTATTTCCTTTTTTACAACATTTATGGCAAGATCGCCGTACCTTTAAAATTAATATATAATAATACTTAAATTATTGTATAATAATGCTTAAAATTGATATTGCATTACTTGAGACCTAACTCCAATTTTAACAGTTACTAAATTCAAACTGTGGCCATCTTTCTTTTAATTTATGACAATAAAACCACGTTGTATAAAACACGAGCACTTAAACGGATCACAACCCCTATTAAGGACGAACCGGTTTTTATTTCGTGCACACGAATAAGTTTGGAGTGTTTGTGTCGCACCTTTAATACCACCCTAAATTTTAATATGAATGAACATGAGAGTATTTATTAGTAGATATTATAACACAACAAAAAACTTCGGTCAATATGAATGGAATAAATTACAAGAAGGTAATGACTAGTTTGTGGCACGTGTACCCCCTTTCTGTACTCATCTGGACATGGCTCACATTTATCCCTTGAGATACTTAACCTGTACATGTATTATTTTAAATAACTTCATTGTTATTATTTTTAGGGAGTCATATCATGCTGCATTACAGCCAATTTGGGCTGACACGGCTTGGGGTCTCCCGCTCACGCAAAATAATAGGGATAAACGAGCAATCGAGGACTTTTTACGACTACCGACGCCCATGAACATTCACGTATTTAATATGTCGTTTCGTTGCCCCCCCCCCCCCATGGCCTATCGGCTACTCACAAACCGTACAAAATGCGACACTGAAGGTGTCACTTTACGGCAATATTATGTGAGCGATATATACCTCCCCGGTCGTGCCGGCCCAATCACGCACTCAGAAATTGTTCTACTTATTAGTGCAAACCCCACAATAACCGTTCAGAAGGTTTTGAGAAAGTTGACAATATGATCACACTTTTAATGACTCTATAACATGTATAGATATTTATGAAGACGTATGCTAATATATTTATAACATGTATAGATATTTATGAAAACGTATGCTAATATATTTATAACATGTATAGATATTTATGAAAACGTATGCTAATATATTTATTCATTTCATTAGTTACTAGTTAATTATTATTTGCCAAACATAATTAATGTACACAGATATTGAATAAACAAATTTTTGTCTATAAAATCGAACAAATGTCAATACATTTAATCGAATATCTATTTTATTAATTGCTAATAAGTACAAATATAATGTATGTCACGTTTTACTCGAACCCAGATAAATTAATCATTACGTTTTTAGCAAAACTTTGTGTAGTTTGGTATAATTTTGTAACTAGGGATCTGGCCCACCTTCTCACGTGAATAAAGGAAACAATTATACATTGAAGCCTTTCTCAGGAATAGCTCTATTCATTGGTGAAAACCACATGATGGTCCGTTTAGCAGACTTGGAGAAGGTCTATTACATACTGCCTGGTGGCTTTCATTTTTTAAGAAGAAAAGTCAACCCAGGTCTAATAGCAGATAACAATTATGTTTCCCATGGAATTAATTATAAATGTTAATTATGTTAATTTGAAAGAAAATAAATCGATATGGCGTAAATATAGGAATGAGAAATTCTCCCAAATTACCTACCTTAAAACATTTATAAAAATAATTTTAAATTTAATTTCAACTAAAATTCAAACACAATCCAAAACTAACACAACATTGAAAAGATAAATATGAACTTAATTTAATATTTAACCTCACAATATAGTTTTGGAAAATGAAATGCCTGAAGTCCGTGCCAAGACAAAGGTAAATTTATCACAGAATATATACTGTTCGCAAAATAATTGACGGCTTTGAGTCGAGTAACATACACACAAAAAACCCTACAGTCAAACTCCTCCTTTTTTAATTGGTTAATAAATCTCATACCATATGAAACGGCTAAAGTTACCCTACGGCAGTAAGTCGGAGGTCCAGCAAAAAATATCACTAGGGTGTGAGACCACCATGAACAGTTCTGAACCCGTCAAATCCCGTATAATCCCCGTCCTCGTATATTATGATTGTAGTACTTAGGTACAACATATTGCTAATACTCAACATGTGTTAGGTGAATATCAAAGGAACATCTCCCTGATGTGGTTTGGTTCGGATTATTAAATATGCTCTCCTCCTGTTATCTGTACTTGTGCGCGCGGCAAAGCTTTCCATAAGATTAGGTTTTGATGTTGTGTATAGCTTGTATCATAATATTTATCTATGTAAGAGATTCTAGGTGCAATTCAGCACGGCACTTGTCCTGCACTGCAGCCGAATTGGGTCGCCACGATCGGGGTGGTATCTCTTACTCACATTACACCGATCGGTGGCCCGTTAGAGGAGGAAAGGAGGGCAACGCATTTGCATGTCAATAATGCGTTTGTACATAGGTGTTTGTCGTGAGAATTATCCGATTTTTCGTTTACCCCCTAAAGAAATAGAATACAGTAAACCCAAAGCTGGTGAATATACACAAAATAGCCCTCCTTTTGAAATAAAATTTTGTAAATTCAACCGAAAGTTTGTTAAACCTATAGTGGAGTACTACAAAGAAAAATAACTCGTTGTGTGTAATTCGGTTACGGACGATATAATTTTCCGTAATAACGGGTCCCTAATTGATATGTGATCCCAATAGAATGAAAGAGACAGCTTAAAGAGACATCTTCTTCCGTTGTCTCGCTCGCAGGCTCCGCCCATTGGGAAAATTACTCGGACTCGACTATGATGCCATAAAACAATATTAAACCGCTAACATTTTATCAGTTCCCACTGCCTCTACGATCAAGATCTCCCTGTATGGTTAGTACCCCTCTAACAATGTTACTCTAACTCTACTTAATCTACTAACAATGAGCAATGTATAAAAGTACATTTTGATTTCAATCTACATTTTCAACAATACATAGGTTTTCACAACTAGCAGAGCTCACTACGTTATAATAATATATTTAACGTATTGTTGGATGTAACAGTAGAATTTCAATAACGTAGAAACGAATTCACTAAACATTCCATACCATGCTTCAGTAAATTCAAACAGTATTCAAAATTAACAGATATTACTATAATTGAGTAATATGAAGACATAAAGGCTTTATAACAAGGGTGAAAATCAAATATACAAAACGTGGCATGCACTTCGTGGGTTTTTAATAAGTTCCAAATTAATTACGAAGCAAACAGCGCAGGCCTATTTAAACAATTACATTTTAGCTATTGTGCAAAATGAAACAGAGACCTGAGCAATTATAAGGTAACTATCGAATAGGGAGCCTTGTTGTACGTCATCACAAGGTTATTGAGTATATACAAAATACAAGTCGATAAAAGATTATTTCCAACGTACGTAACTTAGACGTAAAGTGTGTGTCTGCGTGTGTGTATGTGCGTGCGTGTTCGTGTGTGTGTGTGTGTGCGTGCGTGCCTGCGTGTGTGTATGTGCGTGCTTGTCTGTGTGTGTGTGCGCATGTATGTGTGTGCGTGCATGCGTGCGCGTGTGTGTGTGCGTGCATGCGTGCGCGCGTGTGTGTGTGTGTGTGTTTGTTTGTGTGTGCGTGCGTGCGTGTTTGTGCATGTGCGTCTTTACGACCCGGCGTCGAGTCTTGTTGGATAGACCATACTCGGTTATTGAACATGGTGCTGTTAAGGGGCTTAACTACCTTCACAGGAATGGTATGTTGGTATCTTGATACACTTGTGCCGGTGCTTTCATACCTTTTTCACCAAAGCATGGTTCGGTCACTCCTTCATAGCTAACACCCCACCAAACCATCACTGAAATCCGATAATGCCCACGTTTCACTCTCTCGACTAATTGGGAATCTACCTTGGAGATTAGAGCATAAATACGGTATTTTTTTTGTTAAAATGTTGTTTAATTTAAAAAATCATCCGTAAACAACATTTTTCTGCGACCTTCCTTTGCGTACCGCTTCAGTAGTTGTTTCGATTTTACCACCCTATGCTTCTTTAATTTATTCGTTAATAAATCACCTTTGCATCTCTTATAGACTGCAAGTCCTAAGCCATCTCTTAAAATACGCGAAATCATTTTAGGTGCTAGCTTCGAATTGATAAAACCTTTTGCCTTCAGACAGGTTTTCTTCGAATTCTTTCCCTTAATGTTTTGACAAGTTCTTTCGCTCACACAAACAGAGGAAGTCTCATTGTACCTATTAATAGCCCGATACAGAAACATTTGACTAACACCAAGTGTAAGGAGAGTTCTAAAAATTGCATTTGGCTCCACATCTACTTACTGTAATGCATTCACAACGATATTATGTTCACTTTATCACCCCACTCCATTTTAATATCGCAAAATATTGTACAATGGCACAAAATGACAGATTTCAAATTCATATGTAACATTTTTCATTTTCATTTGAAACAGTATTTATGGTCAGACTAAGTACATATTTATTCACAAACGTAAACGTAAAGCCGAAAAAAGAAGCTACTTTTAAGAAAACGGAATGCGTGCGTAACGTCCATATTATTTCTACGATGTCTATTATATCTAAAATGTATTCAAAACAACCAACTAACAGCTGTTTACCTCCGTTAAAGCAACAAAGAATCTTTTGTTTAAAACAATTATGCAAAGTGCGGGTTTAGCTTAAGGCGGTACTTGGTAAGTTATTTACATCTAAACGTAGCAGTGAATTTGTTGAGGAGGATATTGCAATAATATTTACTTAAGTTCCGTTACTTCGTAATTGTAGATAACTTGAATTGTGATAGAGATTCTTGGATATTCTTAACTAAGATCACCCTAAACTGTATCGTTAGAATTGTTCATAGTCAGTAAACAATTTGTACGAATCCTATATAACTATATGCTTATGCACGTAATGAACTGTTTCATTACGTGCATAAGCAGGTAAGGTTTTTGTCTGTAAACTGCGTATATATTTTTTAAAAATGTGTTGTGTATGATTTAAAACACTAATAGAACACCGTTCAACGATTTTTAAAACTTAATGTCACTTTATAAGTTCACGCTAATCTCTGAAACGATTGAACAGATATTAATAATTATTTTTTGTTTTGTATCTATTGACCCAGAATACCGTATCCTCATACATTACAGATATAATTCATATCGGTGGTTGGTCTGCATCATGTAGAACCCTGGGAGCATGATAAATCAGTAGGCTGCGCGTAGCAATTGTGCCTTCAAAAAAATGGGTCGACGTATAAAATAATTATAATAGGAAACTAAAAAAACGAAACTGTTCATCCGCGCCCATGTTTAGCGTAAAGCTTCCAAGTCGTCGGGCTGGTTAAATAATTAAATAAACCGCAATAAAATTCGTAAAAGTAGTTGTATTGTAATGCGTATTACTTACGTAAACTTAAGACATCAATAAAAAAATAAACATAGCAAAATAAAGATAAAAAATGTTTCAAAAGTGAACATTTTACCAATCTAATCAAAAGGAAAGGGAAATCGGCTAGGTTGTAGGCTTTAAAAAAATAATGGTGCCTACCTAATGGTGAAAACGCGGGACACGGCTAGTTTTTAATAAAAATATTTTTATTTTTATTTTTACTGAAATCCGACCCAATCAGACAATTACAAAATATAATCAATATCAGCCAGATTGATAAAAACTTCTTTCGCAAAGAATATCTCCGCGAAATAACGGTTATGATATCTCTATTGAGGGCTGAAAAAAAAAGAAAAAAAAACCAAATAAGAAGACAAACAAAAAAGAAAAACTAGGAAGAGGTAGTGCCATGCTGCATAGGAGGAGATAGTACCATGCAGTAGTGTATGACACTATATCCTCCTGTGGCTGTTCATGGGCGTCGGTAGTCGTAAAACGGCCCTGATTGCTCGTATGTCCCTATTCTATAAAAAATGCACTCTAACATGTTAGTCTATGGACCCACGTGTTCAACATTAAATTATTTGTTCGATCGATTGTTCGTTTTCTGGAATCGTCGTGTCAAGAGGCGACGATCTAGTCTCTTCAGAGAACCAGCAAATATGTTGTAGCCATAGTATAATTAAGTAAAAAAGTGATTATTAATACTGACATTGCATTACGACTATAAAGCAAGAAAGAATTTTGTATTCATTTAACACTGACCACTATAGACGTACTGTATTTTAGTCAGCACTACTGTTGGATACTATCTGTGAAGTTCACCAGCGTGTTTGCGATACGAACATGCTCTTTTTTATTCTACTGGGCCAATCTGTATTTTAGTTAGGACTACTATTAGTTATTATCTGTGAAATTAAAAAGCGTGTGCGATACGAAGATCCTTCCTATCCTGCTGGGCCACGGATTCCCCATAATCACATTATAACCATAAGGGACGATATTCATTAGTCACAATGGAACAGAAATAATCATTAAATTTCCTTAAATCTGATATTGACACTTTTAACGGACTGCCCAATCCAATACTTTGTTTCAGTACGAATAGGAAGCACTTATAAATCTAGCAAAAAGAACAAAACAGTTTTATAAATGATTTTATTTTTTTCTTTTTCTACATTTTCGATTAGGAGAGGCCTGCCATCAGATTAATACAAAATATATAAGACTCTTACATACGTATGTTTTATATGTATAAACCAGACCAGTATATTAATTTATTTGTCTATTTTTGCTTCCGGTGATTAGTAAGCATATTTTAGTAATAATAATATCTGTGGTCTAGTCACACCACGGTACCTTAAAATAGCTCCCATGATAAGTACCGTAAGGACTTGTATTACGGTTAATGGACGATGGAAGTAAATTTATATTTTTATTATAAAAATACATTCAATGTCAATTTTATAGAAATACATGTATAATAATCCACGGTCTTGTCTTCGAACCTGCGACCTCTGAAGCACATGCACGGCTTATAATTGTGTTAATTAATAAGCCCATGTACCCGGATAATAGATTCCTTCCTCTTAAATCACGGATTAGATAACATCAACACCTGTTAAATATCACAAATATTAGCAAGCTATTCCAATTATCCAACCATCTTCATAGATAATAAGCTAACTTCCAAAAGTTAGTGATAAGGAGATGTAATGTAAATCACTCGAAGAATTTAATCAAGGATACGCAGTTAGCGATAATGAAGCTATTTTACAATAATCTACTTTGGAAGTTTGCAAACGCGTCCAAACGGTCGCCAAGTCCTTATTCCGGTTTCAGATAATTAACTTAAACTTTTCAGCACCCTATGTCGCAATTTTAGCTATTTCGTTGGCAACTATTAAAAAAAAATACGCTTTGTTTGAACAAACCCTTTCGGAGTTTGCATTATGAAATTTATGCACCCTCGGCAGAGCGCAGTGGCATCAATAATAAGTGTAGGTTACATGCCCCATTTGAATGCTTCCTGTTGATTTTGAACATAAAAGATATAATCTACCGCACTGGTGTAAAATAACCGTATTTTTCTTTTGTGTTATGACGTGCTCTCCCCAAATGGGCGTCTATTCAGATTTCTATAGTGTACTTTTAAGCGTGGTTACATATAATAGGTACTCATGTAACACAACCCGATATTTGATGGCATTTAGAGCAATAATGTTCTCGTTTTCTATAATCATGTTGTGTACACAGAGGAACTAAATTTTAAAAAGTGTTATTACATGATTCAGTGATTTTCAACTTTTACCATCGCAACCTCAGCCATACCATTGAATTACTTTTTTTTTGTTTTTACCTTAGGTTTCCTTCTAGGTGTTTATCAAGTCGTGAATTTTGGCCTCTCTCGTGGCCTCTTAGTGGTGAGTCCGATAAAGAAATCAAGTTTAAATACGTCGATAGTTATCAAAACATCCAGTCCGAGAACAGGCTGTACCTTTTAATGACTACCGATTGACATGAGTATAATTACTATGGAGAGATGTTACTCTACATTCTACATCCCCTCCCGTGGGCCATCAGAGACAAAAACTACACGAAACAAATATAATGTCTGTGACTTTCCGCTACTATCATTAAGACGAGAGGTATAAAGGGGGTCATGCTCGCCCAGCTCAATTACAATGCAGCTTGGTACTTTATCTTACTAATGTAATGAGATGCTTAGTAGTGTATGGATAAGACTGACTGAATTACTGGAGGTAGGATTTACTGTAAGTTCAAGTAACAGCAACATTCGAGTCCTGGCGGCTTGCCAGTGGAGGTCGTTGCGAAGTGCAAAGGTTCATGCGAGAGGGCATAGCTTATCCCCGCATACCGAGCGAATGATAATAAGATCAGTTATGCCGTATGTCTACTTACTTAGTTTAGATAATGTTAGGCATTGCGTTTTCTATACAGATACTTTTCTATTTCATGATCATCTTTAAAAGTCATTGCCTTACAAAAACATCAAGATGCACACTCAGCGCTTAAAACCGTCGGTATAAAAGATGTGCACATTGTATAATTATGCACTGTTAAAAGAATTACAAATCATGCGCGTGAATTAAATTAATGCGCATAAAATATGTTTATGTACAACCGTGGATTCTTTATAATGACAATTCAGTATGGAATCGTGTATCTTGTATTTTTGTAAATCAACGTCATAAGTATATATATTTCAGAAATACGTTAGTTATATTGAGAGGTATAGTAACATGCTGTAGCCCGGACATGCTTTAGTTTCAGAAGCTTCAGTTCAAAGTTGAAATGAAGCTTCTGAAACGTCGAGCTAGTTGAATATTTAAACCGCGGATAAATCAGTAAAAGCAGCTTTATTGTAATGAGCGACAATTGCGCAAACTTACGAAGAGACAACAATATTTATTCTAATTGTTAATTGTTATAATGTAACGTGACATTCGCGTAAACTTAAGCCAATTTCCATCATTTTAACGTTCCCAGTAATCGTTCCCATGTGACACTAACGAGCCAACATTATGATGGCACCACAAAAACGTGACGAATTTATCAAGCACGCGTTAACAAGACCCAATAAGTTCACAGAATGCATATGGTCAGCTTTACATGGAGAGCCATCTGCACCCAACGTCCACTTAACGAGCTGTCAAACGTACCTTTCAAGTGTTGATTTGAGGATGTGTGATGTGATCTATTCAATGTAAAGGAATATGCGTTATTCGGTCATGTACCAACTTATCTATATACTAGCAAAGTGCTGCAGCTTCGCATGATCACTAGCGTTTTAATGGAAAAATGTTTGAAGGTATGGAATCGTGCGAAGCCGCAGCATTTTGCAGTTACTTTTTCACGTAAAAAGTACTGAATGGATTTTGATGAAAGTCCGCAATGTATACGTATGTACCGAAAGCACGTAAGCTATAGAAATACGATTATTTCTCGAGGTTTTTTCAGTAATCCATGCGGACCAAGTCACCGGCAACGTATAGTAGAATGTAGAGCTTGTTATAATCGTGAATATTATGGTACTGTTGAAATAATTTTTGAGATTGTTTCATTATTTTTTTAGTTTATTTTTAACAAACCTTATGAATGGAACATTTGGGTCAGTGTAATTTTTTCAGTAACAGTAGGTACCTGCATGGTTTTAAAAGAAAAATTTGTTTGAATAAAATGAATTTGTTAGCATAAGAAATGTATCTAACGGAACCATTCCTTGGGGAGCCCGAATTGCTCTTCACCGTTTTTTTTTATAAAATTATTGTTATATAACACATTTAACACTGAGAGTGGCAGATAGGCTGGTCAGGTTCCGGAGTAAGGTAGAGGCCGCGTTAAGGAAAACGAAGTGACGGTTAACCGTTCACCAGGTGGGAAGACGATTCCCTGTACTGTAGATGGTCCGGGATGGATGTGAGTATCAATCAGATCGGCCGTCTTGGTGTACATTGAAAGAGACCATATGTCCAGCAATGGCTGATAATGATGAGTGGTCATGATATATAGTATATTTTATGATGTATTTTACTTGGTCCCATCTCTAATTTGCACGAAGCGTCATAACATCCAATTTTACGAGTGCCAATATGCAAATGATTCGCGACCAAATCTTAGCAAGTGACACTTAAACTGCAGACAGTACAGTTTTAGTAAACAGAATTGCTTAGTACGTTTAATTTAATGCTCAGTAAGGCGTTGTTTAAACGCATTACCGGAGTAGCACTTAGGAGGAGCGTCTACAATCGTGTTGGCCATTATTATGTGTGAAACATTTGCATGGAATTATGAACGTCTTTGAATTGTCTACGACGCTTGTGCGCGAATTGACAAGGAATATATTTCGACAGCACAAAAATTATGTTACATTCTATGACATAAGGTTACTTACTACTAGCAGTCACGGCTTCTCACAGTTATTTCCCAAAATACGGTTAATATTGATTGATTTAGAAAAAATAGAAATTTAAGTTTCGGCCTCGTAAACATTACACGTGACTACATGACAAATAATTAAATTTATGATAGAACAACGTCATTAGGGATGGTTCGTTGTCAATAATTTACGGAATTGCGATATAACGATTTACTTTTGATATTATTGTCACACCTTTGGTTACGTTATCGAAGTTTTCATAATGATGTATAACGTTTTAGAAAATGGCTATGTTTATAAGAAATAATATAGAAGTCTAATGGTGGAAAAAATTCAAATCGGTCTAATAGTTTCGGACCCTATCCAATGCAAACAGAAAGACAAATGTTTTCTCTTTATAACACTATTATAAACATTTCATTCTTTCGGTGAAATCATATGGGAAGATGTGCATAATTTCGGAATATGTCGGAGTCTTAGTGTCCACCTACCACCATAGAATTATAAATTTTGGTCACAATCTGTCAAACTCATCGCCTACTTATTCTATACACTAAAAACGATAATTAAAAAAAAATGTAAAATTTAATTATAGAACGTATATTTAGGCATTTAAAATATGAAAAAACGTCAGTGTCTGTTCGATATATAACTAAAAGTATAACGATACTTCTGTCTTAGAACTTTTTTTTTTAAATTAACATATTAATTTTATAATTTTTAAGTTCTGTCTTTCTTACATTCTGCCCAAGTCATCGAAATCAGCTATGCTCTTTTTGTTTAATTATTGCTATTATATGAAGAGCTAATTTAACGACCGGATGGCGCAGAGGTAACATATCACGGATAATCGTGTACCTTGCCACTGAGGTCGCGGTCTCAAATCCCGTTCAGGTCATGGATGTTTATATATGTTTTATATGTATTTCTATAATAAAAATGTTAAATATATACAATTTCTTAAATTTATAAAAAAAAACATCAAATATATTTCCGTTGCCTAGCACCTGTAGCTCTAGTTCTTACGTTAATTTGCACAGGGCTAGATTAACTTGGTGAGATAAGTCTACAGATATTATTATTGTAAATGTAACATTATAATAGATAATGTGAATGGTCATCAAACATGTCGACACATTAAATAAATCACAAACACTTATCATAACACCATCACGTAAAACAGATGTTAATTTAGCACTTGAAGCACTTAAATCGGAACAGAGTGTGGGGGTAATTATGAGCTAACATTCGTGGAAGAGCAGTTTCGACTGAGCTTCCTGTTCCACTCCCAAGGGATATTTCCATTTCGAAATGCTAGTGAATTAGGACGAGAGTGACAGTGATGTCATATGTGTGATACATTAAGCGTTTCATTTGTTTTTGTCGCGATTTTTTTTTATTTTATTTCTGAAACGTTACTGAAATCGACTATAACAAAGGCATAAAAATGTTCGTTGTTGAATTGCACCTGTAACGTGTTTTACATTAACCGTTTCGTGGTACTTGTTTTTGTAGAAGATTTTTCTTTAAGATATTGAATTCACATATTGGTGTATTAAGTTTACGCGAATGTAACTCATTACAATAAAACTATTTTTCACCCGTGACCTTGGTTGTTGTAAAGCATCTGATACGGCGGATACTTATTAAATAATTATATAACCATCGATAAAATCCATAAAAATCCTTTTATTGTAATATTGAATTGAGTTCTGTAAAAGTATAAAATTGTTCGTCGCTGCATTGCAGAGGAATTGAACATGTGCCACCTCGGAAGCACCACTCGCTCACATGTACGCGTAACAATTATTTCAAACCTGACTTTACTTTCTGACAGAACCGGGGCACCTTAGTATAGACACATGAGTGATAAGAAATCTGGGGGATTCTGTGGATATTCAATTCAGCCACGAGTCCCATACCCATCGGATCCCCAGGCCGAAGGCAGTGCCCTAATGCACTATTACTCCGCGAAACTAAACTAAGGTGATTAAAGTTACGTTACCTAAAATTAAATTATGGCCCCATGGAAGCCATAAAAAAGATTAGTAACATATCTTTTTAGACATAAAATTTTAATCTAAAGAAAGTAAAGTTATGAAATATTTTAATTAAAGAAAGAAAACGACAACGGTCACATTAGTAAGGTTCATTGGAAAATAAAATGCGGCAATCTAAACTTTAAAGATAATTAAAAACAATATAGCATCAGATGCCTACAGAATTCACCCTTTTACGTCTGTTTATTGTTATAACTTTAGCGCTCTCCAGTTTCTGGGAAGTCATTTATTAACTGTTAACGTTCCTGAGTATTTTTATGATGAATACGGAAATTAAATCCGAAAACATTTTTTTTTTAATTTAGACTGGCATGACGCGTCGAGTTAAATTCAGCCTGCACTTGGGAAGAATATGTGAGGGTCGACACAAGGATATCTCTCTACAGTAACTGGAATCAACTTTCAGAAAATAGTCAATTCATTTTTATATAGTACTGGCATCACCCGCGTAACTCCGGTCCTATTAGTCGTAGCCTTCCCCAATAAATGGACTATTCAACATAAAAATATTTTAAATTCGGGCCAGTAGTTCCTGAGATTAGCGCATTCCAACAAATGAACCAACTATTCAGCTCTATATTTATAGTAAATTAATAATTCTATAGAAATAGAAGTACAGATTTAGAAGCGACCGTGACACATTCAATACATAGGTTTCTTCAATCGTTTCAGAAATCGATAAGAAAAAAGTGACCATTTTCAGAATATTTGTAAAAATAACGTCATATGTACCCAGCGAAACAATCAAGAGTGTATTATTAGAATATTAAATTTATTAGCAAAAATCTTAGAAATGTGGAAGCACCTAGAAATGAGTTTTGTATTTTCGTAACAGAATAATATTTCACAGTAGAGATGGCGTAATCGTGTAACAAAGTGGGAACGCATGGGCCATGGGCTCTGTGTATTAACTAACTAGTATTATAAAGTTACATGAACTGTCTCAATCACTTTAAGGTATAAAATAAATAGGTACAAGAGTCGCCAGCATGTACAATAAATCCCAACCAACTTGATTTGGGAGACTTTTTAAGATTAATTACTATTACCTTATATATTCTGTAGATTAATTCCTCATTTAGCATGTTCTCAAAATGTGAATGTAAAAAATTCTTGACAGTAAAAAAGCATTATTAGATTTTACAATGTCATTTTTAACTTTATATTACAGTGGTTAGCTTGCGACAAGTTCTCTCTTGAAGTGTCTCTTGGAAGTTACATGATGAGCTTGATGTTAATTGAAAATACCGCAGTGTTCCATTTTCCATAAGCATCCGTGTAATAATAAATATTCTTCTCTTTTTAAATGCTAGCTGCGCTATTCGTTTTACAGATGTTAATATACAGGAATAGAAGCATATTCAGATGTATTGAAGTTAATTTCGAACAGATCGAAGACAAGGCCCTGGGCGTCCCTCCAGTGAATATGTCAGCTGCAAAAAGGGCACTTTTGCTTTCATAAAACAAAAGGTTTTTTTTTACTTTTATCCAAGAACTAGGTGTACCCCGCGGTTTTACGTGCGTAAAGAATGACGCACAATTAATGACATGACGCCATGGCCAGAAGGCCATGTCATTAGCATCCTCGTGTATGTAATCATACAGGAAAACATTTTTTTCAAATCTGACTTTTGGCGCGTTCAACAAATAAAAAAGTTCTTAGGCTTTATTATGATAGTCAATGTTATAAGATGTAACCGTAACTCAAGATAAAGGAAACAAATGGCTTGGTCTTAAACTCGAACATGTCTCAATCTATGTCGTGATAGTCAACGAACATTTTTGGTGAATCCAAATAGATCAACGGATTTGTTCTATGTACAAACTTGTAAGTTAGAATATAAGTTTAAATTTTGTGTACGAGACGGGAGGTTACGCTTATGGCGGCTATTTGGCCCTACGTAAGAAACCGAAAAGCCGGCGTGAAACAATACGAAGTGGTCGGTGGCGCCACTCAGGCTTGAAATAACAGAGAGATCTTATCAAGAGGATCTTACCAAGCCAGTAAGCTATTGGGATAAAATATATGCAGGTTGCGCGCCTTTCATCACCGGACGGAAGAGATCAGGTTGATGAATCATGACAGCTATTCAGACCTTTCTCACATATCAAATGGCCGGCGGGATTCTTTGCCAGATTCGTCGGTGGCGCCCCCGGTGTTTGATACACGAGTTCTACAGATATAGTATAACTACGAGTTCTACAGACCTTCGAAAAACAACAATAATTATTACCAAAAATTTACACATATTCTAAATATCCGACAAAAAATGTCTCCTCAAATAACTTGTACACTACCTCAAAGTCCACATGACAACATTTGTCAAACTGTTCAGCAGTATGGAATATTCATGTGATGCCGCAGGCAGCTTTTCGTTGCGTGAAGGTACAGAAATTGGTGCTTTGTCCTCGCTAACGAGAATGTTATTTTACTTAGAACTATTAATGGTCAAGTTAAAGTATATTAATATTAATTATGACAATCATAGTTTTAATATGTTGGCCGAATCTATAAGTCTAAAATACCAAAAAGTAAGGTATTTCAAAATGTTTATAGATAGTATTAGATAGATTTAAAATGTTTACAGATAGTAGCTGTACCGCGGTTTCACCTCCACAACTGCGATGCTATTGATAATAGCGACATGGAATAAATCTCATGAAAGTACCTTTCAAATACAAAAATAACATTACAATTATGGCCAGAGGAGGAGAGGCCTGGCGCGTTCAAAGAAACAAAATATTTCTTCAGCTTTATTATATTAGTATAGATCAACGCACAAAAGTTAATTTAGTCAGTGATCATTATAGTAATTTTTTTTATTAGTAATATCATTAATTGCACTTACTCCTCCTGCGCCCCATTGAGCCACCGGCTACTTACAAACCGAACGAAACCGTACCTCCCCGGTCGTGCGGGCTGTCTTAGTAAAATATTTGCCTGTGCTGGTTTTATTATTCCTGATAAACGGTCCTCCAACTCTACGACACTCGTGATTAAATAAATCATTTACAAATATTTTAAATTTAATCAATCGGCCAGGATCTTGCTTTTCAGAACCACCCTGAATTTGTTCAGATAAAGACCACCTACTGAAGAAGCTAATCATAAATTACTGACAGTCACTACGTCATTCACAAAATGGCGTATTAATATTATGCTAATAAATCTACCATTCTTCACGGTAAGACAAACAAAGATAACATCAGCAGAGCGGACGTTATATCCTACACAAACTTCGACGAACAAGGACTTATCTGTAACAATACATATGGATGTCTATTGTAACAGAAATACATACGGATGTCTGTTGTAACAGAAACTATAACAAACTGTACAGACTAAACGGCCTAAGGGTAATAACAACAATCAAAGGACTGGTATATGCGAAACAAAGTTACTCACGTTGATCCCTATAAGGAATTGTCTCATGACACGATTTAACTCATACTTCACATTAATATGAGCCCGGGGCGTATCTGGTACATGCACCGGTGTACAAATAACGCTGAAGTATTCCATTATGTTCAAATCCTTGCCCCGGGGCAGAGGCGTTGGGTACTAACAAACAAGACAGTATCTAGCTACTTCAACATATTTGTAAAATTTGTGAAAATAGCCAAACACTGTCCTGTGCCATAAATTATTTTTAACAATGTTATCTAGTTGATTATATCGTTATTGTCTTTCTTTATTAATAAAGAGAAGCGATGATATATCATATTTGTAATGTATGTTTCTTCCAGGATGTATTAATATAGCGAAATTACGTGGAATATGACATGTCCGTTGGAAACTCTTCTGGCTTCATTAATATTGCCTGACCTCGACCTGACTAACGTCTTGGTTTGGGAGAACGTATGGCAGTTAGCAAAATTACAATTTCACGATTGTGCCGGTCCATTTCAACTGAAGCACTCAATCAAGCCCAAGAAAATCCAGGGTACATAGCTTATTGGAAGAGAGTTCATCTAAATATAAAGTACCTTCACGCCTGTTATCCCCGAAGAGGTAGGCAGAGGTGTGCTAGTCCACAACTCGTAAGTCCAGTAGATGTAATAGAACACCCACGATTAGCCAAGGCACCGGACAATCTAATGCATACTCAGAATAATCTGAGAAACATTTAATAATAGTTGCCCGGCCTGGGGATCGAACCCAGGACCCCACGCGGCAAACGGTCTTAACAGGCGACACCCGCACCGTTACACCGAGGGGATTATATTCTATATTATAATGACAATTATGGTCAGTGCCGGAAGCTGCCATGGCAATAATTCATGAATTTGTTGTTTAGGTATGTCCTGTTCTATTGTTGTGTGCAGTGTGTGTTCGAAGCTAGTTGATATAGCACAGGAATAATCTAGGTCATTTCTATACGTATGTAGGTACTTCTTCTTCTTATTCCTAGCTTAATCCAGTTTTTGTATCATTCCATATCGGGGTCGGCTACATAATCTGGGGAAATTATCGATGGCGCCAGTTTTTACACAGCGACTGCTTCTGACCTCTGCAACCCTGAAGGGAAATTAAGCCCAGTCCTTACACGAATCCGAGTTTCCTCGTGAAGCTTTCCTTCACCGTAGGAGCGCTCAGAAAATGTACTTAAGCTAGAAGATCTCATTGGTGCAGGGCCGGGATCGAACCTGGAACTCCAAACGGCGTGGTACTGTAGTTTAATTACTATTATTGTCAAAAGTGTCTAGTTAAATTAAATACAATGTAAGTAAAATACATGTTCTAGTGAGTTTTTTTTTTTCAATTGAAAGTTATTTATGTAATGCTTGACGAAACACACATAACCTAAAATGAAAATATATTAAGAAACTTAACAAAGTAGTACTTTTATTCGAACATGTATCTACGTATAGAAATCAGGATAAAAAGCTTTCATCTAATATTGAGATAGGCGTAAATATTATATCGCAGTCAAGCAATAATAATACGCGAATACGCGTGTAACATTAGGCTTGTTGTTCAACGTTCAGGGGGTGCGCAATAATATTGAAGCTAAAATAGTTATTTATAAAATAATACTAATATTACAGTTTTTTTGTTATCTTATTTGTATATTAATAACAGATTGATATCCTACAAATAATTTTCCCTTCCAAATATGAGTCAGATACGACATCCATTTCCATCCTCGTAATCTAATACAATATGGGTGCGATTGTGATCGATAGGGCGACAACCCCCCTCCCCCATTTCCTGTAGATGGGAAGGATGCATCCCGATAGTTATTTAAGATTAGGTAGATTAACTATTATTATCTTGGCCGAGGGGTTGGGTCTCCTCGTCCCTCTTTAACGAGGAGGGCAGCTCAGGCGTGGCGGATAAAGTTCGCCTTGCATTATCGTGGGGAATACACTTTATCGATGTTAAGATATAATTAATGTATAGACGCATTTCCTGATCGATCAAGATTAAAAATCGGCATAATTTTTTAATGTGTGTATTTTTATATAGCATGCTAACAAAACGCTCATAGTGATGTACTTACCTTCAAAACGTAAAGCAATATCAAAGGATTCTCAACGCTTTGTGTCATGTGAATTGCGAAATGTCAGTATTCAAAATAAAGCTACTAAATTGAATTTCAACAGTTCAAATGTAAGAGATCAGAAGTAATCTTGGCAGTGTAAACCAAATTTAGGCCCTATATTAAAAACTCGGTTACACCTATATTTTTGACATGAAAAAAATTTAAAATATTTTTTTATGAAAAAAGATTTGGCCCCATTAGTGAACTGTTGTGAAGGGTTTTTGAGAGAATATATGTACATAGTATTGTTTTTAATTTTAATGTATTATATAAAATATCTGAACACTACATATTATTATCTCTTACCACCTTTATGTGTTCTGTGTTCTGTGAAACACCTTTATGTGTTCTGTGAAAGTTTTTTTTTTTTTCAATATGATATATTAGCCCAAACCTACGAAAAAATAAGACAAATACTCATGACTTTTGGATAAACAAGAAAAGGTACGGGGTCTCGGATATGAAAACGTAAATTGAACTCAATAACATATCAAAGGACTCGTCAGGATAGGATCCGTAAGCCCTCGTGTTTCGGCATATCCCGGCTCATCCCGGGGAGCTTTATAGATACAATATTTTTTGGCTTACACGTCTATCTTTTGTTCTTGTTACGTGCAGAAATTTCGGCAGACTTTGATGAAAACTATGTTATCGCTTTGATTACTTTTAACAGAAGTGTCAACCAGGTTTAGATGGAAATTTAATAAAGGATACGAATGAAAGTATTACTTATTTCCTTTGTATGACTATAGATATATTATGAATATAGTTGATTGAATGTATTGTCACTTTTTGACGGAAATTCATACTAACACTTGAATAAATGAATAAAATTTATACACTTTTCCTACAAATAATTTATATTTCAATTTACATCAACTACCGGTTTCTTCGACTACTTATAATCATCATCACCTGATGATAAATTGTTTGTGGAATAATATATAAAGTTTATTCGAGTGTAATTATAACAATATATAAAGTTTATTCGAGTGTAATTATAATAATATATAAAGTTTATTCGAGTGTAATTATAATAATATATAAAGTTTATTCGAGTGTAATTATAATAATTTATTAGTAAGTTTATTCATACAAGTCTTCGTGATTATATCTCTCAGAGTCTTCTCAGATAATAGCTATTCAACTTTGGGGTAGGGATGATTACGATTGCGTCAATTTTAATATATATTTAGGACAGTCGCAAAACATACCAAAGCAAAGCTAAGTAGCCACATCCTAACGGAACACACGTCCGTATTTATGTAAATTGTTAGTAAAACTTTTGAAGTTATACTTCCTTTGGCGCGTTAGGGAAAAAATATAATAGTAATAATTTGTAGGAAGCGCGCGCACACCGTCACGAAAAACCGACACCCTGAAGTTCCAGTTCAGTTCAACATTATAGGTTTTCGGTAGTTACACCAAGGAAGTATAGCTATAATAAATATCAATTTAAAATCCGATTTAGGAAGTTCGAAATCTTCTAGAAATTATTTTACAATAATCGTTTTCCCAACATTGAGGCCGGGCCGATTATTGATATTACAATATTCAGCTTCTGGCCTCATAAATTCAATAAGCCTACAATAATTAAGCATTGCCTGTCTCGTTATTTAACTGGTCAATTATATAAATTTGAAATTCGAATGTCATAAAACTCCGGGCAATAATGAACAGGCGGCGCTGGCAGTAAACTATGTCACAGTTATTGAGTGTGAACTTATTGGACATTTGGCTGTTTGGCCGAAAACGTTACGCTTTCAATTGATCGTTACAATATTTTACAGCGGCAACTTTGAATAATCGACACAGTTTGTATTAAATTGATGGCGAATTTGTATTCGGTATTGTGGTAGACCTCAACTTCTACGCACGCTTTACATCTACGTAGTGAACCCACTATGATTTGATAATCTCTAGAAATTACTTTTCAAATAATTGAAATTACCCTTTATAGAATTCCTGTATAGAAATGGGGTTAAAGAGACTATAGTAGGTTTAGTAATCTTTAGAATACATTTATTTATTCGTTGTCTTTCCACATTCCCAATCCAGGACAGACTTTTAAATAGTACAAGAACATCAATGGAATTAACACAGTTTTTTATATTGGTTAGTAAAAAAATGAGGGTATAAAGTTTTATCTTTTAGTTGTCCGAGACTCCCGGCTGCAACTTGGATGGTCCTCAATTTAATAAGCAAAAAGAAAAAGAAAAATTAAATGCCACTCATTTTAATTTAGCTCTGAAGAAACACACAACCAATAAGATTAACATTCTCTTGGCTTCATGAGCCAACTAAAATCAGGCAATATAAATACACAGTTACAATTAAATAGAATCTAACGTCAAACTTTCACACGTGGTACATAACTATTCAAACTAAACATTATTGATACGGTCTATCAAATGAATAGCCATACAGATCATGTTATTACTACTATTACAATGCGAATTAAAACATTTTAACATTAAAACAAGATATGAAGTATGGCGTCGGCAAGAAATCATGAACTAACCCTTTTTTGTGAAATATAATAATTCGTGCATTGTGACACGAATATGTAGGTTCCCGTGGAAGAGAGAAAATAGTATTTAACTATGATTTGGCGATGGCGTATAGCGTCGGCCATCGCAGAGATATCCATCCTCGTCATTGCCAAAAGGAAAAAGAGTGACATTTCTTCAACATAGAGAACATTGAGCCTTACAGTCAAAGATGACAGATATATATATTTAAGTAGCAAGATACAATGGCTACAAGCGAGCCTATTCGTCGCGTGATATCGGATACTTTAGTTCTTTGCCTTATTACTTCGTTATGAATTCTGTCGGACAGTGAAACACCCACCAGAACGTTCAATATCCCGTTGAGCTACCGCAAACTTGCGGACCAGTCCTAAAGGCCTAAGAGGCCATATCATATTTCGGCCCCGTAGATCATCACAGGGAGAACGGATTAGTCGAGGACTTTCGTCTTCAAACTAGAAGACGAAATGCAAACTTATACAGATATATTTCAACGCTTTACTGAATTCATTCAAGCGCTACAAAATACACGCAGAGTCGCGTGCTAGAGGCACTGGAGATATAATTATCAATTCACGTATATGGAAATGTCGTCGAGCCTAATGTGTCTTCATAAAACTGAAGAATAACCTATGATAGTGTTAATAACGCTGAAAGCAAGACATATTGGTCGTTTGCCGTTTGCAGAGGATAAATGGTCGACTCGGCCACCTAGCCGCGCAGACGATATACATCACTCTACTTAGTGGAAAGCCGCTTTTATTACTGTACTCGATATATACTGCACGCTTAAAAAGATATACAGGGTGGGGGTGAATAATACAAGAATGACTTAAAATACCATTAAAAATTGAATTAAAAGTGTTAAAATATCAAATAAGAATAACGAAAGTTAAAAAAATTGATTTTCTGACAGAATAATTATAACCACTATCCTCGTGAATGGTAGAAACGTCAATTGTTACAATAACTCGTTAATCGGTTCACCGTTTACCTACCGATTAAGGTGAAAATGAACGTGTTGTAAACCTCCGAGAGATGGTTTTATACTGTAGATATTACCTGCCTGGTGAGGAGATTAAAATTGAAGAATAATATTCTATGACTTAACTACTGTGAATTTTGATGTCTTAAATTTACGCGAATGTTACTCATTACAATAAAACTACTTTTACGGATTCCAACACGGTTATTTAATTATTTAACCAGCCCGACGTTTCAGAAGCTTTACAGCAAACAGCAAACATGTGACCATGGTTGCTGTAAGGTTTTGTTGTATTGTAAATTTGATTTTTTTGTGTAGCTAGCTAGTTATATCAATAAATGCATGTACGGTGTTCAGTTTATTGTTTTATTATAATCCCTTTCCTTTATAAGTTCAATATCTGCTAAAGTGATATAATTAACTTGCAACTGTACACCCCTTTAATTAAGTTGTTCGTTTCTTTATAAGAGGACATTGTCTGGCTGGTGTTAGGAGTAGTTTTATGTAATACAATAAAACAAATCCTAAAATCTGCTGCTGTAACTGAAGCGCCATAAAATTCGATGACGTAAATACAGACATAGTATGTAATCAGTTTTCTCAAAATCTGCCGAAAGGATTTTTATTCATGTATCGAACGATTTCCGAGGAAAGTTTCGTTTACAATTTGTTAAATTAACAATGAGCCTGTTAATCATGGGAGAAGCCAGGGCGGATCGCTAGTGAATATTTCATACATTTGATATGGAGACCTTACAGTTACTGGTTTTGTATGACTATTCAAGATGTACTAAATGGCCATTTACATTGGCCGGATGTGTGCTAATGCATTCCGGGACTCTGTCGTCAGGCTAACGACATATAACACCCTTGGTGGTTCAGGGGTTACTTAGTGCCTCAGAGCGCTGCGTGTTCCACAGAACCCTTTTTTTTATTGACGCGGGCAAACGCATTTAAGCGCCTTCACTGGCCCTGTGTAGGGTCCAGTGGTGTGTGGGGCTCGTGACACATTATGATGCCGAATACCCATAAAAATCATCAGCACCTCGACGGCTAGTCAGCCAGTTATGGGATCGACTTCACATATGGGGTTGACCCGCACCACAGGACAACCCCACCAACTTTGGGACAGTGCAATGGGGTGAGGTTCCTATCCTCGCCAATTGCCCCGTGCGCGAAACGCCTGTAGCTCTTTTGTCCTCTCTTCTTATAAGAGGGATACAAAGAGCGGTCCTTATCGCGCCCTTTAGCCCCCTCTTGTTGTAGGAGGGGTGCCAAGAGCATCCCCTCGGTTCAATTGGCTTCGCCTGAGTTCACCCCAGACTACGGAGCCCCACCTACACGACAAGGCTAGAACCATGGTGGGAGTCCCACAAAATCCTCGAACATCCATCGCCGGTATAAATTGATGTATTTCCCAATGTAAAAAAAGACGTATAAAGTCGTAGTAAGGCTAAAGTACTCAATTTTTAATCTTGCAAAGGTAATTTTATTGGTAGCTCGTCTGGGTAGACTCTTCCTCTTTTTCCGGCTCTAACGAAGTTCAATGCTAATGTTCATAATATTAATGTCGTTCTAGCCGAATTTTCGGCTACTGCCTATACTAATACTGCTAATAGAGATGGCCATCTCTATTTAGAGAGCCATCTGCGCGAGACATATTATAGTGCTAAAGTGTTTGCGCAGACAATGGCACTCTCCATTCCTTCATGCTCCTATGCCGGTGGGACGGCAATCCGACACGGCCGGAGAGAAATCAGGCGCAGGACCGACGGCTTAACGTGCTCTCCGAGGCACGGGGGTGTAACACCGCCAACTTCCCAACTTCGGACAGTAACTAGAATTTGAAAAATCCTAATAACACTTTTTGTATGGTCTGATCCGGGATTTTTTTACGAGGCAGTTAGGTTAGTAATAATATGGAGCTTCTCATGTGACAAATACATTCGTTCATTCATGAGCAGCCTTAAGTCGTCCACTGCTGTACATATGCCTAAAGCAGAAAAGTCACAAGTCACAATCACAAGCTCCTTAGAACATTGACCAGGTCATTATCCTTTAGAATACTAATTTAATTATATTCGACCAATATACTCACCAAATAATATTTCAATTTGATTACTACTTAACCCAAAATTAACTGAAGCGATACACAAAAACTTTTCAAGTAGCATTTCAAATCTATTACAATGAGTGAAGTACTTATAATTTAGACTCATTCAAAGACTCAATTTTAAACTTTTACTTGAAAGAGATTGCGAATTAATGCATTATCAAGACGTTGACAATTACATGACCCAATGAACACGTACTCGCAATTTCATACGTTCGCGTCGAGTGCTTGTTTCCTTTCAAAAAAAGTTACAACGCAAATGTGTGACAATTGCTTTGGAATGAGCATTATTTGAGCAAATCGTTTCCGATGATTAGACGCTACATTTTTATGCGAAGTCTTTTCTGTTCGTCGTCAGTTTGAAAATTTAAGCCATTTTACATGCCATATTTTTCCATAAACATCCGCATTGAGGCTACGCGGATGAGTTTCTTTCTTTCCTTCTCCCCGAATGCCCTACAGGAAACTCAAAAACCGTACGGAAGACAGCTTTCAGTTCACGCCAGAAGTATTTGAGCGACATGTACTACTAATCCTCTTATTCAGAGAATAGGAAGAATACAGACCACTGGTCTGTTAGTGAGCGTGTGTCAAGTATGTTAGTGTTAGTACCAGTGGCCCATTAGGGGAACGGGATGAAAGGGAACGACGCGTAAACATATGCGGATATGAAAAGGCAACGGTAGTCACCTATAATAATATAAAGCTGAAGAGTTTGTTTGTCTGAATGCGCTAAACTCCGGAACTACTGACCCTGATTCGAAAAATATTTTTGCGTTGAATATATACCATGAACCATGACTAGTGGGACCGGAGTTCCGCAGGTGTAGCAGCAGGGTGATGTTTGATTTTTAGAAAAAAAAAAAGGGATTGCCCTTATCGAGCCAACGACACCTGGTGACTTTACGTAAAGCGAATGGCATTACTTCTTACTAAAGTAAAGTTGCAATAACTGTGATAGACCAGGTTGCAGGCAAAAAAATCAGGGTGAGCTGAACTAGACAGATTCCAAGAAACACAAATAAGTATTATTTGAACGTGTCCCTGTTTACGGCCATGAGTATTCGTTAATCACATATCAGTTGCTCGTTTGCGCCCTGAGTTTAAAAAATAGGTTTTTTTAATAACATAGGAGGGCAAGCGAGCAATCGGAACCTTTTGATGACTACCAACGCCCGAAGCGTGATTGTTACGCAATGCGTCGCCCTCCTATCATCCCCTCCCAATGGGCCACCGGCTGCTTACAATCGCACAAACCACTATAGCGACGCTGTCATTTTATGCCGGTATCAAGTGAGCGAGAGGTACATCCTTCGTCGTGTCGGCCCAATTCCGATGTATAGGAGGATGTAGTGTCATCCACCATGCATGGCACTACCACCTCCTATGCAGCATACCACTACCTCCTCCTATACAGCATGACACTTCCTATTCCTAAAATAAAAAAAAGGAAAGATCGGAGTCTTGCACCGTGGGCTTGGTATACAAGCGCGACAACTTAAAAAAGTTGAAAAACCTACATTTGCAGACATACTGGGTAGTAAATTTTGTTATGTTTTTCGGATATTTTTCTTTATCCGTATTGCATTTTATTATACATTCTTTATAGTATGGGGAACGAACGAGCAATCGGAGCCTTTTTACGACTAGAAGCGCCCAAGAAATTCAGCATAATTACTATACCGATGCGTTGCCGCCCTTTTCACCTCCCCGCAATAATACACCGGCTACTCACAAGCCGCAAGAAACGAATTATCAAATATTACGTACCGGCTAGATTCCGCTGCAATGTAGCATGGCCTCTTACTATAAATAATTTTTTCTCACTTGTTGACATTTTAGAACACCAATACCTCTAGTCTTTTTTGACAGATAAACATCTAAGTCTGCACGGAAATGGATGTTATGATAAGGTTTTCGTTTATTTTTTCAGCTAAACCAAATATATCAGTAATGTTGAAACTCGTTTAAATTGACCGAATCCCATAATCTAATTAGGAACAATCGAGTAGTTATCATCCACGGGGTTATCCGAGTGACCGGGCTAACTCGATTTACTTACTCTATTATATTGAATAAGTTTTAATTAAAAAGCCGCCCGTCCCGACTTTAGCGGACGCAATTAGCGGGATTGGCCTGTGAATTTCGCGAACTCGAAGTTGAATCGTACATTGTCGTCTGCTATGCGAACTATTGACATAACAGCATGGATGTTTCGAGAACATACCATAAGTTTTGGAACGTTCGAAGTATTTTGAAAATATATCTGTTTTTGCCTTAAAAAGGAGAAACGGATGCCTTGTATATTGTCCGTATGCGTGTCAGTCTGACTAAACGCCTGTCAAGATCATTTTCTCAATACGCGAAGAGATGAAACTGAAATTCACGTCCAATATTTAGGTCTACATCTTTTTCAATAACTGGCTAGACTGCCTCGTGGTGCAGTGGTAATCACGTTCAACCACAGTCGTGAGGTACTGGCTTCGAGTCCCGGGAATAATTGTTATTGGAATCTTATAATACATTTTTTCCGAATCTTCTACTGAATCTGACTTTGGAAGTTAGGAAGTTGGCGGTATTACACCTCCGTGCCTCGGAGAGCACGTTAAGCCGTCAGTGCTGCGCCTGATTTCTTTCCGGACGTGTCGGATTGCCTGTCCCATCGATAATGTTGGCACATATAGGGTAATGTTGGCACGGGAAGTGCCAATGTGCCTTAACACACGCTTGTGCACTGTAATATGTCCTGCGATGTTGTCTAGTCCATATAGAGATGGCCGCCGTGGCCAAAATTATTATTTTAATTAAGTACAGAATAAAGACGTAAGGGCCTGTGTCCAGCAGCGGGCCGATAAGGGCTGATGATGATGACAGAAATAAATCGTTCTTATTTTAAATAAATTAAGTTTGTAACTTAAAAATCGTTTAGACTTCCATTGAGTTCGCCCGTTCCCTTAAAACTATACAGAAATTTCCGTTGGCGTACAATTTTTAATTATGTTATGTTATTAACGATTCATAATGTGTTGGCCTGTGATCATTGTACTAATAAGTTAGTCGGAGAGCAGGTCTGAAAGTAGCCAGTGGCCTATTGTGGGAGAAAGATATCGGCATAATTATGCGGATGTTCATATTTCAATTTATTGTACTGGTAACGATGTAATCTTTACGAGGCCAACTTATTTTTTGTAATTCAATTAATGTTCGCCATATTTTGTAAAAAAAAATCCGTGCGATGCCGGGATGGACTGCTAGCAAAAAAAAAGTAGATATTTTTTGCGCTGATGATAAAAGAGTGAAACATAATATGATATAAAGAAAACTAGAGCCTACATCGGCATGAGCCAAAGCGATTAGATTCTTTAGGAGCCGTAAAGCCTTCCAACGAATACGCTTGGCGCCTACTCGGGAGATAACGGATTGAAGAGTCTGTCACGTACCCCTGACGGTTATTGTGTCGAGTGCGTGCGTTGCATAATACTATCAATATCATAAATATTGATGATACACGGCACATACTCATCAAGATCATTTGAATATTGATAATATTATATTTGCTGTCACATAAAATATTTCTTATATGTACATATCAAAGTTAGTTAGTTTGTTAATTACGGAAATAGCAAAAGAATGAAATGCTTCTAGCACTGACGTCTTTAGGAATTTTTTCAGGACTCTCTAAAAAACGGTAATATGTATTACTGTTATTATTCTCTAAATCCGTAATTGGTTGATGTCTTAAGTTTACGCGAATGTTAGACATTACAATAAAACTACTTTAACGGATTTTATTAAATTATTTATGTAGCCCGACGTTACAGACGCAAACAGCTACCATGCAGCAACCATACAGCAACCATGGTCACGGGTGGACTGAGATGGCAGATGTCCTGATGTACCAAGTTTTTAAAAGTACCCGAAGAATTATAATTTAAGTTGTTCCGATTAACGCAAATTATAATAAAAAAATTTATAATAATTATAAATCCGTAAAAGTAGTTTTATTGTAAAATCCGTAATTGATTGTAAGTTTTAATGATATGATATTACTATTTATACTTAAGGTCCGTGGATTTTGTAACAAATAAAATAATAATATGCCTACAATATGCTTGCGGAGTGTGGCTAGTGTAGATCTTGCATTTTTTAGGACACAGTACGTAATATTCCTAATTTTTCGGAATAAGAATCGCGTACGCTCTGTGATTTTATATAGCGCCCTGTATCCATATCTTCATTACAATTTTAATGACATCTATTGGTAGTCACAAAAGAAACTTTATCAGAAATAAATAGGCAAACGAATAGTCGGAATCATTAGGTCACTACCTCTGCTGCTAAATAACTTTTAATGTGAACCGACGTGGTATATCATATCCCATCCATATATCATATCATGATACTAACTATATAAAATGTTGACTGACTGCCTTAGGCCTAGTGATAAACATGTTCAACAAGAAAGCGGCATATATTCCCGGAGCGGACCAAAATATGTTATTTGAAAAAATCAAGTTGTTTGTAATAACAGCCCAAAGTCAACATTTTAAACCTGTAATTGTTGATCCATAACTCCACTTGGTATAAAATATAGAAAATAAAGACGCAAAGGCCTTGGTCATGTATTAGTCCCCTCTGCTTATTATAAGTTTAATTAGTCTACAACTAACAGTGTAATCCAAGTCTAGGCATCTCTGAGATGATACGCGAGACATGCTCACGGTATGCATAATAATCTCCTTATAAGCACGAAACGCAAGTTTTATCTGATAATGTAGCAGAATCGTCGTCCACTTTTCTAGAAGCTTCTAGCAATTAATCTATTTTTTTTTTGACTAAAGCGTAATCGTTTCGTCGATATTCCATAGATGTGCTTTATCTGCCTCAATTTGATGAGCAATTATTTTTTATTTCGTTTTTAATACAATTCAAAGACCAGGCGGAGTCTTTTGATGATTACCAATGCGCATGAACAACCGTACATGTATGTGTTTCCCACCTTACTTCCATACCAATGGACCGCAAGCATGAAACGCGACTGCATAGCCTTCACTTTTAAGGTTATGAATCATGTGTGCGAGGGGTGTCTTTCCGATCCTACGATCAATTAGGCTACGACAACTACACCCGCTTTAAAGTAGGGACGACTTTTAGTGGTGTAGAGGTACTTGTGATTCAGATAGCCATAACACCATGGGTATTATTTTAGCTTGAAACGCGGTAAAGCGTTGCGCTGAAAAGCATTTTTCCCCATATCTTGCTCATTTAGCAGTGCTTAACCTTAGAGAAAATAATAATGATGCAGTAGGTCTATGACTGCGAGCCTCGGTCTTGGTTAAGAGAAATTCAAGATGATAAACACTACACTATCTTTAAATAATCTAAAGATATTAACGTAAAAAGATTGACAGAGAGTAAAACACATTTGTTAGGCGGACGTGTTTTAGGCTGGCTTTCCGTCTCTAACTATATTATCTCTTATGGCCTTAAATCTTTTTTTTAAGGGTAAACAGCAATAAAACATTAAAGATACTAAAGATAAGATTAGAAGAGAGGTAATTAAACATAAAACTAAAATTTTATCAACTAATGATTAATAAATACTAGTTTTCTTTATTAGTGAATATATTACGACATCACGAGGCTTAAGACTCCGCCCACCCATCACACAATGTCACACTTCACCGACCTCCTCCCCTCCACTTAACCGTTGAGGTAATTAATGGCCTCTAAGCTGTAGCGGCATTCTGATATTCTTACGTCACTTTTGTTTTATAGCTTAGGGAGCAAACAAGCCGCTTGATTTATGGCAATCCAACGCTTATCCACAGACATCCACAACACCATGATTTTCAGAAGTGCGGACTTGTGATAACTGAATTTAAAAAAAATATATTGATCGTATTTAGCAAAACGCCTAGTCATTTTGTAATGTTAAGCATAGTTAGTTGCAAGTATCAATAGGAGTAAGTTACGGTTTCATTAAAAATGCATGTTATAATTGTATTAATGAGAGAAGTTCGAACCGGTCAGTTTATCTGATGATAGAAGAAAGTACATATAAATACGCAACAAATGTTGGTTGTGTTTTTCAAACATCTTTATATTAATAGGTACGTGAATTATTTTTTTTATGGAGGAATTTAATTTCGTAGGTACCAATGAAAATTATATGTAAAATGCTGTAAAATATGCATTAGATTTTATATTTCAATTGAATAAAAAAATACAAAAACAACGGCATGCAAACATGAATTCACATGTGTAAGAATACTGGCCGGGTGATAATATAGCTCAAAAAATCGATCGTGTTGCGGTGGAAGTCCTTGCGTAGAATTCCGCCCAGTTTAAGGATGATAATATATATATATACACTTATATATTTCCTAATATGTCTCTATGATAAAAATCTTAAATAAAAATGGAGTTTCTTAACATGAGTCCCTACAGTACTTACCACAGACAGATACTTCAGTTTAACGCGATGTGCCGAGCCAAATGGAATTTGAAAGAAAAATATATTTTCTACTAGAATTGACTTTTTTACAATTGAAATTGAATTTTGATCGCTGGGTACAATCATGATCGTATTATCATCAGTCGGACGACTTCCATTAGTTAATTAATATAATATTATTATATTTAATATAATATTATTATATTTAAATAAATGTTCCATACTATTTTCTTTAATACAAAAATATTTAAAAAATATTTAATTTAGTAAGATGCAAAAACACTTAGTTTTTCATATGATAGAGCCAAAAGCTACCCTTTCCTTCGTCACTTCGAGACATTAGAAATAGACAGAGGTGAAGAGCAAATTTGAATATTATGAAGTGATGATTAGTTCTAGCTGAACAGAAGTTGTATGTATAAAAATAAATAAAATACCAAAATAAAAGGCCTTGTATTTTTAACAAAAATATTTAATAATCTATATTATATTTATTTTTATATATTATTTCTAAAAACCGCCTCTACAGATGAAGGCCTCCTCCGTGTGAATTCATTCGTCATACATATATAGATATAGTTTGGTAATAAATGAATAACATCGCGCGTACATCCATTAACCTTCCTTAGCTAACCGCTAGGAGAAGCGGCAGGTAAGATAAAGCTGGTGCAGATGAAATTCGACGGAGTGGAATACCTTAACCACAAAGGCACGTTGATGAAGACGTTCTCGACAAATGGAGAGCGAACAAAGGGTGCCCTATTAATAATTGTGCTCCAGACGCAAAATTGTAAATTATTGTGGCCAATGCAAATTACAGGAACATACGGGAAGCGTGCTTAATAAACAAATTGTTTGGTGCCGAGCTGTTACAAACAATGTTAAACAAGAGACAATGGAAATCATAATTTCTCCCCATGTTATTTCTGTTTTTTTTTTTACTATCTGAATTGCACTTGGCTACTAGTAGTACTAATATTTCGTAAGTTTTCGTAAGAGGTAGGCCTGTGCAGCACCTGGCTGCCATGACTGTGGAGGTACCTCTCACTTACATAATGCGGCTGTCAAGTGTCGGCGTGTTTCATGTGGTTTGTGAATAGCAGGTGGCCCATTAGAAGGGAGGAGGAAAGCAGGTCAACGCATCGGCATGGTAATTATGCGGATGTCCATGGGCGTCGGTAGTTGCAAAAATGTTCCGATTGCTTCTACGCCTTCCTATACTATAAACCTACTAGCCGTATCAATACTTCGTAATTTCGTATAAAAGTTTGTGATTATTTTGAAGACCCCTTCCGAAGTAGTCTATACGAAGTGTGTCAGAAGTTAGTGTGTATTAGATATTCCAAAATCAAGAGTAAAACGAAGTTTCAGTTTTTTTTTTCTAAGTTAGATTTAGTGAATAAAAATTGAGTATCGTCCGCAGCCAAAAGACGTTCCCCGCTGGACACAGACCTCAGAGAGCGCCACGGCCCATGATTGTTAGACACGCTTGATAAGTATCATATGATACAAATACGCTGTGGTACTGTTGTAGTCTCACGGCCAATTCCTAAATTCTATCAATCCATGAATTTGGCTACTGGAGATGGAATTCTAACACATTTCATAGGGAACTTAGATAACAAGGTAGGAAACTCCAGTAGGCAAAATCATACATAGATAGAATGGTGAAAACAGCCCTTAAACGATACCTAATTGTATGATTATTATTACATTGTAGTAGTTATTCGGCTTTGTGAGTAACAACTTGTATTGGCATCCCTTGCAGAAGCTAGGAGTTATTGTTTTTCTGATTATCAAAAAGATGTTAGTATAATGGCGATACTAAATCATATACATTCAGTGATTTCTAAACGTTCACGAGTGGCGGCCCTGCACCGGAAGATGGTGTATCGGCCTCCTACCTGGTGGACCGCCGACTTGGTTAAGGTGGCGGGGAGCCGCTGGTGCAAGTTGCTCGCGTGTGACCTGTGGCGCTCTGTGGCGGAGGCGTATATCCATCAGTGGACGTGGTCCGGCTGATGATGATGACGATGAAAATAGTACTTTTATCAATACATTTCATTTCAATAATAAATAAGAAAAGTTTTTTTTTTATTTTAACATTACGATAAAACTACTTTTACGGATTCTATCACGGTTTATTTAATTATTTAACTAGCCCGACGTTTCAGAAGCTTTACAGCAACCATGGTCATTGTAACATTCATTTTAACTATACATTCAAATAATATTATGTGAAGAGTTTCCCTAAAATTATTTAACTCCGTCACTCTTCTAGAAAGATCGATAAATGTGGACTTTACTATTTATGTCCAGAATGTTTAATGTTTTGTTTAATTCTAGGTTAAAAAACCTACTTGTATTTTCCTTTATAATCCTATATGCCGTTAATTATTGGTAACTTAGCCGCAAGTAGATAATACTATAGACTAGAGTTAATTTCTTATTAGACATGGCGTATTTTAATTACTAGACTGATATACATCAAAAGCATGGGTTATAAATAACCGGTATATATATATGCTCTATATATCACAATAGCTGAGTTAGTTAAAGGTTTGATTAGTGGTCTTGTGTATAGTTAAAATTATTGTAGACTAATAAAAAACGTATATGAATAACATTTATGACAAAGATTATCTATATTATTTGCCTATTAAAATAAAATGCAGACAAGAACCTCTAGCGTTCCAAATCGGTTAAGATTATTCGTATATTTAAAACAAGTAAAATTAAATTTTGTCTATTCCATTATGCATATTGTATTTAAATGCGTAATTTACAAGGCTGTTCCAACACAAAACAAATCCAATTGTGACATTACAAAAGGGGTTCGGACGTGGTTTGAAAGTTCTACACACCCCGTGGGTATCTCATGAAATCATTACGAATTTTCCACGAATTAAATTATAAAAATAAACACAACATAGGAGCTAAGGTTATAATAAAAATATGAAATACACATAATAGCGCCGTAAAGTGTCATTTTCAGTGAACTATGCGAATGTTCATGAGCGTCAGTAGTCGTAAAAAGGCTCAAATTGCTCGCTTGCCCCCTATGCTATAAAAAGAAAGAAAATGAAAGAGGCATTTGTGTGCATAGTGGTGAAACACGGCCGGGGAAGAATCTTTAGTAAAAGGTAGTCCCACGCTACATTGCAGCGGCAGCACCGGGGAGTTGCCCCTCGCTCACAGGAAACCGGTGTAAAGTCGCACAGACAGTGTCGAGTCTCATTCGGTTTGTGAGCAGGCGGTGGTCCATTAGGGGAGGAAGGGAAGGAGGGCAACGAATTGGCATAGTACTTATGCGGATGTTCATGGGAGTCGGTAGTCCTAAAAAGGCTCCGATTTATCATTTGCTCCCCTATACAAAAAAAAAGTACTTCTCGCACATACGACATCGCGTCAAAGTTACACCAACCCTGTCGTATTTCGGCGGAGTGTGCGAGTTTCCGGTGACCTATTATGTGGAAGGAAGACACTGTGTAAGTATGGTAATGCATAACCTCTGTAGGACTCCCAGGAATCCCTTTCGAGTAGAGGTTCACCACTATCGATTTTTTTTTGGTGACGCAGATAAACTCATTTTCTCACCATCGCCAGTTCTGAACAGCCAACGCATCTGCATGACAATGATGCGGATGTAAGTGAGGAGTGGTCAGTAAGCTCCGATTTCACGTTTTCTCCCGTATACCATCTTCACCTTAGTTTCCAAATGGGGTAGGTAGAAAGAATAGAACGCTACACATCAGATTCCCTACATATCTGCCTATCCTCCTCTACGTTCAATATTTATAGACTAATACAAATAGTAACATTTACATAATTCAGGATATTGTCACTAATTGTGAAGTGTAATGATGTTTCCAAAAGTTAATATTTGAAGCGCGTCTTGATTTTTGTATTAACAAGTTGTGTGCGAGTATTTCCTTTCGTCTCCTCAAGCATGAATTTAATTTCTTACGGCACACGTCGAACAAAATTAACACAATCATTTTGTGATTAATCACGAGCCGGCTGTCGGACAATTGATAATCTTAAAACAGACCGATGAAAGAACTGTTTTAATATCGTTAAGACTGTTGTACCTAGTATTAAAACCTGAAACCTGATGCCCTGCGTGTGTTACGGAATAAACCTTCTATCTACTATTATGAGGATATCCCAGTACGCAATATGTCCATAAGCTCTGGGACAAATTATGGCATATACCTTCAACGTAAGTGCTTAAAGTTTAAATTACTTTATTTGGGAAAAAATGGAAAACAGAAAGTGTAAAAACATTATTAATAACGTTATGATCTGCTCTAGAAGTTTTATTTTTAAGTGACACTGGGGAAATTATAGCGAACGTTATGCCATACGAACTTTTTTTTACAATATTGTTTTTACATAATTTTGGTGTCCCACAAAATCCTAAAATACATTCGATAACAGAGAAAGTTTGAAATTCAGCTAAAGAACCTATGCATTTTAACATTAACTGTGTGGCGGTGGCCTAATAATACCCTCACCCTCAATTCAAGCCAAGGGTGTCGTAAATGTCGTCAAAGGGTCGTAAGAGTCTCTTGATATCTAAGAGGCTACAGCGAGTTGGTTGTTCAGTGTCTGGTCTGCTCTATAGTGACAGAGAAATGGGAACACCGGACATTGATCGCGCCTAGTGGTGGCGGTACTGTAAATCGGATCGGTGACAGGCAGCAGTGGCGTCGATCCGAAACTTAATCTGTGATTTCCAATCCGCCTGCTCTTCGTGGCAATTACGAGCATCTACCCTTTGTGGATGTGCGGCTCAAATACGCAATGGGTTACCGAAGCGATTGAGCTGAATAGAGGGTCGAAGGTTTTTGTGGATTGGAAGAAGGGATAGCCTGGGTGTGATACCGACTAAACGACTGCGGGTGTCTTAATCCGCTTCATTGGAAGATCCCGGATCTGCAGGGAACAGGATCCTTCCAGCAATAGACTGGCTTCGGTGGAGAGGCCAGTTTCCCATCCCGACCCGATGTTGAGCACAGCGGCACTACTATTACTGGGTGCGCAAGATATCGCGCCTCCTTCGTACCCTCGTTCACCACCTGAAGGAGAGGGGGATCCTCAAAATCTTCCTCTCGTCCGTTAGAGATCCTCTCCCTAAGCACCGCTCTGGCTCCAGCCAACGAGTGCATCTTTCCTCTCTTCGCCACGCACCACGACCTCGCCCCACAGCCCCCGTCCCGGAAACAAAATCCCCCTCGGAACCATCCGTAAACAGGCGCTTGCACCTTAACTTCGCTTTGGACAAACAATGATGCCCCCTGCCACTACCCTTCAACGACCTCGTCCCTCCTCCCCGAAACCCGTCGCCCCACACTTGCTCACGACTTCAAAAGCGATATCACTCCAGAAAAACAACAAAACAAATCCACATTCCCGAAGAGGCTTGCGAATTTAACAAAAACCCACCACACAAGACCAACAAAGACGAAAACAGACGAAATGATACGGAACACCACGAACAAAACAGTAAAACACGTAAACCTTACTAATAGCATATCAATTGTCTCAAGGACGCGAATAGATAATTATTTACCAATGGAATACGCTGAACTATTGCAACATTGTCTCACTTCTGGTTACGTGCTGTGGAATAATAAACTCTACAAGCAAGTAGACGGCGTAGCGATAGTTTCACTATTGTCCCCCGTTATCGCAGATATTTTTATGGAAGACTAAAACAGTTGCCCTCGCCAATAACAACAAAGTTTTACAAGAGCTATATCGATGATACTTTTGCAATTCTACCTATAGATAAAGTAACCGTATTCCTGAGCCATCTAAACAGTATAAATTCCAAAATTCAATTTACAATGGAGTTACAGACAAATAATTCTTTAACTTTCTTAGACGTTTTAATCACTCGCAATCCCAGTAACATATTGAGCCACACAGTTTACAGGATGCATACTCATACGGATAAACGCCTTAACGGCAACTCTCACCAGCATCTACCGTGGGAAAATCACGAAAAAAAAGCACGAGGCATCTGTGATGAGCACGATGTACCTGGACGCCGAACTTTAACATGTCAAGCAAGTTCTGCTACCGTCGAGCGCCTTATACTAACATATATTAAAGGGGTCACAAACAAAATTGATTCCACCCTCTAGCGAGCTTCAGAAAAAACTTACCTTAAGCCGCCATAAAAGATCAGTCAATTTTTACCACCAGTAAAGTGCCAAATCCGCCTACGAGATGCAGGACTATATAAACTTGATTATGGCTGTGGTCTCTCTAATATAGGACAAACAAAAAAAATCAATCAAAACTCGCGTCCAAGAACTAATTGCAGTTAATGTCTGATATTAGCGCCATCGCGTTAAAAAACCTGCAGTCCGTGAACACACTGAGGTTGCTCCCTTTCATTGCATTAGATTTGGTAAAGAACACATCATCACGAAAGAACACAGATTCCGCCCTAGGATGATCCGTGAGGCTATTGAAATTAAAAAAAAAACATCCAAAATTCAATAGAGAAGATGGCTGGGTGCTTCTTACTATGTGGGACCTGGGTCCCATAATAATATAAATTATAAACATAATCAAATCAAAATCCAAAAATAACACCACAAAATTACTTGATACTCTAATCGCTTTCTGTGTGAATCGAAACAACTAATTAATTGTATAAAATCTTGGGGTATTTTTAATAATTTATGACATCGGGACATTTGTCACCTCAGTTCACCCGTGACTTTGGTGGCTGTAAAGCTTCTGAAACGTCGGGCTCGTAAAATACTTAATAAACCACGATAAAATCCGTTAAAGCAGTTTTATTATAACTTAAAACGGCACAAGTAATCGACGTAAAACACACAACCTAACCACAGGACCGAACAGTCGAAGCCGGGACAAGTGTATATAGACGGCTTACTTATTTCTCCGGTACGAAATTACGAACACGAATATGTCATGGAGATATTCGTGATTCTGTAGTTCGACCAGCACCAGAAAAAAACAAAACTCTAAAGATTTCACCTCCGCTAGACCTTTCGGTTTCCGCCACTGACCCGACAGTTCCAATACGCAGTATACACTCTGTACCGGAAAAAACAGAGCCGTGCCTTGTTCCCCTGTGCCCGTACAAAGCCATACTCTGGGTTAAATCTTCCTTTCTGCAAGCGGCGCCAGGCTCTTCTGAGTTGTGTAATACATCGCCATTGGTAGGTGTGTTGGACTTATATGGTTTTAGTCTTTAGGCGACATTATCATAATGAACTGAAATAATAATAACCTGCAATCAGAACAATCACATTTCCATCAAACATAGGTGTGCATTACATAAAAGGTGACGTAGAATATAAGATAAAGGGCCGGAATATAAAAAGAAAAAGTTCGCAAATTAGTAGGTATGGCGTAACGATACTGGTTAACACGTTAATTTAGACGTTATGAAAATTGCATTTATAATAGCACCCCTAACAACATGTGGCTCGATTCGCGGGCCACGACTTGAAAGACTACATTATGTAGCACAAGTATGATTACGTAGACTTGGTAATGTTTAGAACTGACTTGTTTAAAATTAATCACTACTACGTTATCATCATCAACATTTATCTGTCTCTATTTAGAAAGGCGCTTAAAATTAATACCAATAGCTACCTACATCCACTTTACGCTAAAATTACTGTTTATTAAAAGATCAATTTAGAAGAAATAATAGTAATATTCGGTCAAAGTAATAGTAGAATTCAGTTCTTAATAATCTGTGAACATAGAAGTAACACATGGTCATAAGTACTAATATCAATAATAAATATTGATTGTCTCTTTAGTCACAATCATTGTTGTTAAGATTTTGGGGAAATACTAATAGACTGTGTGTGTGGGGCTCGCGGCACATCGAAGTGTCCAATACCCACAAAAACGAACGTGAGTGCCATTTGTGCCGCCTTTTGCGAGGTGCCCCGGAACAAGAAATCATCAGGGCACCTCGGCAGCTAGTCAGCCCACTAGGGGACCGACCCCACCTCAACAGATGGGGCCGTCCCGCACGACTGAACAACCCCACCAATTTTGGGATAGTGCAATGGGGTGAGGCTCCCATCCTCGCCCCTTGCCGCGTGCGCAAAACGCCTCCCCCATTGCTCTTTTGTCACCTCTGAGATGAGGTGAGAGGGCTACAAAGAGCAATCATCCACCCGCTCTTTAGCCCTCTCTTCTTATAAGAGAATATAAATATGAAGAGAATTATGGATGTGGATTAGGCAAGGCATGTACGGATTGTGATTGTGATATCCCTTCGGTTCAATTGTCTTTACCATCAGGGCACCTCGGGTTTTCCTCAGACCACTGAGACCCACCACCACGACAAGCCATGAGCCATGGTGGGGATGCTAGCGGTCGCCTACAGTAATATGCGAAATATACTTTCGCCAACTTTCCGGTCCCGTAAAAAGACAACACTATTCCAAGACGAATTCCACGTTGACCTATTTATACCATTACAGAAACATTGAATATTCTTTATCTTAAAGGTAATTACGTATATTTAATCACTCTATAAAGGCATAAGTCTATATTACGACGTAACACCGAAACGACTAAGGAAGGTATCTTATGAATACTGACTACCCTACGTAACGGTTTAACTTGTCAGAGCTGTAACAAATGAACATACTGAGTATAGGGCGATAATCCTTCCTTCAACATTTAATTATAACAATCGTCAATTTTAAAGATGATTTGCAGATTAAGACATTCATGTCATGTAAATATTAAGTGAATATGTATACGTAGACAGGGGATTATGTTGTCGTATAAACTTAGCGTTTGTTGAAGCTATAAGGTTTGAGGAACAATATTATGGAAATCAATTACAACGTTTAGGGCATTAACCTGAAGAGAACGTTGAGGGGTCAATTTGACCGAGTTAATTTTAAATCGTGAGCAGTTTCCTCTTATGACCGTAGAGATTTGAATGTTTCAGTAGCTGTCGCTAAGGATAGAGTGCCCCATTATTCGATTCAGTTTACAGAAGCCTTAGACAGGTGCATACGTGCGTGGATATGAAAAATGTTAACTTGATAAGATAATTGAAGCCCGATCACAAAATGGTTGTTCCAAAACAATGACGCATCGGTGTCCTAAGAAAATACTATTATCTCAGTACATTATCTCAATGAGTACTGAAAACTTGAAAATGGTTACAATTTATTTCAGATAATTTATGGTCCATGGCTCAGCCGTTACAATCATCACACAGTCACATCATGGTTACATAAATTATTTATTTAATCAAATGTTTTATTTTAATTTAAAAATATAATTGTATACAGGTAGCCAGGGAACTTTAATGATAATTTCAAAAAGACCAAACCTCAGGCATTTTTATTAAAAGTTCACAGTATCATACGAACAGTTAGAAAAAAGAACATGAAACATTTTTTAATTTACAATAGCCTGAAGGTGCCGCAAATATAGCAACCTTTGAGGTAATCACAATGTTTACAATATTTTTTTACCTTTAAGTTTGGAATGGTGCAAGCTATAAGCTACAAAATGTATTTATTTTATTTTTTTATTTACAGGATAGTAATTGTTATTAAAGCAAGGCTTTCTATTACTAATAAATGAATTCTAGTTTTCTAGCATTATTTTATTACTTTGTAATGTGACTAAGATAAATATAAAGATTGCATGCTTATATTGATGAGGAGGCAAACTAGTTCCTCCTCATCAATATAAGCATACAATGGGTAAAGCAGAGGGAACCGAGGCACATAACGCAATCCTAACACGCCTTGCCTCCTCCACATTCATAACCTTCTTCAAATTTATATTCCCTTATTTATACAATTTAAATTATTTAATCCTCATTTTTTGGCTCTTGAAAACACAGGTAAATGTTATAATTGGACTAATATTTTTTATTTAATTATTTTATATAAATATTAATATTTTAATTATATAAAATACGAGTATAAAACTTTTGTAAAGATTTTTTTATTCAGTTACAGGCAATAATCAATCAATAATTCACAAAATCATCAAAAGTGTAGTTATGTTGCAAGTGTCTTACTGACGACTAATAATTCTTAAGCTTACAAAACGTAGACAAATGAACGCTGTATCGTAAGACTTAAACCATACGCGACAAATCAAAAAGCTAAGTAACGTTATTTCGCGATTCGCTGGCTTTATTTAACATTTTTAAAGCTTTCTTTACAGGCTTAACTGCCCCCACCTGATTGCTTGAGGGCAACATCCTTTGTATTATCCTAGGTAATAAATAGTAGCAAATAAGGGTTTATTTTTGAGTAAAATCCTTTCAAGGGTCTTTTGTTCGTTTATGTTATTGCTTCTGTTGCATAGTAGCAAAGGCCACACGTTGTTTATGTTTCATTGAAAAGTTCTATATAACTCTTCAATAGCTTAATATTGTTTTCGTTTCATTTAATACTAGTAATGCTCCTCGAATTTGTTCATTTATTAATATAACTAATTCTAAGCAATTAAGTGCCACTGCTACTTTTATGTGCTACAACACAAAGTGTAACAAACGATACAAAAATACTTATACACTCAACATTCAGAAATTCTTTACACCTTAGGCTATCAAAACTTGAAATCTTTGTGAAATTTCACTTAGTAACTGAGTGATTTACGTTTTATACGAAACACAAACTGTTAATAAAACCTTTTTTTTTTATAAAAAAAAAGGGGGCAAACGAGGAATTATAGAATTTTTACGGCTACCGACCGCCATCCTTCCCCCCTCCCAATGGGCCCTTTAGACTTTTATTAATAAACCCAAAAAAAATCTTATTTATATCAGGCAGAAAACCTTATTTTATTGCGTACTAGCAATCCGCCCTGGCCTCACTCGTGAATAACAAGGGGAAAATTATACACTAAAAACTTCCCCGGGAATTACTATGTCCATGAGTGAAGACCGCATGAAAATGCGTTCAGTAGAATTTGAGAATACCGATAACAAGTTTTTTTTAGTTTCATGAGCCCTTGAAGTAAATTTAACATACGACAATATCACAATTTAAAAGGAGAAAAATGACAGTATGATTTTATCAGATGTTTTCTTCTCCACTTTTAATTAATATGAGTATAATGTTCCTTGTTGCTTTGTAGTAAACGTCCATTTACACCGATGCACACAACAACACAATTTTTGTATTGACAAAATAAGACCATATTGGTAACCTAATATTATATTTTAGTAAAAGGTAGCGCCATACTGCACTGTAGAGGCATTGGGCCGGCATGTCCGGTGAGGTAGCTCTCGCTCACATGCAAGCGAAAAGTGACATCTTCGGTATCGCGTTTCGTGCGGTTAGTGAGTAGCCGGTGGCCTATTGGGAGGGGGGATTTTTTTATATGAGGGCAACGCATCTGCGTAACAATCATACGAATGTCCTTGTCGGTAGTCATCAAAAGACTCCGATTTCTCGTTTGCCCCCTTACACTATAGAGAAACCCCGCAACCACACTAACACAATCAACCGCACTAACTAAGCAAAATGTGTTTCACCCACAAAATTAACATGTACCTAAAAATAACCCATTACAATAAGGAAGGTGCATGTAAAAGTATAATTAAAATTTATAAAACAAACAATACTTTTATTTCAAGTAAATATTATAGTCACGTAAAAATTGCGGGTCGCGTAAGCAAATATATGTTAGTGACATTTGGTTGTCGACAGTCTATTAGGGGTTCTCACCAGCGATATAAATGGCCAACTTGCATGCAACCGCAGTTAGTCCCCGGAAAATCGCCCGGTCGGATAAGACTTTGGATAAAAAATTATGTCCCACCGTTCCACGATAACTCGGATTTAAGTCACGTGCGAGAATAACGTTGACTATAACTGCCTTTTAAAACCGCTTCGAAGTGTGTACCTATTTTTAATCTGTATTTGGAATTGCGGTTCTTTGAAGGTTGGCAACGCCGTTCCGTTTTTAAATAGTTTGATATCTTTTTAAATGCTAAGTATTCTAAAACGAGATTTGAAGTTAAACTTCTTGTCATAATACTGTTTGAAACAAAAATATGTCATGACAATGCTTTATGAGTGCACGCTTATAGAAACTTCATATTTCCAAACAAAATAAACGATCACCTTGTTAAAGGTTAAGCTTAAGGCTATTTGTGATAGAGACGAATGTGGGTACTTACATTTAGGAATGTTTTAATTATGCTTGTTGAATATTCGTTCGTCTGTACATGCCAGTGTTTAATGTACTATGAGGGGTCGATTTTAGACTGCCAATATTTATTAGCAAATTATATCGAATTGCACCTTAACAGGTCTGTGTGATGACGCAGAAAGCGTAGTGCTTCTCTATGTCTAATATTACTGATGATTGTCACGTTGTAGCTTGAATCGGTTACACCAATTTATGGTTTTTTAGTAAGAGTGAGTGATATGCTTCATTACTACTGAATTGATCCGGCACAATTGGGAACCTCTCGCTTACATGATCCTACCGCATGGTTTCCGCGGTACTGTCGATTTTCGTGCGGCATGTGAACTTCCGGTAGCCTATCGCAAGAAAGGAACACGTCCTCATAACAACTAATCATTCATTCTTTCACTATCAGCCCTTATCGGTCCACTGCTGGACATAGGCCTCTTTCAATGAACGCCAAGACAGCAGATCACCTGCTACTCGCAACCATCCCGAACCCCAACAACTGTTGTGTGGATGTTAATTTGGTAGTGTACCCATAAGTCCCGACTGCTTGTTTGCCCTTGCAGTACAAAATTACTCTGGTTTTCGTGTACTTGGTAGTGACCTATGATAAATATCATTTCGAAACACAGCAAAATTTGCATACGAGTACATATCTAATAAAGTTATAGTATATATTATGTATAAATTAATATCTATTACTCAGTTTTTACCGGACCTGAACTTATACTGCGAAAGCGAAGAGAAGCCCAATACAGCTTCACTGGAATGCTATGAGTGCTCGTCGGGCGACGAGACTAGGTTTGGGGTCGTAAGAGGGACCGGCCGCTCTCTCTCTCTCTCTCACTCTCTCTCCCGCGGATGGGAGAGACGCATCCCGATATGAGAGTGTTTGTAATAGCTGATTTAACTCTTATTATCATGGCCAAAGGGACCGAGAGGTCCCTACTCCCTCCGAATCTGACGTGTGGTGCAGCACGCGCGCGGTATATAAAATGACCTTGGAGCTAACGTGGACGTTCGGCCCGAGGCCTGGTGAGAACTATAACTTAGGGGCCCGTAACCCCTTCACCCTCAGACGGGTGAAACAAATCGCGCGCGGTAGTCTCTGAAGTCCTAAGTGACAAGGTGGTATGATTTGAGCTAGGCAAATAGCGCATCGCATTGGATTCAGTTCGATTGTTATATTTAATATGAAATTGAAGTCAGGTTCTTTATGATGAAATGTTCATTTAATGGATATTACACAATTTGTAATTCTACAACGTTTCGTTGCTTATGTCAACTTCGTCTTTTTTATTATATTCAGACGAGCAATCGCAGTCTTTCGACGACTACCAAAGCCCATAGGCATCCGCATTATTGTCATTCAGAAGCGTTGCCTTCCTTCCTCCTCCCTCCAATGGGCCACAAATGTCTACAAAAACTTTGACCGATTGATGGCAACTATTCTGATAGGATTTAACTGTGTATAACTGTCGCAATAAATCTTCGTATAATTTTGATGTGTTTTCAAATTATTTATCTACTTTTATTATTTTGTTTTATGTCTGTACCGAATCTAAATAAAATTGTGATAGAGTACTTAAAGAAAAGCAAAGATAAATGATCCCCTGTCCACGCTCCTACAACGTATAAAAAAACTGACAACCGGTTGGCTTAATTGGTAACGTGGCGGTTAGTTCACGTGTGCCGCCAGGGGACGCAGGCGCGAATCCCACCTAGATCATGGATGCTTATATATGTATAATATATATTTGTTTCTATTCACGCCTATTATCCCCGAAGTGGTAGGCAGAGGTGTGCTAGTACAACCATGTAAGTCCAGTAGATATGCTGGAATACCCACGACTAGCCAAGGTACTGAGGCCCATGATGTCATAGGTGGCAAGCCTATGGCCTCTTCGGGCACATTCCAATCCCGGACAATGTATGTATGATTGGAATAATCTGAAAGACATATTATAATAGTTGCCCGACCTGGGGATCGAACCCAGGACCTCACGCGGCTAACAGGCGACACCCTCCCCGTTACACCACAGAGGCGACTACTTAAGTATAAAATATATTTCCGTTTAGTAGTAACCTGTAACTCAAGTCCCTACGGTACTTATCACGGAACTAACGTGCTGTAATAAGTCCACAGATATTATTATGTCAGTTATCAACAGTCAAGAACAAATGCTCACTAAATTCAATAAGGCAATTAGGACAAAATACACCGATCCAATTTAAAATTTGGGCTTATTAATTTCCGTTCATGCGACAATGAAAATACCAATTAATTGGCCCCCAAGTAAATATATTGCTTAATTAAGAAAACGAAGTGAATAAGAAACATTCAGCGGGAAACGTGGAGCGAAAGTAATTAATTATAACAATTTTCACTTCGCCACTCGCCGATGTTGCTACTTTTGAGGTAGGCGCCATGTTTCTGATGATATTGCGTGACATCATCAGCGTACGTCGGTTATCTATTGGATAAAGATCTCTTATATTAATATCTAATCTTACTTATATATAAAATAAGGTCCCAAAAATCTGTATTTTTGTATGTGATCGATTAGCTCCAAATTTGCTGAACGGTTCTCATGTGTCAATTTGAAAAAAAGATGTGTAAAATTTGGCTTCTGTTATTTACTGACGAAGCTGGGATAGAATAGAGTTTCTTCCTAAATATACATAGTCCAATCCACTTACTATTAATATCATACTAATGTTATAAATGTCAAAGTTTGTAGGTATATAGTATGTTTGTAATTTTTTCACGCCATCCATCCAGTACCTTTTTTATTGACGCGGGGAAACACATTTACGCGCCTTCACTGGCCGTGGGTGGGGTCTAGTGGTGTGTAGGACTTGAAGCACATGATAGTGACGATTACCCACAAAAACAACCGCGAGTGCCCTCAGTGCCGCCCTTGATGAGCTGTTCCGGATCAACAAATCGTCAGGGTACCTCGACGGCTAGTCAGCACCCTAAGGGACCGGCTCCACCTCCACAGATGGGGTTGCCCCGCACTACACGATAACCCCACCGACTTCGGGACAGTACAATAGGGTGAGGTTCCCATATTCTCCCCTTGCCCCGTGCGCAAAAGCGCTGATCCTATTTGTCTTTGGTCCCCTCGTCTTGTAAGATGGGTACTGACAGCACTTCCTCCTGATCTTTAGCCCACTCTTCATAGATGAGGGGTGCAAATATCCCCCTCGGTTCAATTGACATCGCCTGGGTTCGCCCCGGGCTACTAAGCCCCACCGCCACGACAAGGCTTGAATCATGGTGGGGAACCATCCAGTACCTGTGTGATGTAGTGCGATAAAATTTGCAAAAGTTATAGATTACGATCGGAACATATTTTTTTATCCCAAAAAATATTTTACGCGGATGAAACCGTGAGGCACTACTATTATATAAAACACGCAACAGTTTGGTACATCCATCGTGCAGACCCAATTCAGTTGTAATGCAACATGGGACATTTCAAACGTGAAGGGAAACAAGATCTGGATCAACTACTAAATAAGCGTGCTTATAATATCCCATGAGATTTCAAGGTTCTTATCTTATTGTCATTATACACCTGGCACATTATGGGTGGTGGATTTATCAAGTTCGTTACCATTAAAAACACATATCACAGAGATAAATTGATATGCGCATAAAAAGGTATTTTTCCATCTGTCAATTTTTTCTTCATACGAAACTAATTGAAAACTTAAACAATCTGGGGGGTCGAATACGTATCCATTAATTACTATCACGTTTCGGTCCCTTGGACCCCGGAATTATTGAAGGGTTGAAACAGTAGCATCTTAACCCGTCAACAGTGCGTAAACCCATAAAAACAAAACGACAAAAACCCATTGATGCGTATCGAACCATTAAAATTTACTATTCCATGATAGTTTCAATCAAATATTTTTACCCAATTAAATTACGAATTAAATACTCTTTTGGTTTTTTGTATTAGATTAGCCTCGTTATAGTTTTTCTACGGGTACCTATAGGCTAAAACCCAATGTTCTCATTATTCCACGTCACTGATTAGCCAATAAACCTCCCATGGAACATTGACGATGCACTTATTTCGAATACGTACAACCTGCGGGATCCGCTTAATACATTCGGATGGACAGTTTTTAGGAGTCCCTTCCCCGAAAGGAAGAAACGGAACGTATCCGATATGGCACCCTATGGTTCCTCGCAATGGACATATTAAAAAAAAATAGAGGTTAAATTTTCAATGTAAATTGCGTGCTATCTTGAAAAAGTACAGTTCTACGAATTCGGTAATAATGACAGAACATGATGAGTTAAAATTAGCTTACTGACTTAATAAGTAAGGTTCGAGCAGAATTAGCGCTAAGCGCTAACTGTACGGTTCAACATCGACCTGAAGTTGCTGATATGTGTATGACATATCAGCAACCTCACGTTGCGACAGCGTTTGGTACGGTTTGTGAGTTTCCGGTGACCCATTGAAACGGAGAAAATGAGGGAAAGGCATCTGCGTAACAATTCCTTTTATAGTATAGGGTGACACACAAGCAACCGGAGCGTTACAACAACTTGACGCACATGAACATCAGCATAATTATGCCGGTGCATTGCCCAACTTTTCAAGTTCGCCCCAATGGGCCCCCGCCTACTCGTAAACCGCACGAAACGCGACATAGTAGGTGTCATTTGCGGTGGTATCGAATGAGCGAGAGGTACTTTCCCAGTTGTGTGGGCCCAATTTAGTTGCATACGAGGATGTAATGTAATGCACCATACATGGCACTATCTCCTCCTATGCAGCATGGCACTACCTCTTACAAGAATTATACGGATGTCAGTGCCCCGTTGGTAATCAAAATGTGTGACCTCCATTTTAATTATATAATTAATAAATTCCATATAAAAAATACTGCTCTACCCGTATAAAAAAGTACACTTTCCTTGGTACCACAATATTTTTAACTGCGTCCTAGGCCAGACAATACATATGAGATGTGAATTTTAAGTCTATGCAGACGTGAACATCGTCGGTAAATCACGATTAAGTACAAGCACACGGGCTGTGTCTCACCGAACGTCAGCAATAAATCAATTTGGAAATAAGAGATTCGCTCTGACTGATTCCGTGTGACTTCAAAGTGATACCTAAACATAGCTGAGACGCCTTATGACCTAAGTCTTTTTAAGCCGTATTTAGAAATTCTATTTAGAAGTGCTTTTTTATAGTGACAAGTGGCTCCAGGTTGAAAAATCTGGGGTGCTGTTGGTCTGGTAATCTCCCCGTGGTGTACCGTAGGCAACGGTGGCTGATTGATCATTCTTCTTTGCCTATCCGTGAGGCGGAGGTTCAATAGACTAACGGCTAATAATCCAACCCCCAATCCGTACTCTGGCGTCTGGCCAAAGATGATTGGCTAGAGGGAATCCAGTTCCAAGGGCATCATTATCCGCCTGTCTTTGTGCAAGCGTGTCGTTGCGGGTCCGGCTCCAGCCCGAGTTAATGGAGTTGCAGAACAAAGTGGACTCAACAAGCTGAGAAGAATGTAGTCTCCGAGTGGGTCCCCGAAAGAGGGAATCCCGCCCCTCTGAAGACAGAGCTAACACATTTGCTGAGTGGCTTACTAATGCTATGCAGCAAATCTGTGGCACTCGTCTGCCTCGGTTAGGTCCATCCGTGCCGAGGCGTAACTATTATTGGTAGCGCCCAGAGCTGCAGTGGCTACGGAAGGATTGCGTGGTGGCTCGCCGCCGCTATACTCGGTTGCAGAGGCATAGAACGAAGGAGCTAGATGATCAAATTATTAGTGCTTAAGAAGCTAATCGGAAAAGACGGCATGGGACGAGCGAAAGCTGAGTCCTGAAAAGAGTTTTTAAAGACTTTAGGCAATGATCCGTGGTTAGGCGATACAGATGGGCCAGAAACAAGCTTCATCCGGCTGGCCTACCACTCACGCCGAATCTAGATCCACAACTTCGCGAAGACGTATTATCTGCCATATTTCCTTCTCATAGAGTTTGGACACCGCCCTCAATGGCACCAGCAATGGAAGATGAAGTGGAAGAAGCACCAGTAAGTACAAGTTCTGAGGAGTAGGAACTAATAGTCGAAAAAATGCGCTCTACGAATTGTGCACCGGGCCCTGACGGCATTCCAGGTGGCGCTTGGGCGCGTAATGGGCCACCGGCTACTCACAGACCGCACGAATCGTGACACTGAAGATGTCTCTTTATGGTGGTGTTATGTGAGTGAGAGGTACCTCTCCGGTCATGCTCCCCCCAATGGGTCACCGGCTACACACAAACAACACGGAACGCGACACAGAAGATGTCACTTTGCATCGGTATTAAGTGAGTGAGAGGTACCTCTCCGGTCGTGCCCCCCCCCCAACGGGCCACCGGCTACTCACAAACAGCAAGCAACGCGACACTGAAGATGTCACTTTACGGCGATATTATGTGAGCGAAAGGTACCTCTCCGGTCGTGCAGGCCTATGCAGCATGGCACTACCTCTTGCTAAATCAATTGTAAATTCATCAAATAAAATTTTACCTACTTCTGTCTGCTTTTAATGGCAGCTTCTGGATTTAACCATAACGCATTAATTAAACTATGGTCTTGCAATTATACGTACACCATCAAATTCTTCACCATCACATCTCGCCCCAGTACTGCGCCGATAATGAGAAGATACCGTTATTGTGTAACACAATCTGAACGTTACCATTATACTCTGCTTGTTAAGATTAGAAGCCATGCGCTGGAAGCATATCGTTAGCAAAGATCTCTTCAAACCCGAACGGTTTTTTCTTAGTTATCCTATTGTAATAATCTTTAAACAGCCTCTAGAAACTTTTTAATATCTCGCTCCTTATATAGCTTCGATATAGATTTAATTCTTTGACTGTAACAAAAAAATATTTACAAAATATGAGAACTATTGGAGTTTCAGTTACGTTACGACACCAAAATGTAAGTGTAAGAAGTTGTAATTTTCAAACGACCAGTCGGATCATTTAATGGCAGAGTTTATATAGTTTGTAGCGTGGGCGAAACTCATACTATGAGCGTCCTAAGAAGATCTTCCACGCGGTAGTGCGTCAAGCCAAATTCCAGCTAACAGAAGCCAGCAGCACCGTATCTTATTTACTATACTATATAAATTAATAATTCCAGAACCATTTCGATGACGTCAAATATATATAAAAGATAACGGATAAATAATAATATCATGACCCCTCAAATTGTCTTCCCAACAAATTGCGTCTCAATTACTTTAGATATAATTCAGTAAATAATCTAACGGCTGTATTCAACAGGTGCGGAACATTTTACTGCGGATAAATTATTAAAAGCCAAGTCATATTCACGGGGGAGCCTCAGTTAAAAGTTTCTTTATTAAACTGAAACTTTGTGGGCATACTTCGAGATAGTATTCATGAAACTCCGAGGATGGTTTTTACTTCAGTCGGCCTGTACTCATTATTTCTTTTTCTAGCTCTTTAACGATACTATAGTATTTCATTGATAACAAGCCTTTGATGTTTTTAAATAGAGATTATTTATTTTTATCGCAGTTTCTATTTCTTTATTTTAAAGAAGAATTTTATGAAGTTGCACAACTAATTTTACAATTGCGCGATGTTTTCTGGGATTTATTTACTCCCTAAGGAACTATTACTCAAGTATTTTGTAGTTTTGCATTGTAGTAACACCTTAGAGTAAACTGTGTGACACCGACGAATGTAAAAACAGCGTAAACGCTTTACCGCGCTTATGTTACTTACATCTCTTGCGCGTAGCTCCAGTCGCGTGCCTAAGCTGAAGCACACTTGTAAATCGACCTTTTCACACTAAACGTATGCTTAGATTTATGTACGTAAGTCTTATTTCTTTCTCTTCTTTCCGTAAATATTTACTCGTTATTTCTTTCTCTAGATCTTTAACTATACTAATTTCCATAGTATTTTATTTTTGTTTTTCACTTTCGGTTCCATATGTTATTCATTTGTTTTCGGTTAGATATGTTGTTCGAGTTTTTCGTGCACAAAAAAAAGCATAACAGCGGTGTTTCTTTTTTAGTTAGTTGTCAACCATTATTTACAATGTACAATGTACTCCCACTGCTCTGTCAATAAATATTGGAAAATATGTGTGTTCATCTGAAACAACTTACATTTGTATTACAAATTAAAAAAGGTTAAATTGCCACCAGAAGTGGTAGACATCAGAATTAAATCTGTGTTCGCAGACTCAAAATATGCAGCAATAGAGCTTATTGTATAGCTGTTACCATTTATAATTAACTACCAGGCGACATTGCGTATTTGTGCGGAAAAAGTTCCAAAATAGTAGTATTTATATGGTGTCTTAAAAAATGATCTATAGTATCTATGAGTACCTTAATGATAGTTGTTACAAATATGGGATAGGAAAACACTCGAATTCATTGCTATTTAATTTAATTTTATTTATTACTGTATCATTTGATTTTGATGTACGGATTTTATAATATTAGTTGCATGTTTCTTATGTCTTTTTTTTTTTGAATAATTTGATAAATATCTTTAAAGAAAATGTATAATGCATTATGCTTATTTGCACGCAATATATGTTATTTCAATAAGCGTAAAGGCGGACTCATACCGTCGCGTCCTCGCGTCTATGCTAGGGGGGGTCTTCGACAACTTGTATGCCCTTAGTATACAAGTTGTCAAAGTTATTTTAAATAATTACATACTTTCAATAATTAAATCCCTGACCAATACTAGCACATTTATAATATAAATATTCACCTTAGCTGGGGTAAAATATGTAAGTCAACTCGATGGATCGTTTCTGAGATTTCTGATATTCCTACACATATAATTATATACAGATTACAAACTAGTCCACAAGGCTTTAATTTATGACCACCCAGTTAGACACAGGGAGAAAATAAATAATAAAACGAACCCATAGTTATGAATAGCTTGAGGCTATATATGTTCCCACAACAAGAACAGAACACTGTGCCACCTAGTCCCTGGTTTATCAACTCTGATTTAGGTCTTGTTTAAAATTCAATATTTGGCAAATGATGGAAGATTCTGGAGTGTCAGCAGTTATAATTGAGGATATTGTTCAGTGATAGACAGATTAAGATTGGTGTCAACGACGGTGATTACAATGATAATGATAAAGAGTAACATTTTAGAGCAGGGACAAACGATAGCGAAGCGGTAGTAACATTTTTCCGGCTGGAAAAATGTTACTACCGCTTACTAAGAAAATAAAAGAGAATAGTGCCGATAGTGAAGATTAATTAATAAGAATGGTTGCATATTAGAAGATGGAAATAATGATGTCAGTGTTGTAGAATATGGTAATAATGACGATAGTGATGTAAAAATATAGTAATAATAATGAGCGGGATGAAGAAGGTGGCAGGAATGAACATGATGATGTAAAGACAATAATAATGATGATAGAGTTAAATTTATAGTACGCAATGTAAATGACAATCACATTAAATTGATATTTCGTTAACGGTGCATAAAATTGATACAATATAAATAAAAACGTAGTGATGCGAACGGCGATGGATCACTTAGTTTCGATTACGAGACTCGAAACAATACGGGACAGGAAATTACTCGTTTTAGTTTGTTTATCGTTTGTTTTATGTTCATAGTGACTTGGTGGAGCGATGCTTGGAATATTTATGACGAATCATAGAGAAATCGTTTTATATACATTTTTTTTTTTGCTACGTCTATGAATTAAGTATGGTAAAATTTGTTATTAAATTATTAAGCTGTATTTTTCAATTTACATAATAAAGGGTATTATTATAATTATAAATAGCCTACGGTGTTCCACTGCTGGGAAGAGGTATCTCTACTTTCTTTCCACGTCTCACTGTTTAGAGCTAGATTGGGCCAAACCTTCTGAAAGGAGTCCAGCTCACCTCGCCACCTCCGACGGGTCTGCCGCCTGGTCGCAAGGCATTCTAAGGGGTCCAAAGATATGTTCGTATGGCTGATGATGCTTACCTTCTCACTGTTTTGGTGCTATCACTTTTAACCGCGACATACACATTCCTATTCCACAATATAAATAAAGGAAACAAATTATTTATTATTCAATAAAACAATCACTTATATGGAACGTCAAAGTAATATTTTACCATCAGGCCCTCATACCTTTTTTTTTTTGCTGACGAAGGGGAATGCATTTACGCATGATACCTGGGAGCCCAAGTAGACCCCCAGACCTATGTTGGAGTCGGCCATTGGGTAGCAATACCAACTAAACCCAACCAACTAAAGGGTCCCGGATCTGCAGTCCCCCTTCAGCGACAGGCTGGCCTCGGCGAGAAGGCCAGACTTCACTTCCTCGGAGACTGTCCGGCTACTCTAAGACAGTCTCCACGATGCCGTGTCTTTGGAAGTGGACCGGGTTCCCATCCCGGTCCGACACGGAACACAGGGGCACTACTGAAGGCGCTGCAGATAGCGCCTCCTTCGCACCCCCATTCGACGTCAGCGGAGGGAGGCCGTGTCGGTAGCCTCCTCCCGCACCCGCTCGTCGGCTTCCTTCCGGGACTTGGCGGTCTCGCAGAAGGATGCCACCGCCTGGTAGGACTCGTCGCTGCCGAGCATCGCGACGATGATGCTAGACTTTGACAAGTCCCCTCCGTCAACTGATGTCAGATCGTGATGCAGCGCCGCCCATCTCGGGCACACCTCAGGGGTGTGCTGGGCCGAGTCCACCGCCGCGTCACAATCGTGACACCGAGTCGTCGGCTCCCTGTGGGCCGTCCGACACAGATACTCACCGAAGCAGCCGTGCCCGGTGAGTACCTGCGTCAGACGGAAGGTGAGGGGTCTGCGCCTACGGCGCATCCACCGCTCGAGGACCGATCGAGCCGTTATTTCTGTTCCGTACGGCTGCCGCGCCAGGTCCTCCCCCACCTCTGCATTAACGCCACACGCCCTAACCGGCGGACCCGCAGGATCTCGTCATGCGTGGGGTTCGAGCCGAGAGCCCTCCTATCCGAGACCTAGGAGTAGCTCTCGGCCAGAACCTCCGCCACGAGTTCCCACGGGGGATCGCCGGCTAGGGCCGTAGCAGCTACGAAACCGTACGGTACCCCGAATCGAACTCACTGCGACGACCCTCTGCGCGGAGCGCTGATGGGTCTTATTTCTCGCAGCGAGACGATCCGCCCAAACCGGAGCACCGTACGTCGCCATACTCCGACAGACACCGGAGTACAGCGTCCCTGGGTCCTCCGAGGTTCGGGAGGAGTCTGCCCAACGCACTCGCCGCTTTCACGACCTTCGGTCCCAATATAGCGAAGTGTGGGCCGAAGGTCCACCCTCCGTCAAGGATGAGCCCCAGATACATGATGTGGGGCTCAACCTGACCCTCTCCTCTCCGATCTGCAGTGCGGTCCCCGGTGGGAGCCCCTTGCGGCCGGTCCCGCGGAAGAGGAGGGCTTCGGTCTTCTCTATCCTTACCCGAAGCCCCAACCTCTCTATTCGGTTGATCACGAGGTCTAGACTGACCTCGGCCAGCCGAGCCGCCACCTTGTATGTCTTTCCCCGGGCATACACGAGGGTGTCATCCGCGTAACAGACGACACCCATCCCGGGGAGGAGACGGCCTCGCAGGACCCTTTCGTTCCCGACGTCCCACAGGATCGGTCCAAGTAAGGAACCCTGCGGGACGCCACGCCCGACTCGCCGCCACTAGGCCCTCATACCTAGCCCAAAGTACAAAAAAAAAAACCTGAACCTTTAATTTGTTATTTCTTATCATAGTTTACAACAGATATGAGTTAAAAGAAAAAGGAGCATTTTAAAGTTTTTACTTTGAAAATAAGGTTGACTCAAAGTTGTCAAAGTTCATGTTATCGCGCAGGCTAAACAGAAAAACGGTTGCGATATTGCTATGTAAGGGAAAAATTATGAATGTCACACCCATAAACTAATCCATGGAGACCCAATCTGTCAAAGCTACAGTCACCAATAATCCATGAATGATATTTAATTTACACGCATGGTGTAGTGTAGTGGGTCAGTCCCATACTTAGTGGAACAGATGGCCGATACAACTGAGTTCAAAGTGACCGTCAACCGTTGTGATCAATCAGGTGGAAGGACAGTTCGGGATTAGATAATTCAAATTTTGATGATCTTGACAATCATTGATAATAGCGAGCGTAAGGTTTTTAACCCAAAATTCACAACATCCTTTTTTTTTTAAATTAACTAAAAATCTATTGTGATTTTATAATCTAGTCCTTCCTATCCTTGTAATAGGAGACATTTAATTTTCCAGCTTTCTGGAAAATACAGAAGATATTAGGGTAAGCAAAACCTCTGAAAACGGGGTAAAGCATTTCCGTCCGCTACGCACGACAGGTTATTAATAAATAAATATTTGCTAAGTTAAATTGTTCGATGTAGATCATTAAACATATCGTTTGGGGTGTCTAAGTTTGTCCCACATTAATCATTGCCTTCATAACATATTTAACTACAGTCGCTATTATGGCCGTTTGAGTTTCGAAACTATAGCATCATTAAAGATAATAAAGCAACAAAAAATATTTCGACTTGACTTCACAAATTAGACAGGAACTATTTATTGCAGATGATTTCCCTATCGATTATATCGATTATGACGTTGCAAATGAAACTTAACAATAGTATGTAAACCTGCCAGGTAAAAGGAGGTAATGTTTTTCTGGTATTAGTTTGAGAACTTTGGTTTTTTTGTTTTTTGAAAATCCATGGGCTAACGGGTTGAATTAATTATTTACCACTTTAGTATAAGATACGGCTATCACATAGTTCAATCGAATGCTTATGGCATAAGAGTTTTACAATTTTTTTTTTGAACCTATAATACTCTACCACTCTTGTAAAAGGTAGTGCCGTGCTGTATAACAACGGAATTGGGCTGGCACGACTCGCTCACGTGATACCGGCGTAAAGAGAAAGTCACATTTCGTGTGGTTTGTGAGTAGCTGGTGACCCGTTGGCTGCGGGGTGGAGGAAAGGAGGCCAACGCATCAACATAGTAATTATGCGGATGTTCATGGGCGTCGGTAGTTGTAAAATGCACCGATTTGCAATATAGTATAGAAAAGGAACCACGTGCACTCGTAGGTGTTTGGTATTAGAATACATCCGGATGATTATGCTGATGCATTGCTATGCCACTTCTTCATCCCTCCTTCATGGGCTGGGCCAGCATACAAGCACGAAAGGTGATAGCGTAGTTATCACTTCATGCCTGGCTGAAGTAAGCGATTGACAGGTCGTGTCTGACTCAGCGGCTATATAACAACAGATCCTGTGACAAAATCGATATGACCTATGTTAATAACTTACATAACGATAACAAGTTCTCGCTCAATACCAACATAAGTGATGATGTCAAAGACATAAGGCTATAGTATCGCGGTTTCTCCGGTTTTCCTATAACTCTGTACACGATCTCAATTTTTTTTTGTTGACACGCGGAAATGCATTGGGTGCGGTCCAGTGGTGTGTGTGGTTGGAGGCAAATTATAGCGCCGAATGTCCACAAAAACCACCGCGAATGCTATTAGGTCCCTATGGGTCCGACTCCACCTCCACAGATGGGGTTCTTCCGCACTGTGTCTACTTTAGGACAGTGCAATGGGGTGAGTTTCCCATCCTCGCCCCTTGCCCCGTGCACAAAAGCGCCTCCACCAATTGCTCTTTTGTCCCCACTTCCTACAAAGAGCTATCCTCCGCACACTCTTTACCCCCTGTTCTTGTAAGAGGGGTGCAAAGGCATCCCCTCGGTTCAATTGGCTTCGCCTGGGTTCAGCCCAGGCTATTGAGCCCCACCGCCACGACGAGGATTGAACCAAGATGGGGCAAGAACTCAACCTGATTTAGCTACTGCTTGGGTAGTCGCTTTGGCTTGTTAAAAATTAGCTGTTTATGTACGGTCTCTAGAACGGTACCATTATTATCCTGAGATGTCTACATTGACTTGATCTAGTTTTGATGCGAGACACTAAACATCAGTATTATATAATTCTTTATTCAGAATTTGGCTTAGGTTTATACAAATGGCTGATTGCCAGTAAAAATGGACAACGGCGACGGCCCGTACTAAATCCAACAATGAGTTTTATTGTCTCTATCCTAGGATGTGACTCATTCTATACAAGATGTTATATAACGTCATTCATCGATACAATAATAAATAATAATAGTATCTGTGGGCTTATTACTTTAGCCTAGCCCTGTGCTAAGTACATTATGGATTTGCGTTACGGGTACTAGACAACGGAAACACATTTATTATTTTTGCTGTAGCCTTATCATACATAAAATTTTGCGATGCAATGCAGGAATAACACTTTTAAAATCATCATCCTCCATACCATCACTAAACGTAAGACGTTCCCTGCAGGAAACGGAGTCCAAAGTAATTTAAAGTGGAACAGAGGAGTTTTTTTGGAGGTTTAGACTCATATTGACTTTGATCCCAATGTAAAATTCTCTAGGACATTACGTAATGCAGAGGTCACAGTATAATACAACGAACAACAAAAATATACCATCAGCCTAATTATTTCACACAAAGAAAAACTGCAAACAGAAACTTATTTAAAGAATATTCAGAATATTTTAATTAAAAAAAATAACCTTCTAAGACAAAAAGAAAAAATATTTAAACCGTCCCAAGTTTTTTGCATATAAATATTTATTTGAGCTTTATAAGAATAATTTTCATCTTCTTGGAACCGCCAAACGAAATAGACGTTTCTTTTGAAACAAGCCACAGATGTGGTGAGCATTTTAAGTTTTCTAATAATACAGATGGACTTTCCCACTCATCCGCGACATTGATAATATTATTTCACTCTACCCCAATTTAAACGTCTCTGTCTCTGTAAACTAAACCAACTTTTGCAAAACATTTTTGTTTACCTGGAATAAGCTTAAGGAATCCATTTCACTTTTTTAAGTGAAATGGATTCCTTAAGAATGTTCCATGAGTTTTTTAAACAATGGATACAAAAAGGTTGTTTTAGAGGATAAATACTTTTTGTTATAAAAATTTTACGCCTTGTTACTTTGTAGAAAGTAATATAGTTCTTGGCCGCCTTGATTACAGACAGATCCTGGACAACCCAGTATAAGCGGCCGATGGTACCTCACTCGGTACGGCTGTACCGAGTGAGGTACCAGTACCAGTAGGTAGCCGAGTCCCACACACCCATCTGATCCCAGTATCGGTTCTTATGTGAATACATTTTCCCGCGAATACAAAATAAATTAAGTAGCCAATCCACATGCGGGAGCCAATTGCTCCTGAAATGTTATAGGTGACAAGCATATGCCCTTATTGACTGAATCTGACATTGAGATAAGATGGTAATCCTACGTAACCAGAAATAAATTACGCACTGGGTGAACGACTTTATGGGGTTATTGAACGACGCCAAAGTTTCTATTCTTGCTCTATTGATAAGGATTTGAAAAGTCGGCCTCCTCGCCCCCCCCCCCCTCTGACGGAGGGGTCGATTTGCACTACAAATCGGCAAAAGCCGTATTTTTAATTTATTTATTATTAGAGCTCTCTAAGGTCGCGTTATTTTATTTCTAGCAATATAAGCTCTCGACTTACGGATTCGAACCCGGGCTCGTTTCCGTAAGCGGTATGTGAGTTTGACATTCTGTCAGTAATACGTTATAACTGTGTCACTACATGTAAGATTTCATCGCTCGCCCGGTACGAGCGGTGTATATCGTAGCGTTTCTAGCAGGGGAGAACGCATTTATGCACTTGTGAAATCAACGCCGATTAGACATCTTAACACGATGAGCTACTGTAGATGTGTAATCGAAAGCTGTCTGTGAATTTCATTGATTTTTTTATGCATGTGCATAGATTAATTACATCACACTTCACTAACTTCGGTGCGGTAAATCCCAAACACAGGCCGAAAACACAAAATGCATCTTAAATCTCTGATTTTAAATTTGAATTTCGAATACGCGTTCATAGTGAAATAATGTCCAGGCTAAGAGAGAAAAAAGTAAGACTCCATGTCTGACCATTTCCGACGGCTATTATTCTGTCTCCCTCTACATCCGTTTCCGTCTGTCGCGAAAACAAAATACTACAAAAGATTGTACAATTGGAAGGTAATGCTCACTTAAATAATGATCCCATTTGAATGCGATCTACTCAATAAGAGGTAATGGAGATGATTTCCGCGTGCAACACAGGTGAGTTTTACTGGTCTTTTGTTGTTGCTTTAAAATTTTGGTGCTTAAACCTTTTTTTATTGCGCTGATTACTGCATGATATTGCATACTGATAATGCATACTGAATGATTACACTATTGAGAAGAGCAAGTACAGTATTTCACAGGTTTACGAAATAAAAGATTTTTTAAATAATAATTCTATATATTACAAAATCGAAAATCCACTCATACGTTCGCTCACTCACTCATTACGAAATCTCAGAAAATGCAAGTGGTGGGAGAATCAAATTTTGCATGGGGTTTTTTGGAACGTCACTAATAAAGAATTCGGCCTCAAGTGAGGTGCGTTTTTGCCAATTTCACTCCTTGAGTCCTAGTAAACTCAGGCGCATTAGAACCTATTTGCCGGAATAGATGTACGTCTTCAATTCAATTTTTGTGTTGAATATTCTATTTATAGGGAAGTTATGCGCGTGCAACCGCGGCGCTGGTACTACGACAAGTAACAAATAGTGCGCTATAAAACTGGTGCAATGTACCGAGTCCATGCTGTGTTATATCGCGCTTCTCATTAAATGCATTGTGTAGATTTAGACGTATGCTGTGGCACCTCCTTTAAAGATCGGGGCCAACTGAACTGGCCATATGCTGTGAACGCTGGCGTAATGTCGCGTATTGTGAACACCACTTGTCTTGTAACATTCGATCATACGATGATATATGTAGCATAATAGCATAGTGTAGCCTGAAACTAATTTAAGTAGAGCCGTTAGGTTTTTGGCACCAAATGAGTACAATATATCGACTTTTATTACACATACACATACAGTAATCGACTTTTATTACACATACACATACAGTGGGGTTACTCCGGCTTCTATCTCAGCTGTATGATGTACACACACACAGAGGTAATCGATTACATGCAGACGGAGGCAGCTTTTGAGAACTATGTTTTATGAAATGTATAGATATAACAAGTCCGAGCCGTTTGAAAGTTCCGTTTCATTTGTATGCAGACGTGCCGTCCTTCCGTCTTCCCCGTCCAATGGGCCACCGGAAACTCAAAAATCGCGTCTCTCTCTCGTCGTCATGTGAACGAGATGTGCCCTCCGGTCTACTTACCGCCTCCCAAAATGTGATACAATATTATGTTTATAACAATATAACGTGTGTTAGATTAATTATTGTTAAATCATCTAACATTATAATGTAATAACCATTGTTTAGGTGTCCTGTCGCTGATATCTTTTAGCGTAAATTGTTTTTATGGTATAGGGGACAAACGAACAATCGGATACTACTTTAGCGACTACCGACGGCCATGAACACCAGTGCGATGCGTTGACCCCCTCCACACCCCCCACCGGCTACTCTTAAACAACACCATGCATCATGTCAGTGTCATGCACCATGTATGGCACTACCTTCTCCTATGCAGCATGACAGTACCTCTTACTTGCTTGT
>JAFELO010000244.1:822378-836052 GCA_017140195.1 Eumaeus atala | reverse complement strand
ACAGCTATTGCAGTACCTGTAATGTTTGAAACCATTTTGAAATGAGTATAGCTTCATTTAACGAAATAACGATTCACACCGTCCAACTGGCCCTGGGAGAACTGAAAGGGTATTTCGGACTAAGCGCAAGATTTTTTCACTACCGACTAAAATAACTGTTAGCGCACCCTGGGTTGGTCCCGGACTCAGTGAGAGGTAGCGCATGCTGCATTGCAGCTGAATTGGGCCGGCACGACCGGGGAGGTGCCTCACGCTCACATGACACCGCCGTAAAATGACAGATATGCGAAGGCGTTTCGTACGGTTGGTGGGTTGCTGGCGGCCCATTGGAGGAGAAGAGGAAATGAGAGCAATTTTGTATGACAATAATGCGGAAAAAGGCACATGATTTCATATTATATCCCCCCTATACTGTAAAAAAAAGGTAAGCTAGTGACTCACCGCATTTCCGTACTGCATAACAATGATAGCTATGTAATCGTGTTTGGTACGGTATGTATCTGGTGAACGTATGTGGACGTCAATGGTTGTGGTTATTCAATGAACTGCCCCATGGATCGTTAGTTCTATAAAAGTACAATTCTGACTTCGAATGAAAACCTGCGAAGACCTGCTACAGCTTAAATGTACAAATTATAAACTATGCATTTGGAATTAACATTAAACACTCAAATGAAATTTCATTAATAAAATAAAAGTTGTTCTAATTTTTGAGCACAGAAACGCCGCGGGGGTGAACATTTCAATTATTTCACCATAAATCAATGCTATGTAAACAGTTTTACGAATTCTCAGCTATAAAACGGTGTATTATCACGCTAATAATAGTTTCACCTAACCGCTAGAAAAGGGGGCCACCACGAACGTAGAATTTCCAAATATTTTAAAATACGTGAAACAATATGGAATTAAATTTTGTAGAGCATTTAATTTTCTGTCGATTTTTTATACTATAAAATAATGTAAGTCTAGACTTTGCCGACAACACCGTGATCCTTTCTAGTATCCACCATAATACAAAACCGCATCAAATTTTATTTCATAGCTTTTGCGTAAAAGAAAAAGAATTATCATTTAATTGTCATTTTTTTACAGACGTAAAATTTTCACAATGAATACACTTTTAGTAATGAATGTTCATTGAATGAGGCATTTGTGCAGCAGTGGACCGATAACGGTTGGTAATGATGATAATCATATCATGATATCAAGCATAGGCCGGGTCGTAAAGCAAACTTCGACATCCATAAAGTTCCACCTTGTATCTTATGACATGAAAATCATAAATCATATTTAATATATCAATATTACAAATAACTTAGAGTTTAAAAATTGTAGATAAGGAATTAATCATAATCTTAAGTTGTCAATTGCTTTTTCTAGTTTTACATAAGTATATATGAGTTTAGTAAGTTTAGTTTAGTTAAGGTTAAAAAATTGTAACTAACGACATGACATTAAGCTGAACCTTTAAAACGTTTTGTAATGAAATTATAATTTGAATGTAAGTCATCCCAAGAATGGTTTCCTAACGAAACGAAAGATGAAAAGCGATGCAAAGATGATACACAGAAATCCCGGAATTAGCTTTTCACGAATTAGAAACGAATTTGTAACATGATAGACTGATTCTCGAAAGTTTCGAGTATTCGAGTTACCGTGAACACTACAATTAAATTTTAACCTTACTGCCCAAGTATTAGGAGTTCCTTAGAACCTATTCGTGAAGTCGTACATCGTTCAGTCGACCGGAAGATTGCTCTTTTGATATGATTAAAAGGGTGAGGACTGTTTTATGTTGCAATTAAGGTTTTTCCTTTGAATTTTCGTGCTAGGATAGTGACGTAATTATTCAGAAGTGAATAATTTCTCAATTATGCATCACGCGATTTAAGCGTCGAAAGATATATGCATTTGTACGTTCTTGGAATTTCCTTAAAGAGAAAAGTTGTAGAAATGTATAATAAATGTTTTAAATCTCTTTTGTAACAAGTTTAGAAAAAAAAATTCGTAACAGAGACTCACAAGCCAATTAGTGAAGTGTATGTAGAGTGCCAATTGTAGGATGTAGTGTCATGCAACATTACTGCCGAATTTGACCGGTCGTTCGTGGTGGTACCTCCAGGTAGATACCACCGTAAATGTGTTTGCTGTGGTGCTTTGTACAGTTTGTGAGTGGCCCATTGAGAGAGATGCGATGAAATACAGGAACGTCTGTCGATAGTCACCAAATGTTCCCTTCTCTCGTTTGTGCCCCAATGCTGTAAAAATACGGTATCAGGTAACGTGATCTACCTCTATTTCTCCACTCGACACTGTTTTAGTATTTCACATCCAGCTGATAATAATCTAAATAATACTAACCCTTTTATTAAGCATTTAGACAAATATAAAACTTTATTATAATATAGAGTAACTGTAATGTAACAACAAAATAAAGTGTTTTTACAAATGTAAAAAACAGGTACCTATAGAATGTTCAATGTACTGTGGAATATGAACTGCTAGCAAAGCATACTAGATGGCGTTGTTTTATCCTTACATCGCGCTATCGGAATGCCGACGCTCAAACTAGTAGTTCATGAAAAATTTTATGCACTATATCATCAATCAGCCATTCGTCCACTGCTGAATTTTATATTTTTTTATACTCAATCTTAGATTAAAAGCATTGAGTTTAATAAAATATTATGTGGACAATGCTGTAGCTGAATTCTGAATGTATCAACAATCTATAGATAGTATTTTTTTTTAAATGGATATTATGTTGAATTAATTCTTACTAGAGATGTACCGAAAATATCGACACCTACTCATATAATATTTACATACTTCTCATGTTATACTCCTAGTGTATCAGTACTGATATCGATACTGTTAGATTTTTTTAATGATAAGGACAATAATTTTATGAGAGTATAAAATAAATCTAAGTAATTAGGTATTTATTTTTTATTTAATGAAGTAAGAATAGATTTTATTAAAGCAGTAAAATTGTTCTAGATACTTTGGAGACAATGTGTTCCTTGTTTGCGACATTGTGGCTCCGGCTTTGGAAAATAAGCACGCTCTTGGAACCGATGTTGCAACTACAACTAAATATTGTTGTGCACATTTGTACAGACATGGAAATACGAATTTCATGTCATCCCGTTATGCAAATGGGTTGCTTTTTAGGTTAACAACTGGATTTGATATGTAAAGAGAAACTTCATGGCCATGATGAGATTTCTTTTTCGAATTGTGTTGTTGTGTGTGTTGGTTCGATAACAAATATTTTTGTTTAGATACCGAGTAAATATCGGAAGATATAATCGATGCTATTAATACTGGGTATCGAATAAAAAGTATCGAATAAGTATTACAATAAAACTAATTTTACGGCTTTTATCGCGGTTTATGGCCGGGGCCAACCTCAGCACGCCATTACATTAGATTTGATAAAGCGCAAATCCTCACTAGGGAACGCCGATTCCTACCAAGGCTGATCCGTGAGACTATTTAAATTTAAAAAAATACAAATTTCAATAGAGAAGATGGCTGGGTTCTTCCCTCCGCTCGGGACCCAGTGTTAAACATAATCAAATCAAAAAAAAACCTAACACATCCAGACAACAAGATATAGTAAGTACTGTTCACGTTAATCGGAATAACAAAAATTCTAATTCTTCAGGTACTTTTAAAGACTTATAACATCAGGACGTCTGTCATCTCAGTCCAACGGTGACCACGGTTGCTATAAAGCTTATGAAACGTCGGGCTAGTTAAATAATTACATAAACCGCGATAGAATCCGTAAAAGTAGTTTTATTATAATGGGTAACATTCGCGTAAACTTAAGACATCAATATCGAGTACATACTCGTATTTACTAACTAGTAAAGAAACATCCCTAATTCTAACTAGTATAGAAACATCTCTAATTCTAATTTATATAAATACTTTACTATTTCCACTGTTTGTTAACTTCTAAGAATTGGGACACTGCAACACTGAATACCTAACCTTTATGTGCGGGCATCGCCATGCACCCAGTATTATATTGCAGGTATTTGATAGATGAGACATCACGTCTGTATAGACAGCTATGCTGTCGCGTTTCGTATGGTTTGATTAGCTTTTGGCTCATTGGAGGACGACAGGAGGGCAAGGCATCTACACTACTATAATACGGATGTCCCCGGGCATTGTGAAATCGTCAAAGGCATAACTTTCCCCGTTTGACCCACTCTACGATAAAATAATGGATAAGCTTTTTTGTAGACTTTTGAAGGACAATATCCCTACAGTTGTTTGAATGTATTCTCACTTCTTAATGTAAATTCATGTTAACACTTGGATAATTAAAGAACCTTTATATTATTAATTAAATAAATAATTGTGGAAAAAGTATATAAAATTTATTTATTTATTCAAGTGTTAACAATATATGTGTTATTTGGCATTGGTGATGTCACCAAATGGCTCCAATTTTGCGTTTGCTCCATGATATATAAAAATAAAACATTTTCTAAAACAAACCCACTTCGCCATTACGTATTTACCACGCCATAAAAATCACTTAGCATGTGATCATTGCGCTCCTACGTACACACATATTAATAAATATTAATATACTGGCATTAAGTTTATGGGGGCTAAGAAGCAGAAGGTAAGTGATTATTTATAGCTTGACGTGAAGTTGCAAGGTATGAGTAATGCGCGAAGGAAACAATAACTTTGTGTTAAGCACATATTTTTCTGACATGTCTTAATTTCGGATTTAAATTATGTCCGCGTCTTATGTCTTTTCGGAAGATGTAGTGCCATTCTGCATACCTCTCGCTCACTTGATACCGGCGTAAAGTGACAGCATCGCTGTCGCGTTTCGTGCGGTTTATGAGTATCCGGTGGCCCATTGGAGGGGGGATGATAGGAGGGCAATGCATCTGCGTAGTAATCATGCGAATGTCCATGGGTGTCGGTAGTCCTCAAATGGCTCCAAGTGTTAAATCTGACAGCCGGTAATTTCTTTTTGTGACGCGGGGGGGTACCCGTTTATGTGCCATCACAGGGTGGGTGGGATCTGCCGATGCTCGTAGTACACAACTACGTGGAACTCTTGAAACCACAACAAGTGCCATGAGTGCTGCCTTTGGTGGGATGCACCGTAACTGACGATTGATACTCAATGGCACAACAATCTTCCCACGCTATATATCAAGAGGTGGCGGTGGGGCTCCTTAGTCAGGCGTGAACCCCATAACCCAGACACCTTGAGCTCAACCAAATGGCAAGGCGCGAGGATGTTCCCATCCATTGCACTGTCTCAGAGTGGGAGGGGTAGCACAGTGGTGCGAGGCAGCCCCTCCATAGAGATATCGTTCGTCTCTTAACGGGCTGACCAGCCGCCGAGGTACACCTCACCAATTGCAGTACTGATGGTACTCGCGGTGGTTTTAATGGATTTTCGACACTATAATGTGCCGCGAGCTTCACAGGCCTCTCGGCTGGAGCCGGGGTGGAAAAACGCATTTCCCCGCTTCAGTAAAAAAGGGCACAATTATCTGGATTGGCATCCAGCCTACAACGCAATAATCGTTTCGATTTGCATTGTTACGTCAAAAATTAGTGTGCTTCCGTTGTGACATCGTGTGTGTAGTAGGTTAATGCTGACTCCGTAACATCATTTGTACACGACGTAATATCGACTAAAGTTTAACTTAGTCAAACTGATAAATAATCGACAAAGTGCGAGCCGTACTCGCGTATGAAGCGTCGCATACAATCTATAAAAAAATCACGTTTCTCGTATGGAAGCCCTTAAATAATTAATTCCGTTTTTTTATTACTTGCTGTTATAGCGACAACAGAAGTACATCATGTATGAATTTCAACTCTCTAGCTATCACGGTTCCGGAGATACAGCCTGGTGATAGACGGGGAAACGGACAGCGGAGACTTAATAATGGGGTTCCTTGTTTTGCCCGAAAACATCCGAATCTAGTAAACTTATATATCAGTTCACAGTCATTGACCCAAAAACGAATACTAACCCAAAACCAGCACAATATCAATGTTATTTGTGTACAAAGCAAACCTAAAAAAGAAACAACATAAAAGAACAAAACATAAAAACAAAAACAGTATTATAAAATTGTGTCTAAGCTTCCAACTTTAGTAATAAAGTCATCCACACTGAAACAAAATCCAAACAGCACATTAAGCCTCATCGTGTGAGCGATAATACCGTTAAACTGTCAAAATATATGCAGATGTATCTTATAATTTCACTTTTATTTTCCCTTAAGGCAAATTTGTTAAGGGTGCTGACATTTTTATGTTAAATTATGGAGATCAAGTCATTAGCATTACAATAAAGAGATGTTGTCATTTAATACCGAAAGATTTCCGTTTACGATGTAAAGTAAGATTGTGTCGTCTTTTTTATATCGTCGTGCGTAAAGAGATAAATTTGGCACCAATCTTTTTTATGAATACATTTATGTGCTGCAGCTAAATAGGAGCAGTAACAACAAGGAAACGGCTCTAAGATGCGTAACATCATAGAAGTGAAGTGTTGGCTACGTGGTCGTAATGCGTTTTAATATCCTTTTTTTTTTGACGCGGGGAAAAGCATTTACGCGCCTTCACTGGCCCTGGGTGGGTTCTAGTGGTGTGTGGAGCTCGTTCGCTCGCTCGCTCGCTCCCTATAACACTGACACTTGAAACACTAGGCGCACATTATTACTCAGTGAAGTTTTTCAGTATGATCACACGACAATTTGTACATTAAAAACAATGTCCAAATGTATTTTTTATAGTTTGTAACATAATTTACATAACCAAATATGGACTCTTGTCTGAAATAAACGTTTATTATTATTATTATAGTGACGAATACTTATGAAAGGGGCACATATAGCAGCCCCCTCAGTTCAATATGCTTTGCCTGGTTTCACCCAAGGCTGCTGAGCCACTCCGCCACGACTATGCTTAAACCATGGTGGGGAGGTCTGATATTGTATCCTCTCTGAATATAAAACATATCACAGGAGCATCCAAAGCAATACAGTACCGCAGAGAAATGGAATTAGAAATTGCATTCCCTAAAGCACCGCATCAGTGACAGAATCCGCGACGCCAACAGGGTTCTCCAGTGAGAAGCAAATCCGCCCCCATGGTTAGGTGCCAAGAACGGCCGCACTCCATCCCAATCTACTGACCTATAGTGTACGTCGCGACGACAGCGAAGGAATATTGTCTTCCACGACTGGGATTCACGTGGGCGGTGATAACAATTGTTTTAAACCATAATACTATATGCAAAGTCATGGAAAGTTCTACACACACTTTAGTCACATGATCGGTAGTACGTGAGTAAAGCCAATTGGCGTCCAGCGTCACGATCTCTGCGGCTGGAACTTGTTTCAGCACAGACTCATACAGACTTCATTTGAACACTAGTACCAAATGGCAGAATGACAGAAAAGGCAAACGTAAAAATATAATATACTACTAAAACTTGAGTATTTGTTGAAGGGATTTCTTATGGTACAGGAGTAGCAGATATGTTGTCATCTTACCCCTTCTCCCCGATGGACTGTCGGAAACACGGCTATCACTTTACACAGGTTATATTTGCCTGAGAGGTGAACCGGGCCGGCATGACCTGGTGCAGTTGTGTATCAGATTACGCCGGCCCGGTTCAGCTGCAGTGCAGCAGTACTCCTGTATTAGTTATTTTAGACTGCACGTTCCGCCATAAATCCTACAAATACCCATGACACACTATAACTATATCGATTTTTTTCGCTCGTATTTAAAAATAAATACAAAAACGATTATCTATGGAATGGGGCGAGCAGTTCTCAAGCCATTATTTTCGTTCGTGTCACTTACGCCGTGTATTTTCGGTGGCTTGTTATTATAGCGGCCCCGTCATGACGGAGTCCTCTTAATTTTCAGTAATCGTTGTACACTCAAGCGATGGCCTGCATCTGAATAAACACAGCGCTAAGGGCAAGTATACACTTATTTACCACTTCATATTAAACAATTTTTACAGTGTTTTAGCGAATTTCGAAGTCATTTGATGAATATCGAAACTCATAAACGTGTCCATTGTTAGGCAATAGGCCAAAATAATAATAACCTGTAAAGAAGGCGATTGGCTTATGTAATACCTAATTTGATTAATCGGCTGCCTAAAAATGTCAATAACATAACACAAAAAATATAAATTACAACAGTATTTCTTACAATTAACTACAGATAAATACAGTTAACTTGCAACATTAAACTTTAAACACACTAACAAGATATATTACAAATAATAAGTCAGTATTAAGAAAATCATACTGTACTTACACGCAAATGAGTGTCTCCTCTGTTTGCAGTGGAAGTTGTTTTTATTGAATACTGAGGGTACTCAATAAAATCAACTTATATTTTTGTTTCGTTGTTATACTTCTTTTACTACAACTTTCTTTTAAAAAATATAAAAAGTATGTAATACTTCTTACCAATAAACATCCGCATACTTATAAGAGCGATGTCTTCTTTCATCTTCCTTCTCACTCATGGGCCACTGGAAACACATACCCCGCACAAAACGTATACACCTGCCAGGTTACTACGTTGTCGTGAGAGCTAGAGGTCGTGTATTATTTATTGTTGTACTACATTTATTTAATGTCAAATATATTTGACAGTCAAACTCAAGTTTGTGGTTAGCTTTATTTTTTATACCGCGTAATCTCTCCGATATATCAGGACCGCTGAGATATCCAATCGTCAACTTTGGACGGGAAGTGAGCAATGTGCAAATTATTCAGCTACCATCTTATTAGCTAAGTTAAAACAACTGCGAAATGTACTGAGCGATTGAAATTATAATTTCGCTTGAGTCATATTCTAAAACTAGAAGTTAGAAGAAGTGAAAAGATCACAGATGTGCAAAGTTGCTTGAGAATTCGTTTAAATTTAAGTATGTTCCTAATTTTTAGGTTAACTTAGTACTGGCCTGACTTGGCCAAGGAGGAGATACCTCTTTATTATACGATACCCCTGAATAGTGCCAGTGTCAGTGTTTCATGCAATTCATGGATTTCCAGTGGGTACTCTTATTAATATTTAGGTAGGTTTCCATACTTTCTTTTTCTTTTTTTGACGCGGGGAAACGCATTTAAGCGCATTCACCGGCCCTGGGTGTGGTCTCGCTGTGTTCGAGACTCCCGGCATACGATAGTTCCGAATACCCACAAAAGCCACCGCGAATGCCATCAGTGCCGCCCTTGGTGAGATGTCCTGGAACAACAAATCATCGGGGCAACACGACGGCTTGTCAGCCCCTGAGGGACCAGCTCCACGTCCACAGATGGGGTTGCCTCGCACTACAGGACAACCCCACAGACTTTGAGGAAGTGCAATGGGGTGCGGTTCATATCCTCAACCCTTGCCCCGTGTGCAAAAGCGCCTCCTCCTGTTACACTTTGATTCCCGTCTTCTTACAAGAAGGGTACCGAGGGCTATTCCTCCACCTGATCTTTAGTCCCCTCTTCTTATAAGAGGGATACAGAGATCCCCTCAGTTCAATTGGCTACGCCTAGGTTTACCCCAGGCTGCTAAGCCTCACCGCCACGACAAGGCTTGAACCATGGTGGGGTCGGTTTTCATACTAAGACAACAACTTAAAACAACTTCCTCAGTGCGACGTGCGTTGTGTCAAGCTTGGTCATGCCAGGAACAGTGCATGCATAATTCAGGTCACTGCTATAGGTACAATAATGTGTATACACTACGAAACGTCACATGAGCAAGGGCCGCGTGTCGCCCTCACGCTACGCCCAACAGCGCGGTACTGAATTACTGAATACTATGTTAGGGATCTGAGTGACACTGTCATGTAACAGTTATATGGCAAGTACCTAATAACCTTCTGATTAACTACAGGATGTATGGATGACCATTAAGGTAGTATGAAAGTTGAACATGTTATTCTCTCCCTGATTGTTTAGTCATGTCTCCAGCTCCAAGGTGTCACATTTACGCCCATGCCAATCTTTGTCTCGTTCATTAAGCCAAAATCTCAAACTGCGGCCAAGAAATTGGAAATCCCGTCTTAAGTTACCTAATTTTCCCACCTGAGCATTTACACAATTTGTACAGAGCACAAGTTAGATCATGTATGGAGTATTGCTCTCGTCTATAGTACGGCTTAGCAAGGTTGAGGCTCCAGCTCGAAGCTCTAAAATCTATCGCATTGTATGCGTCATCGCTTACGATGCGTTAGTCTCCTTGAAATTCCAGTGCCTAGATCACCGTAGGAAAGTATTCAGTCTGTTGACATTATTTTGTTTTTACTTTAGAGTATTTGACTCGGAATTATTCAGCATAACTCCACCTCCACCCATCTACCAGAGTACCAGGAGATTCGTCACTGTTACACGGAACATATTATAACAGTAAACACGAAATATTTCTCGTACTTACTGCTAAGCTTTTGGGATTCTTTACCGACATTTGTGTTTCCCAGTACACACAGCTATAAGGCGAGGTGGCAAAGGCGTGGTTCTGTGACCATCAGAGAAGACAGTGGTTAAACACGGACCTATTGAATGGTAACGTCAAGAGATAGTGTCAAGATGTTATATTTTGAGAATGATCCATGTTATAGTAGCCGTATTGGACGAATAAGACCGGTTTCGCTCACTTTTCTCCGCCATAAAGTGATAGCTACTCTGTCGCGTGTTTTATGTGGTGTATGAGTATCCAATGGCAAATTGAAATCATAAGCTCGTAAGAGTAATTTAGTAAGTAGTGCCATGCTGTATAGCCACTGTGGTGTCGGCCCGATCTGTTTCTCGCTCACTTGACACCGACGTGAAGTGACAGCCATGCTGTCGCGCTCCACGTGGTTTGTACTCACAAAAAAACATGCAGTGACTCACCAGCTACTCAGCTTGTGGCTTACTGGAGAGGAAGAGGAAGAGAGAGCATCGCATCTGCACAAAAACATAAATACTGATATCAGAAATGACAATATTCTTTTTATGTTATAGATAGACAAACTTGCAATCTTGATGACTACCGAAGCCCATAAGCCCATACTATTCAAATGCGTAGCCATTGAGCCTCTGGCTACTCGCAAATCGCACGAAACACGACAACGAAGTTGTCTCTTTACAACGTATCATGTAAGCGAGAGCTCCGGCCCGGTCGTGCCGGCCCAATTTCGCTGTAATAAAGAATCAGATCGCTTCAAAGCCCGCCTTAACTAAAAAGAATATTTATGCTGAATCTGAAGTTGATTTTATCACTACTAATATGAGGAATAGTCTAGCAAAGCTATTACAATAAAGCGCTATTTATAATTAGTCAGCGGAGGATCTTTGAAGTGATGAGCGTTGCGTTACGACACGCCGTATCTCGCGCTCCGGAGCTCCTCGCGTCTTCATAAATCCTGGAGGTCATTGACATTCGAGAAATTATTTCTTAGAATCCATCCGTAGAATCCACCTAGAATAGGTGGTACGGTCATTAAATTGCTTTGAACTGATTATATTGATGTCTATGTTTTATTTTCACACGTGCAACTGAATCCTGTCTACTTCAGTTATATTTTATCTTCAATTTTTACTGAAACCATTGCAGGGGAGGATGCAAATGAGTGTAGTATGTGTCGTGGTAAAAATGCTCTACTTTCTCATTTGCCCCCTTATAGTATAAAAAATATTTAACGCCAGATGTATGAAAAACAATTTCTGGTCACACAATAGAAGCGAAACTTTAACGGACGAGTAAACGGTATTCTAAGCAACGTTCATGGCCAAGGAATTTTCCAGCGATGTATCGTGTATCACCTTTCGTGTGCTCATTTTTTATTGAGTAGGGGGTTTATAAATTTACAATTAATTAAGCAGTACCAGCTTCGAAAATTAAAGGCCAAAGCTAGCCTCATGTGAATTATAATTGATGAATGCTTTATGTAACATCATGTGTAACATTGAGCAAGGGATCAAAGTGTCCAGACATTTTAATCTAAAATGGCTCCATAGTTTTGTTGCTGTAGCCAATGTGAATTATTCCCAATAAGTTTTAATTAAATAGTTTAGTCAGCCCATTGGCGAGCCTGAAATTATAAATATAATCACGGACCCCTTTTCTGCGAGATGGGTATGTGGTAATATGTTAACATGTTTAAAATCGATATCAAATGAACGACATTTTTATTTTTCTTAAAAGAGCAACAAGAAAACATACATTCGTTCGCAATTATAATAGTTAGTATTTTTATTTATAAACTTTTGAATACTATATTTACAGAAAATACTCGCCTAGGTGAATATGATTTGCTAAGGAACCATTCCATATCCTTTACTATTTAGTCAGGCTCTGAGGACTAAAGTGGAAAATAATGGAGACCAAATGAAGTTACAGCCTATACGATGGCCAGAATCAATAGCCCAAAAAAAAAAGGGATTAAAATCCGTTCAGTATTTCCAGAAGTGACCATGTATATATGGGCCAGAACTCATTACATTATTCAGTTGGAAAAATAGTGTGAAGCTGCAGTACCAATCCTTTCATTGCTTTTGTTCAGGACGCGTGGGACATTCATTGCACGACAAATTGCTACGCTCGGTATATTATATATTTCATATTTGATAGGGGTACCTTCGCCCTCTAACCATCACCTTCCACGCCTCTGGACACCGTAAAATGTTTAATTATAAATAGGATAAAGCACAGCAATACCAATCACTTCAAAACTTTTGTAGACGATACACGGGATGTAAATGGCTATTATTGCACTACGAATACAGCGCGTTTGCTACGTGTACTATTTGACACTTATTGTACTAAAGCCCGCGGCTGCTGCAGTGAATTTAATTCATTACATTGTAAAGTATGCAAAATAATATAACGAATCGTTGAAAATAAGGTTATTGCACAACAAATAAAGCACCTTTGCTACGCTCAGAATATGATATATATTGTATGTGACAAACAGGGACTACGTCCTCCAACTCCTACGGATGCTACAGACTTGTTGCACAATTAAGTATGAAAAATAGCATAGTAATGCAATACCAATCTTTTAACTACTTTTAGAGACGACACGCGAAAGACAAGTGACTACGCCTCTGAACACCCTCGGGTTACTTTAAAATTTATAAAACGCTGCAATATTGGTATTTAATAGTTCCATTACTTTTGTACACGATACACGGGAGAACAGTGGCTATTATTGCACTACAAATAAAGCACCTTTACTACGCTCAGCATATGAAGCAGCCCAACCTCCATGGTCACCGCGGCCTTGCACTCATTACATTGTTAAGTTTGAAAAATTAATGTAAATGACGCTGCAAATTCAATAGCTTCATTACTTTTATAGACGACACGCGGCATTCACCTCTGGATTCCTTAAAGTGTTTGGTTTTAAACATGATAAGACGCTGCAACACCAATGGCATCATCACTTTTGGATACCACGTCGTCATCATTATCGGCCCTTATCGGTCCACTGCTGGACATATGCCTCTTTCAATTAACGCCAGGACGACCGATCTCCCGCTACACGCATCCGTCCCGGACCTGCTGACATGAAGATCGTCTTCCCACTTGGTGAACAATTGGCGAACTCTTTGTTTCCCTAATCGGATACGACATACGGGAGATAAATGGCTA
>JAFELO010000244.1:809553-822323 GCA_017140195.1 Eumaeus atala | reverse complement strand
CAACCCCCGACATGTCCCCCGTTATCACAGATAATATATACTTCATCATACTCTTCTTATATCATTACAGCTAATATGGTGCCCAGGGCTAGTAGCTTCAAAAACAGAAAATATTCATTAAAATCCGTTGAGTTCAAACAGACAACAAACTGACTGTACAAAAATATTGTGTTGTATTCTATCAGCATTTAAAAATCGCATTATATCAATTGTTAGGAAATATATTAATTTACTGATAACGAAATTGTTATATTCTTTTATTTCCTAAGTGTCTGCTCCCCTTTTTTTTGTTGACGCGGGGAAACGCATTTACGCGCCTTCACTGGCCCTGGGTCACATTATATAGTGCCGAATACCCACAAAAACCACCGCGAGTGCCACCAGTGCCGCCTTTGGTGAGGTGCCCCGGAACAACAAATCATCAGGGCACCTCGACGGCAAGTCAGCCCCCGAAGAGACCGATGCCACCACGCCACGCTCCACAGATGGGGTTGTCCCGCACCACAGGACAACCCCACCGACTTTGGGACAGTGCAATGGGGTGAGGTTCCCATCCTCGCCCCTTGCCCCATGTGCAAATGCACCGCCACTTTTTGCTCTTTTGTCCCCTCTTCTTATAAGAGGGGTACAAAGAGCGGTACCTCCTCCTGCTCTTTAGTCTCCTCTTCATATAGGAGGGGTACTAAGAGCCGCCACCTCCTCGGTTCAATTGGCTTCGCCCGAGGTGTCTCGGATAACCCCAGGCTACTGAGCCCCACCGCCACGACAAGGCTTGAACCATGGTGGGGAAGTGTCTACTCCCCTGAGTTACTGGGGTAGATAACCGTGTCACGAAGAGGATGATAGAAAATAAAATGAGTATATAGTCAAAATAAAGAATACCCGAAGACATGTTACGCATGTCGGAGATTTAGCCCCATAACAGTAATAATAATTAAACATCAAGCTTCAGTGATATCAATGGTGGTCATTAAAAAAATTTACTATTCCCCCTTCAGCACATGGAAGTACTGCCAGCTTTCGTTATTATGAAATTTAGTTTCTGCACATTGGCCGATCCTTCTCGGTTCTACATCAGATGTCGCCAGATCTTTAATTTTATATGTAACCAGAAGCTACTTACGAGTATCACAATGAACAACTAATGTTACAAGTGTATTCTATATTTCTTATGGTTTAGCTAGTCCCTGAAAATTCTACATCACATGTTTTCCAAACAAAGTACACACTAAACTAAATATTGCCTAGGCCTATTAGCCATACAACAAAAAAGCTACATTCAGATCCGTCCATTGTTACCCCAGAGGAGCCTGTACAAACGGACAAACATAGAAACAAACGGGTTTTTTGTACTTTGTCTCTACTAATGCTTTTTTTATCACCCCCTTATTTCTGTTCTTGAAAAATATTAAATGTGCAGACACACTTTCTTGTATGACTACGCTCCACGCTCCATTTCTTTTCTTTTTAATGTTTGTGTCTTTGTGCGTCAAAAATATTCAGTGAAATTTTAAAATTACTCAATGATCGGTATTACGACAGAAAGACATGTAGTCAATATACACATATTAATAAAAACATATTATAGTTCTTTAAATTGCTCAAGTAATAATACTTCTTATTTTAATTAAGCGATGAAAACTCTCGTAGTTAAGGATACTAAGCTAACTTGTTCAACAAAACTTATCAAGAAAAAGCAGGAGATGTTATTGAGCTCGTTTAATGTTAATTACTAGAGACATCATTATCGGTTGCACTCACAGGAGATTTTGTATCAGCAAACATGCGACACGCTGCTGCCACGTTGTGCTACATATAGCATTTTAAAATAGCTTCAAGTTTTCTTCTGTGGTTTTTATAAGTACCCATTGCCTTTTTATTTTTATTAGACATTTCTACACTTTATCCGAAAACTTTGTGATGTTTTGATAGTCCAGGTAGCCGTTGGGAGGATGGTTTAAAAACCGAAGCCATCCCAAATGTTCACCTGAATCTGCAGTCTTTTGTTCTGCAAAAGCTTATGAGCTTCCATTTTCCGAATACTACCGATACACCTCGACTCGTTTCCTTCCACCAACCTACTAATACCTCGATGTCACAGAATATCGGCGTGGAGAATATTTACGTGAGAATCCCAACTTTCATGCCGAGTCATACACCCTTTCAGTGTGGAGTTACATTACTGTGTTCTAATGTACGTTCAATTTGTTTAATTGGAAGTTATATATTAATAATCAAGTAGCCTTGTTTTCTTACATATTCACAATATGTATTAAAAAACACTGTAGTTCCATTTAAACATGTATAGATATACCGTTATCGAAAATGATAGAATCGAATTCAAATTTCAGTTCAAATGCCTACGGCACCACAACTGATTGTCACGTGACTAGTTCATGATCTCTAGTATACTCGGGGTCATGAATATTTCCAATGCGGTGATTGGTCCACCAAAAGTACCTGGACTATAGGACATTTAATTTTACGAGTTATAATTTTAGTTAAAAATTAAAATATAATATTGTAGTGATTTAATATTTACTACTATTATGACATGCAGTTTTAGAATTGTATATCGTTTCTGATTATAGCAGGTACAACGGGGTTTTTGTTACACATTGTACTTGTATATAAAGCATTATGTCACTATTTTTCTGTTACTGATTTTATTTTCTTTAGTAAAGTGCAAGTTTTGCCTCCTTCCTTTATATGCCTGTCAGATTATAATGTATCTGGCGTGGTGTAATGTATTATTTTATATTCTGTATGGTATTATGTGTTGTGCATTGTATCTTCTTCTGTCTTAACTGAAGCCACGAAGTAGATTAAATAAAACAGTCCGTAAAATGTTTTTTTTTAGACATGATCCAGGAGTCACTAATTCCTTATCTACGCCTTTTGTTTGAAATAATAAGGGTGTAAAACAGTGCGTACCCGGCTAATGAAGGTACACAGATACATGATATCTATTTGATCATGTTCTTATTAGTTACGGTCCAAGATGATTGTTTAAGGTTATCTCCTTGGAGCTTCAACAAGAAAATTATGGGTCATTTTCTACATAGTTCAAATGCCCACCTACAGGAATTATGAATCAAATTGACGGCCACCCAGACCTTTGAGAGCCATTGTAACACAAATTATGACGTTTCACACGTTTTATTTATTTGCGGTTACTTTGAAATTTATAAAGGATGGGTACGTTAAATAAGACTTCAAAAAGTCACGAGGTTCTTAATTCGACTGTATGTTTTATTGTATGCACATTTCACAATAACGTCAACTTTGTAACGATTTTATTAATTACTTTTTTGTTTGAAAGCGGAAAGGATATAGTCCCTGATTTAGTTGCTGCGTCACCAATTCAAGATGTAATGATGAGATCCCGGTACATGTTTAAAAATTGTATAATATGTAAATATCAAAAATATTTAAATATAATATACCTACATCTGCTTTGTTCAATTTTTGTTTTGGACATATTTTTTTTCACTATTGAGAACTTGTTGATGACGATGTTAGATTATAGGCTTTATGTAAGTACACATAATTTTTGGACGAGTTCTTATAATAAGAAGAAATATATCAAAATAACAAATATTAGAAGGTAATATTTACCAGGTTTATATTCTTTACAATTGCTAAACTACTAATATTCATTTTTAATTTCTTCGATGCAATTGTTCACTCACGTAAGACCATGTGAAAGGACAGTTTACGTATTGCAAGTAATACAATATTCTACTTTATTTTTCTATTTCAGCTCGAGTGCGTCACGGGAAATCTTGTATTTTTCAAGCGTATGTACGCGTATTATCTATAATTTTCTGTTCCCAGCTACAGCCTGCCCTGTTAGTTTATGAGGTTTCGCTACATTGGTAATGGTAACGTTACATACGGGGTACAATTAAATATTATATTTTAAGTATTTGTGTTATGATTTTATTTGTGTTGTCACATTATTAAATAATTAAAAGAAAAGAAAACCCGACCGCTAACTAAACAGAAAATGCTAGGTTAGTTAGTAGCGGCTATTACAAACGGTCAAAATTATTATATATGTATATTTTTGTCAAGATCTTTTTTAAATGTGTCGCTTGTGTAAAAGGCTAGTAGCTCGTAGTACCAGATCCTTTTTGTTTTTTTTTTTAACATTTTTTATTTGATTTTCTTCTTTTTATCTGTTTAAAACAACACGTTTAGAATATTGCTTAAACGCTTCATTTTTATACGCCCCTTGACGTGGTAGAAATAAAGAAAAAATAATTGAACCTCACGAATTTGCGTCCAAAACCAGAAACATTATTTCGTCTTTTTAACCTCTTGCACTCGCGTTGTCCAGTCGAATATAACCATCTTTCATACGTGAAAATCCGTCGATCCGTTCTGGTTATGGGAAAGAAGATAAAAATTTACATACATAAGTACATACGCTCGAAAAACATTGCCCTTCTTCTAATGCATCCGGGTAATATAGTTTATCGCGTGCATATTCGCTGCTAGTATGAAGGGTATTTATAACACAATGAGACTGGTGTCTTTGTGATAAGTGAAATGAAAGATGAAAACTGTTTTTTATTGTATACATATAGTCACGCTTTGATTCAGCGTAAAGCTTAAGTAAGTGAAGAAATATTTGCTATACTTTATTTTTCACTGTTTGTTATACTCGGTAGAATATAATAATCATTCTGAAATTCGAACCGATATTCCGGTTTCGGTAATATAAGGCGATTTACATTCTCAGAAGAAAACGGGGAAGAAACAGAGCAAGCGGTATAAGACCTAGTATTTAAATGGGATTAGTAAGTGATAGTGCTATATTGCAACTGAATTGGAAACGACCGGCGAGTTTTGGTGGATAGGGTGAAGGATGGCATCTGTATCTGTATCGTCTGGACTTTAATGGACTTAGGTAATTATCAAATGCCTCTCTTTGCCCGTTTGTTCCCCTAAGGCTTATAATTTAAAAAATCTAAATGTTTCTAGCGATTGCTAGCACTGCTCTATTTTGTTTCGATCCGATGAAGCTGCATTGGTCTTCTCTTCGCTTCCACAGTATAAGTTCAGGTCATAAAAAAAACTGCCGTTTTTTAGGACCTGACTTTATGCTGGGGAAGCAAAGGAAAAGTATCATAGCTTCACTGGATTGCTATGAGTGCACGTTGTGCGACGAGACTAGCTGTGGGGTCTAAACGGGCCCCCTCTCTCCCGCAGATGGAATGCATCCCGATATGAGAATGTTTATAATAGCTAACATAACAAAATTGCTACTGCTGTGCTGATTTCTAAGGGCATGTACTAGAGACTAGAGATGTTGTAATATCAATATTGTGTCGGTTTGCTCAATATTGACATTATAATATCTACACAGCAATGTTTCGTCACTGAACCTTAAAATCCAACAACCGTCTACTTATCTTATTTATGTAATTGGAACATTTGAAATTGTGAAGGGTTTATTGATACTCATAATTATCTAGCAACTAATTGTTTTTATTGACGAAAAAGCTCATAAAGAACAACAATTTTAGTAGCTGTTATCAAATATCAGTACTCGCAACTATGTCTCCTATTTTTTAGAAAGGGAATTATTAGCTCGTAGCGAAATTTCAACAATGTTAAATATCTATATGTAGCGCGATATGTGTGTATGGTAACAACGATTTTACTATAGCTTTGTGTTTTCGACACATTAAGACATGTTCCTATCCGTTAGTTATACAGATAATGAAATGTAAGAGACCTTTATGTGTATGTTTATGGGCGTCTGCAGTCCCTAAAAGGCCCCGAGTGCACGTTTGCCTTCTTACACTCAAATAAATTTCTAAGGTTTCGCGGATGCCTACAGACGACCACTTCAGGCATCATCATCAATATAAAACGATTAAAAAAAAAACATTTTATAAAACATCGAATAAATTGTACAATGAAGTATCCCTATCTGATTTACCATGTGTAACTTTAGCCACGTGACTCGTTTAGTCGACCTAAAAATACAGGTATTTCACCACATAGAAACATCAAACATCAAGCGACGTTCAACTCTAAACACAATGCATAAAGTCCAAACTCCTTTAAACACAATATAAAAATATGACCTTTTAAAAGAAAGACTGATGTAGCTAATATCGGGTTGGAAGGCAAGCTTCAAAGTTTTGATATGCCATATTAGCTTGCAAATATAGAACCCATACAAAACACATATTGATCGAATGTTATACTAGCGAGTTGCAAACTGAAATTTATGATCGCACAGTAAGTAAGAGCTCTTTCAAAGTGGTTACTCTACTTCGAGCGAGCTTTGTTTATTGCTTGGCTTCGCCTCAGAAACATCTTGCTTATGAATATTGATAACAGAGATGCCTTCCGCTCGAACTTTTTAAAACAAAGAGCTGTTAATTTTGAACCGTTAAAGTATGACTTTCCCGTTTGAAAACTCCAATTTTCTTCGGGAATTAATTGACTTATTTATGTTTTTATATTTTATTTATACAATTCTATTTTTTAAGTGACTTTGCGTGCAATATTGGTGGTGTTGACGTTTATAGGAGAAGTTATTTTTTTAGATATATGTTTGTTCAAATGCATGGCCATCTCTTTGAGCTTGAAAGTCGAATCGCCACAAAGTAGCCGTTATATTATTATTAGGAGCCACTACCAGCGATGGTACCCATTGTTGTATTTTATCGAAAAAAAGCAAAGAGAATACCAATACAGCTTCATCTGATAAGTGCTTGTCGGACGACGAGGCTAGGTTTGGAGACGAAAGCGCGCCCTAGCCCCCACTCTACCGATGATGGGGGAGATCCATCCCGACGTGAGAAATTTTATAATATAGTATATGTATAAGTTAGTTTAACTATTATGGTATGGGATGAGAGAACCCGCGTTGTATATGGATACACCGCGGGTTTCCTCATCCTCCGATGCTGACGCCGACGGCGGCTAGCTCACAGTAGCTAAAATTGTCTCTGCGCTGACGTGAATTAATGGTTCATCGAGAGGATAATGACTGAGCCAAAATGTAGAAGATATAACTCTCTTACACATGTACGCAAGGGAATATATAAAATTAAATCAGAAGACCATCACAATTAATATTTAATGCTATATATTTCTGCAAACGAACCAATAATTCTTTATCTTCGAATAAAAAGAATCGTCCAAAAACTAGTAAAATATGTTTTTTTTTTTTCAATTTTCCCTACAATAGTTTACAAGTGGCAGATGCGACATATTGCACGCAGTTCTCACTAGTGTCGTGTGTGTGGACCTTTCGCTACCGTCGCACATTCGCGCGATGATCAGGAATGGCGTGCCGTTGGTATATTCGCTTACGATGTAATAATGTTCCCAAAGGTCTCAGCTTGGTCCTTTGGAGGGAGACAGAAATACTGCAACTTCCAAGGAGGATAGGACGTAGGCGCACGGCTTTCGCCAGCGATCGTAACCCGCCGCCTTAACCGGAAATCGATATACACGGTGTGGTGATAGGGTGAACTGTATAAACTTCGACCCTAGGTTTGGTTGATGTGCCAAGTGTTTCATGCACATCAAAACGAAAAGGAAAAAAGTCTCCCGAGCTGGCGGGGTTCCGGAAGTATGCCTTCGCGTTCCCGTGGCGCCACCCCAAAGCGGACGAGAAGGATGACCGCTGGGGTTTTAGTGGGTATGGGAGGGCTGTCTCTTAGCTCCCGAGTCCCAAGGAGGAGCTAACCCTCAGGAGATAACGACTTGAGGGGTTGCCAAAACGCATTCCCCCGAGAAAAAAAGGTAAGAAAGCGGATATAAAAAAAGTCTTAGAGACTTCCATACATACATTGATCATTTTAAAAATACCTATCAAATGGCACTTCGCACGGCTATGTTCTCTCGAAATATTTCCTTCACTCCTCAGTCATATGTATGAAGAGCGACCTTTAACATTTATTATTCAAAATCATACTACAGCATTTTGTAGCTGTTCACAATCCTTCATTCCAAATTCCAAACATACTGTACCCATAATCTCAGAGTAAAACGCCTGTAAAATACGAACGGACAGGCGGACAGATGGACATTACACAACGTTACGTTTACGGTTGAAAATAAAAAGAAACCTTATAGGTTTCTTTTTCAACCATTTAGGTACGGAAATATAAAAACTTGATATATAAAATACGTTAAACATATAACATATTTTTTAGAGCGAGTGATGACAGTTTGCGTGAAATTGATGGTTCAATATCGATTTATCGAAAAATCTAATATATACTCGATATATAACAAAAACATATCGGAAAAGCATTCGCTAAAAGGTAAATCTTCCTAGGTTGCAAAATTCACTAAAACAGCGTTAGGATCACATTCAATATTCCACTGACAACATATAAGTCGGGTCTATTGATCGCATCATAATATATTCCGTTACAAGCACCCTTGTTAACTCAGTAGATATCTCGATGTATCCCATAGCTATTTCATTTGATCCTTGGTTACATCAAATATTTAGGTCGTTTAAACTGGAGTGAAGCGTTTCTAGGAAGTTAGCTGCATTGACTTTCAAACGTGCCTCTATCTTGTTAACTCTGTGTTACTTATTCACTTTTACTTTACGGGTAGATATGTATCAATTCTTTATTTTGCTGTGAGCGATTGGAGGGAATGGACGTGTTTTCTTGTAAATACATTTGTGTGTCAGCCAAATCGGCTCGGAAGTATACTTTGGCCCACATAATTCTGGCGCTAACTGACCGCATTCCTTGCGGTTTATAAAAATCAAAAAAAGATAAAGACAGGGACGGGATTCTAATCCGCAACCACAACTATGTCGTGACCTTTCCCATTGTATCCGATGCACTACTATCAAGGCCACCCTTTGCGTATGGACAACAGCTTGTTCTCGAGAAATATGACAGCTCCTTTGCTTTCTACTATAATTTTCTCATCAAGTTTTGCAAACGAGAATCTGAGATTTTTTATGGACATCCGCATATTTTTTATACCTATACGTTACTCTCCTTCTCCCCCTCTCCCCTCCAATGGGCCACCAGCACGAGAGACGCTACCGCAGATGACACTTTACGCCGGTATCATGTGAGTGAGAGGTCCACCCCAGTCGTGCCGACCCGATTCCACTGCAAATCATCATGGCACTACTTCTTACAAAACATAATAAAATATGAACCTAAATATTCTGTTCTGTTAGAAAATAAAAATTCTTCACACTACATATAAGTTTATAGATATTAACGGACCGTCGGTGATGTCAAGTGTTACTTCTTACAAGTAACTTAATGTCCATCGAGGCGACATCCAAATTGTTATGAAAGTTCCAACCGAACTTCAAGTTTGTAATAGATTTATAAGCCGCAGGGCATAGGGCCGACTACATATTCGTTTGTCAACATAATTGAGGTCTCGACGAAGTTCTTCTCGGCCACATATCGTAATTACGCGTAGGTTAGATATTATGACCAGGAATGTCCCCTATGTTGGAGTTATTAGTACAGATCATATTTCGCGCGGCTGGCTGAGGTGGCCGTTGGCCTCGTGATTAGTCGCACAGAGAGGCTAGGGCTTCGGGTCAAACTGGAAAAAGACTGAAGCCCTTTTCTTCCGCGGGACGGCTGCAAGGGGCCCCCACCGGGAGCCGCTCTGCAGATCGGAGAGTAGAGGGTTAGTTTTAGCCCCCACATAAAATATCTGGGGCTCATCCTTGACGGAGGGTGGACTTTCGGCCCACACTTCGCTATGGTGGGACTGAAGGTCGTGAAGGCTTCGAGTGTGGTGGGCAGTCTCCTCCCGAACCACGGAGGACCCAGCGCCGCCTGCAGGCAGCTATACTCCGGTGCCTGTCGGAGTATGGCGACGTATGGCGCCCCGGTTTGGGCGGATCGTCTCACTGAGAGAAATAGGGGCCCTATCGCCGTCCGGGATGCATGCGAGGTAGCAGTAGATCGGTCGTCTTGGCGTTCATTGAAAGAGGCCTATCACCTGTAGTGGAACGATAAGGGCTGATAGTGATGATGATCAAGGATAAACGTTGTGTAAAGAATGATTGCATCTTATAATCGACTGGATTCCCACTGGTGCAATGTACAAATTGTTAAGAAAGTTACAACCGAACTTCAAGTTCCTAATAGGTTTATAAGCCGCGGGGCCGACCGCACATTTGTTTTTAAACATAATTGAGACCTTAACGAAGTTGTAATTGGCCACATGTCGAAACTGCGCATACGTTAGATATTATGTTATGATCCCAGGGATGACCCCTGGGTTGGATGGCTTAGTGAATTAACGGATCGCTTAATACTTTGATACTTGTTGATGAGTTTGTCTTGGATAAAACTTTCAGGGTAAATTTTCTCGTTTATTACAAAATATTACTACAAATACTATTAGATTTTTGATATTTTAAGGTATTATCAACGACTACAAACATCTGCCAAATTGTAATGCACAAACATCTGCAAAATAGTATTGCAGTTCTCGCGTCTTTCCCACAACAGTTCGCCGCTCAAACATATGTATAAAATAAATGACGTAGTCGTGTTGTACAAATCGCCGAATAACATTACGGCTAGCCACATAAAAAAAATGGGGCCGTTTAGATTTGTGGCGGGGCGAAGAGGCAAATCCGCTTTATTTCAATAAGGCTAGGTTTTTGAATAACATATAACGCCGATCACGAATTTTACTCAGTCGTAATCAATCCGGCTAATCGTTTGCCCGACACAAAACAGAACGGTTTTTTTTTAATATGACTAGTCTTAATGAAATACGGCGGCTTAGACAGCCCGACTGCGACATATATAATAGAAAATATTGTTTAATTTAAAATGAGCTTAGTAAGATAATCAAGTAGAGTATATAAATTGTAGATAGACTCAATGTCTTAGCCGGTGTTCCGTTGGTAGGGTGGAGGAAATGACAATTATGCGGATGTCAATGGGTGACTGTAAAAGTCAAAAGGATCTGATTGCTCCCTACGAAAAAATTAATCCGATTTCAAAATAGAATTTTAATGAATCGGTCCATCGATCCGATACAGTTTAATATATTACAACTACATTGTTACATGTGACAGAGCGAAGTATTCTGGCTTATATTATAGCCTATACATCTGGCCCTTAACTCTTTGCATTGGATTTATCTTTCTTTATTCCCAGTCTCTTGGTTACTTGGAATGTCCGATCGACCTCCTCTCACTTGACCTTCGTAAATATTATACGGGCCTGGACCTATAAGCGTGTACCTGTCGTTAAGTGTTTCAGTCAATACGACCCTAGCGGTACACTAATAGCATTGTCAAATATCTATTCAACTGTCATTGTCTTTGTTGTGGACGCTATTGGCGGGACAATTAGTAATTAATGTCGTATCGTCATCGGTATAAGTCACTTAATTTCTTTTATCTACCTGTAACAGTCTATAGAGGTTTAATTAGAGATGTATGTATTGCAGCCGAATTGAACTAGGGCGTTACCTCTCGCTGACATAACACTGGCGCAGAGCGTAAGTATCTTGTGGCTCATTGGAGTGGAGAAGTGAGGGAGGGTAACCTTAGTAGGATGGAGACCATGGAGCCGTCTGTTCGTTTGCCTCGCACTATCGCACAACGTATCCTCCTATGTAATGCAATTGGGCCGGCACGACCGTGGAGGTACCTCTCGCTCACATAATACTGCCGCAAAGTAACATCTTTAGTGTCGCAGTGCGTGCAGTCGAAAGGGGGGCAACGCATCGGCATATTAATTATGTGAATGTTCGTGGGCGTCGTTAGTCGTAAAAAATGCTCTGTATATTCACTTGCCCTCTATTCTATAGTAAAAGACCTATCGCATAAAACGATATCTTCCAGCATGTAGACAAATTTATTTGTAACAATAAATTATTTCAATTTGTGTTTACTACACAAATTGAAATTATTAAGTACACTTGAATTTTCATGTGACATCAAGAATACACTTTCATTTGCATATCCTTTTAAGTAGAGGTTCACTTACGGAACTAAAATTAGAATCTTATAAAATTTAGTAACAACGACTTTAAGTTTTAAGTTTCTTTTAGGTTTAGTTTTCTTTTTTTACCTGGTCCAATCAATGAAATAATTTGACGCCCAACACTCGGATCAGTTTACGAGAAATATCTTGTAATGCAACAAAACACTAGGTTTTGTTCATCTCCTGATCTTCGCATTTTCATGTATGATTCGCGTGCACTGTGGATTTATGTCCTCTCATAACAAAATTCTCAATTTTAAGCTCTCTGAGGCCCAATTTTTTCTTCAAAGATGAGAAAAAAGTCATTTTCTCTCTTTACGGAGAGAGAGAGAGAGAGAGAGAGAGAGAGAGGGAGAGAGGCCCTATTATTTTTTACATATTTTGCAGGAGTGTAATCAACACTAAGACATTTGTATAATGCTACAATCACTAATCATTAAATATCATGATTTTTTAAATTATAAAAACCAACATTTGTTGTTAATTAGAATAAAACTACTTTTAAGGATATTATCGCGGTTTATTTAATTATTTCACTATACGGACGTTTCAGACGCTTTACAGCAACCATCATGACCACTCGTGACCATGGTTGCTGTAAAGTTTCTGAAGCGACGGGCTAGTGAAATAATTAAATAACCGCGATAAGATCCGTAGAAGTAGTTTTATTGCAATGATTAAAATTCGTGTGACTTAAGACATGAATATTTGTCGTCAAGTTGAAAATCTCTTCATTATGGACATCAGTATTGCCATAACTTTTCTACTACTAGTATTGCTAAT
>JAFELO010000244.1:769213-809399 GCA_017140195.1 Eumaeus atala | reverse complement strand
AATTTTGTATTTGATTTATTATCATATTACTCAAAAGTGCTAATAATAAATAATAATGTAGTAGTAATAGATAATAATGTAGTAGTAATAGTTAAATGTTGTCTACCTCGTGGTCTAGTGGTAAGCATATTCAAACACAGTCTTGAGGTCTTTGGTTCGAGTCGCGGGTCGGACCAACTTGTGATTGGGATTTCTCAGTTTCTAATAACAATCTGAAGTGGGAAGTTGGTGGTGTTATTTACCCCCGTGTCACAGTGTGCACGTTAGTCCGTCGGTCCTGCGCCTGATTACTCTCCGGTTGTTTCGGACTGCCGTCCCATCGGAATAGTAGAATGAGGATACTGCGAGTACACCTGTGCCTGCGCACTCAGTTGGTGCACTACAATGTGTCCTACGCATTGGGCGAGTCAAACTTCGACCAGACATTCTTATAATCATCATCATTCTCACCCCTTATCGGTCCACAGCTGGACACAGGCCTCTTTCAATAGGCGCCAAGACGGCCGATCTCCTGTTACTCGCATCCGTCCCGGGCCAGATACTTCGTTTTCCTGAACGCGGTCTCCACTCCAGAACCCTAGTGGCCCATCTGCCATCTGTTCTCCTGAGTGTGTGACCAGCCCATTGCCACTTCAGTGTGCTTATTCTTCGCGTGATATCAGATACTTTAGTTCTCTGACTTAGAATTTCCTTACGAATTCTATGGGACAAATAAACACCAATTAAATACAATTGTAAAATTAGTTCAAAGTAATCCGTACCTGTTTAGATCAGCTCAGTAACATTATAAAACCACTTATTTTGTTATACCTTCTTTTGCCTCGTTTTTTTGAATAAGAAGTGGCGTAGTAGTAGTAATATATAACTTGTATATTGGCTACTGTACAATGTACTACATAAGAGAAAATAATGTACAAAAGTTCCGAGTAACATACACAAAAAGTACTTCAGGTAGTTACAATAATAAACCAAGGGTAACACAAACGAAAATGCAAATGTAATATTTTGAATGTAAATTGGATACATCATATCAAAACGAAAAATAAAGAGTCAAAAGTGGAATAAAAAACATATTTCTGAATGGCTTGCTCCACAGCACTGCAGTTCATATTCATAATAGTGAAGTTTTGTACCTTTGTACTGAATAAAAAGTGCCTAGATAACAACTATCACAAACGTTTTCTGCATTTCGGTATTAATGCTTTTACAAGTTAATAAAAGGTATGGCGCTATTCAGTTGCCTCATTAAAAATATCACACATAAAAATAAGGTTGGCCGGTATAAATAACTACGGCCTCCATATAAATCTTGGTTTCCACATGGCTAGGGCTGTCAAATCTGTTTCGTCACTGTTTTACAATGTCATCAGTCGGTTACTGATATATGCCGTGAAATATATATTTTATTGAGCTATATTTATCGAGTTTTATGTGTGTCCAATTCGATGTTGAGTTTGTATCGAGATTCAATTAAAACTCATATATATATATGAGTTTTAATTGGATATTTGGTATTGCATATTTTATTGCCACAGACGATATCAAAACTTTGTTTAGAGCGAACTAAATTATAATTTCGAATATTTTTTTAAAACTCGTTACTCTGATTTTGCTGTTTTCTCGTGAAGATATGTGTTATTTTTTTGTCTACTTCCAAGAACACATTTTAAACGGTGTAACTTCTGTTAACTGTGACACTAAATTTATTTTTATTATTAACGCGTTTCCTTGATGAGAATAAATATGTATATATTATGTTTATATTACAATAATAAGATAAAGTGTTAAGCTGCTTTGCAGCAGAAATTGACTTATAAAACGATACCGCCGAAAGATGACAGTTATACTGTCACATTTTGTATCGATTGGCAATTTCCAGTTGGCCATTTGAGGGTAGGATGCATAGCAGGCAACATCGTAGTACATTTTTGTACTCTAACAATTTTTTTTTTTTAACTTAAACTGTCTAAAACAAATAAAATTATCGTGTTTCGTTTTTGCCAACCCCACAGCTCGGCTGCCCGCAATGAATACTCGAGTTTTCTGCCTCAACTGTGGGGTGGAAATGTACGGCAATATGGGAATAAAATCCTAAATTTAATCTTTGCACAAGTTACCGCTTAATCTTGTGGCAGATATGGCGGGCTAAATAATAAATATTTAATTTGCAATTAGGTTCTGTGGACGGCCGTTTCGTTTGCGGCTTCGTCCTGATATTAAGTTAGGCGTTTCTTTGTATTTGTTTTGTCATTTATACTTCGGTACGTTTTTTTTTAAAACTATTATAGTGGCTATGCCTGTGGTATGAACGATCAAATCAATTTTATTCTATTATAATACATTTATTGTATTCTGGTAAATGAACTACAACATTGCCAAGTTTCATCAAAATCCGTTCAGTAGTTTTAGTATATATAATACTAGTAAGGTAATATTTTGGCATTAGCTCGTATTTTAACACGACATAAGATAAGTTAAAACACTACAGAGGCTGTCACCAATAGTGAGGCCCACGTTTCGGCCCTTTCAAACAGAACACGAGAACATGAAATATTTACAAGGGTCATGCTTGCGATTTTATGGCGACAAAATAGAAAATCGACCAAAAGCATTTACACGATTATCTGATCGCACTCGCGTGAAAATTTTAACACTTTAACAAAATAAACTTGGAGCCGTCTCACTCATTCGTAACAGGTAGGCGTCATCACTGAGTTGCGGCTTTTTGGGCTGGCCCGTCCGGGGAGCTACCCCTTGTTTACATGAAACCACCTTAAAGCGATGGCCTTCGCGTTTCGTGCGGTTTGGGAATGTACATGGGGGGGGGGGGGAGAGAAAGAAGGCAACATCTGCATTATACGGATGTCTATGGACGTCGTCACAAGGCTCCAATTCATTAGTCCCCGTGCAATAAGTGCCCATATTATAAGTAAAAAGAACGTTATATTATTTATTCGTTTGCATGTACAAAGTGTTTAATAATGACTTTGTTTATTCCGGTTTTTATGTTCTTTACTTTTTTACTACCATATCACCAAGTGTAATAAAATTTATATACTTTGACACGAACGGTGTTGTAATGAAAGTATTTATCGTCGGAAAAGTTGGACAATAATTAAAATATAAAATATAATTTCGTAAGTGAATATAGCTTTGCTGAGTGTTTTTTTTTGTTATGGTAAATTTTAATGTTTTTATTAATCATCATCATTATCATCATTATCAGCCCTTGTCGGTCCACTGCTGGACATAGGCCTCTCTCATTGAACGCCAAGACGACCGATCTCCTAGTACTCGCATCCATCCCCGACCCGCTACTGCATGGAGATCGTCTTCCCATCTGGTGAACGGTCGACCAACACTTCGTGTCCCTAAACGCGGCGTCCACTCCAGAACCTTCGGGGTCCACTTGCCATCTGTTCTTCTGAGTGTGTGACCAGCCCATTGCCATTTCAGCGAGCCTATTTGTCGCGTGATATCCGGATTCTCTGCCTTATGACTTCGTTACGAATTCGGTCGAACAGAGAAACATCCGACATACCCCGTTGAGCTACCGCAAACTTGCGGACCAGTCCTAAACTAATAACGCATTGGTTGAAGACTTTCGTCTTCAAGCTCAGCGGTATATCTCTGATTTTTTTTTATGAAACAAACTTATAAATTAATAATTATAAAATGGCATCTGTTAAAATTACGACGATAATACGACAGTTATATCTATACTGATATTATAAAAAAGGAAACATTTGACTCTTTGTTGTTTGTTTTCAATGAGTATGTTCCGTAACTACTTGATCGATTTAAAAAAACATTTCACCATTTGGATCCAGCATTATCAGTGAATTATAAAACGTTATGATGTTTATGAAAACTTCAATATTGTAACCGGAATGTGAAAAAATATCAAAGTAAATCCCTATGTAGCTGCGGAAATTATTGACAACTAGCCGTCCCGACAGACGTTGTTCTGTCGTAAATTGAATTTGTACGTTGTTGTCATTTTAATTTGTAGACATTGTAAGTTGTTGTCATTGTAAGTCGTTGTCATTCTAATTTGTGGACATTGGAAGTTGTTGTCACTGTAATTTGTAGACATTGTAAGTTGTTGTCATTGTAATTTGTATACATTAAAATTCATAATTTTACACTTTCGTTTTTTGCCAGACTTCGGGAAATATCCGTGCGAAGCCGGGATAGACTGCTAGTTGTTTAATATTAATATGGTCAAAGAAAATGAATGTACGGCTTTTTGGTGATTCTTACAATTTAATATTTATATTATTTAGTATTATTATATTACGAGTAGTATTATTATATTACTATAACAGATACTTATTAGTCAAAGTAGTAACATGCAGGGTTTTGCAACCCCACGGGGCGCGCGCCACCTTTCGCTCACATAATTTACTATGAACTGTGTTATCGCGCGTCGTTCAGTTTGTAAGTAATCGGTGGTGAAGGCGAGCAATGCTGTATGTAATGAAGAAGCAGTGCCATGTACGGTGCATGACGCTACATCCTCCTGCGCAACGGCATTGGGTCGGCACGACCGGGGAGGTGCCTCTCGCTCACATAATACCGCCGTAAAGTGACATTTTCACTGTTGCATTTTGTGCGGCGCGAGTAGCCCACTTAGGTTATTAGGGGGGCGGAAGAAGGGCAACGTATCGACATAGTAATTATGTGGATGTTCATGGGCGCCGGCGGTCGTAAAAAGGGTCCGATTCTTCGTTTGCCCCCTATTCCATTAAAAAAAAACGCTTGATTTCTTGTCTGACGATGCTATAAAAAAATTAAAATGTTATTTTAGCTTAACATGAATGAATAAATGTAATATAAAGTAAATTTCATTCATTGCGCACACAAATTAATATAAGAAACAGTTATACAATATCACACATAATACATTTATCACCTCGGGCAATGGGGTAAAAAGGGACCTAAGATGTAAATTTAGCCTTTTAATTTCTACAAACTTGAAAAACACGTCTGGAATATATGTACTTTTTTTTTTATCCAAACAGAACAAAAGATTTTTTCTTAGTTGATCGTCGTTAAATTGAAAACAAGTAAATGTGAGTTGTTCATTAGAAACTTAAGCTTATTACAAGTTGATAAGTATTTCTAAGTCTTATTTACGTCAGGGGGAGATTTAAGCCAGCCTTTTAGACAATAAGCTAACAAAAAAAGCCTAATCAGGAAATAAATAATTGCAATTATTTGGAACGAGAGGATTTACTGTATCATCAAACGCTACGTACCTTTACGATACTTATATTTTAAGTACATTTTGAAACTTAAATTTTGTAGGTTAAATTATCAATTTTGTAGGTTGTTATGGATTTAGTTTAATCAACATCTGTCTATGCTAGTAACATAAATCTGAAGAATTTGTTTGTATCTTTTGAACTTGCCAATCTCAGGCACATCTGATCGGAATTGAAAAAAAAAAAAATTGTGATGAATAGTGAACTTATCGAGCGAGGAGGAGTAGTGGATTTCCTGACTCCACGGCTAATAGGGCTGTCGTTACGCAGGTGAAACCGTGGGGTGATGCTAGTACTTATTTTAAAATAAAGTCCCCAAAAGGTGTTTGTCTAATGCTATGCTAAGCTATTTTCTCAAAATCTACTAAACGGATTTTTATGCGCTTTCAGCTATGAATAGAGCAATTCTCGAGGTGGGTTAAGTGCATAATTTATTACGAGCAAAGCCAGGGCCGATCGATAGGAAAATATTATTTTAACTGATACAGCCGAGATGAGATTTCATGAGCATTAAATTTTAGTAAAAAAAATGTAAAGTTCTCTAGTGACGGCCCCACTCCGGAAGACGGAGTGTGGAACGGCCTCGTTACCATGACCTGTGGCGCTCTGTGGGGGAGGCCTATGACCAGCAGTGGACGTTGTCCGGCTGATGATGATGACTTTGATGAAATTTTATTATTTTATTAAATCACGTGATACACACACAACGTAGGCCACACATGCATGTAACTTGTTCAAGACTGGATTTTTAATGCAGGTATCCACTGACAAACACAACCATTTGACGTTTGATTTTTACGATTAGTTTTTACTAAGACACACATTCTAGCATGATACATCGTGTACTGGTTTTTTTATAACTGGTAACGAGTTTCGATCAACGAGCGATCACTAGTACCTATGATCGTACCAACAAAATGAAATAAAACCAGGTAAAGATGTCTAACACATCTTCACAATAAGACAGTTCACAAATTCATTGAACATTGATAATACATATTATATGCAGGTTAACGAATAAATAAAGGCTTAATGATTCTTAAGTATAAAATTCTTCACATCTGAGGCTCTATACTGGATGTGTAAAATAATCACATAGTCACCCAATATAATGCACCCACGTACTTTAAAACAATAACCAATCTCCTACCACCTACTGTTCAACACTGGTGTTATTTCAACCGACCAGACGTATAATAGTTCCATTGATGTACCATTAATTATAGATTGTGCAAATTTGCCCAAATAATTTATTATCAGTGGCTTATTCTGAATTCAAATTCCGGAAATGTATTTAGAAAATTATCAGTTATTAGTGTGTTTGACGACTTGAACATGATTTTTATGAAATCGTTTTGTTACAGAATCGTGTACATTATTTCTAGATTTTTTCAATAACTTTTACACATTAAAACTATCTAGTTTTTTGGTTCGCGATCATTGGACGTTCCTGACCGTTGTCGTACCAGTTTGTTCTAGGTAGATCTTACACCAGACCGTATCACGTCGTGAGCTCAAATCCTTCTATGGTTCCTTCACAATTTATTTCACCCATATAAACAGCAGAGACTTCTGCATCTAGATTTAATAGAACGTTACTCATCGAATCGCTCGCACACGAAGTTGCCTCAATAGAGATAGAAATGGTTCAAATGGCGAACTGTTTGTTTAAGAACTGAATCTAACTAGTTCAGTTCAAACTATACCTTGGTTCCATAAATATACTAAAAAAACTACAACCATTTCATTCATATTGAGAATCGAAAGAAGCCTTAGATAATGTTGACGTTAAATTCTGCCGTTAACATGTAATTTCTGTTCTATGATTCTTCATAGTATTACCTATATTATCTGTTCTTTTGAGTGTGTGACCAGCCCATTGACACTTCAGCGAGCTCATTCTTCGCGTGATAACGGTTAAAAAAAAAAACAAAATTCAAAAGTCTTCAACCAAAGCGTTTTCCCCGTGATGACCTACGGAGCCGAAACATGGCCTCCTAATTTAGGACTGGTCCACAAGTTTGCAGTAGCTCAACGGGCTATTGGACGTGCTATGTTTGGTGTTGCTCTGTCCGATAGAGTTTGTAACGAAGTCTTATGTCGGAGATCTAAAGTGTCCGATATCTCGCGAAGAATTAGATTTTATTATTTGAATTAAATAAAACGTTACCCACATTAGAATATGCACGCAATGTTAAAGCGTCTGTTATACACAATTGTAGGTTAAAATATGTTTGGCAGTGCCACAAAAAATATTATAACGTACACACTACATTTAGTTTAATGTCATACCTGTAAAAATGATTTACAGTCAAGCAGTAGGTATTAAAAATTAAATGTTTTTTTTTTTTTATAATTATGATTTATTAACATTATGTTCTATTTGGATCTCAAATGTTATATTTGAAATTGAATTGACGTGATGTTGTTTAGAAATTTCTTTAAAAAATTAGGCACAGCAATATAGAACAATAGAAAATTCTAGCTAAATACAACCAAATATGTAATCCCAATAAGGGTTCGCTAAATGTGTTGCTAATAATTCCCGTGCTGCCTCCTTGCTCGTACGTGTGTCGTGGGTCCTTAATTCCTCATTTCATATAATTGTTTACTACCGGTTAAAACATTCCAAAGGAATTCAACTAATCTATCTAATACATAAAATAATTTAATTAAGATTTTATAAATAAATTGTTGAGATGACGACTTCTGATGACGCGCCGTTCATGCTAGTTAGTACCTTTTTTTTTGACGCGGGGAAACGCATTTACGCGCCTTCACCGGCCTTGGGGGACCCCCAATGGGGTGTGGGACTTGCGGCACATGATAGTGCTGAATACTCACAAAAACCACCGCTAGTGCTATCAGTGCCGCCCTTGGTGAGGTGCCCCGGAATAACAAATCGTCAGAGCACCTCGACGACTACTCAGCCCCCCTAAGACCTACTCCACCTAAGCGGATGGGGTTGCCCCGCACTACTGGACAACCCCACCGACGTTGGGACAATGCAATAATGGGGTGAGGTTCCCATCCTCTCACCTTACCCCAGGTGCAAAAGCGCCTCCTCCTGTCGCTATTTAGTCCCCTCTTCTTATAAGAGGGGTACCGAGAGCGATTCCTTCTCCTGATCTTTAGCCCACTCTTCTTTTAAGAGGGGTGTAATGATTCCCCTCGGTTCAAATGGCTTCGCCTGGGTTCACCCCAGAAAAAATACAAAATAGAATTTGTTGTTATTGAAACGTGTAAACATTTTACAAAATGTTAGAGTTGAACAACCCTTATCACTTAAGGGTATGAGAAGTAGATAGTAGCCGATTCTCAGGCTGAATATGTAGATATAATTTGGTAAAAATAGGCACAGCCGCTTAGGAGGATTAAGGTAAAGTTCATTGTGACACGAGAATTGTATATATTACAAGATTATACTAAACTGATTTAATCATTTAGAAAGTAAAATGGTGTATATTTATCCAAGCCCAGATAAGACGCGGTTGTGTATGTCACATTAAAAGCAAACGCGAGGATTTAAAAAACCAAAAACAAGGGATCACATTACAAAAATCCATTAGGGGACAATAAAAATAGACGTCCATTTACGAAACGAACTAGATTCAGACATTCGAAAAAAGTACCAATTAAATAAATGTACTTTATTGATTTCGTAGAATCATGGGTAAGGTTGTCCTATTATTCTATAGATTCAGTCACCAATGTTTATATCTTGATGACAATGGATATCTCGATCTTGATCAAAGTTTACCCGCATTTACTTTTATTTTTGAGGATCCTTTTGAATTGGTTCAATAATGTATGCGACTTCCTATGTTACAGACGGTTGTGTGTGGTATTTCTTTTTTCTAAGCTCTATGCTGACCTGATGGAAGTGTCCAGTGCAGCTTCATCGGTTACTATAAGGTACATCGGGCGACGGTCTAGGTGCGATTGTGGTTGACAGGTGGACAGTATTCCTCCTTCCCCGCAGACGGGAAGGATGCATCCCGATAGTTATTTGAGGTTAGCTAAAGTAACTATTATTATCTTGGCCGAGGGGACCGCGTCCCCTCGCCGCCCCCTGCCCTGACGAGGCTCACGCACGGCAGCTAACGTTCGCCTTGCATTATCGTTGCGTTTGTAGACACATTTAATGCATTATAATAAAATATTAAGACTTCTTTCTGTCCTAGGACAGCACTAGAGCTAAAATTATGTTGATCAGAAGTAGTTTAATTTTGTCCCTTGGACTTGAAAATCATTGAAATTTTGTATGAAAGTAATGGTTATCTAGTAATGGTTATCTAGTAATGGTTATCTAGTAATATATCTTCATCATTATCATCATCATGATGGACTTTATCAATCCACTGGTAACCTTCAATATCATTGGGCGCCAAAATTATCAAACTCCTGTTAATCACATCCATTCTTCTATCCTCAACCCCTCCAATAAAGTGGCCCATTGGAGGGGTTGAGGTTGCACACAAACTGATCGAAACGGCACAGAATAGTTACCACTTAACAGCGGTGTCGTTTGAGTGAGAGGTACCTCCCCGGTCGTGCCGGCCCGATTCGGCTGCAATGCAATATGGCACTCCAAACTATTATTATTACTTCATGTTTACCACATAGCAATCAACCCTATTATTATCGTCTCCAGTTTTATTATCTAGGGCATTATAGGAAAACCATATAAAACCCTTTTAGACACCTGTCATATTAATTTAAATCACATTATAAGCAATACAATAGGTATCACAATAGGAACATTAATGCTTGTTTGAGTCTAATTAAACGATCAAAAACGGCGCGGGCGCATTCAAGATGGCCGCCGTGGGTGTGTACTCTCTAGACAGGGATTGGCGCTCGCGTATCGTCAATCACGTTTTATTATCACTACAAAAGATTACTGTGCGTAGATACAGTGGCCACTCAGTACTTTTTGTGGTATTATTAATGTGCTTGTTAATGTATGTAAAAATATGTGTCTATCTCTTTTCTCCCATTAAAGCGGTTCAACATTTCATCACCATTATTATTTTACCCATTGCCGGATTTGGGCCGTATAAATTCAGGCAGTGATACCAAACCGAGCACTGCCACCTACACTTACCCTGTATCGGCTACTGCTACGAAATACCGATCTTTCCTTTTTTCATGACGCGGGGAAACGCACTTACGCGCCATGCCGGCACTGGGCGAGGTCCAGTGGTGTGTGGAGCTCGCGGCACATTATAGTGCCGAGTACCCACAAAAACTTCCGCGAGTACTCTCAGTTCCACCTTTGGTGAGCTTTCCCAGAACTGTAAGTCATCAGAGGACCTCGACATCTAGTCAGTTTCAACCATTCAAGATTCCCATCCTCGCTGCTTGTCCCGCGCGCAGAATTGCCTTCTCCTGCTGCTTACTCGGCTCCTCTTAAATTAACTGTCCCAAAGCTGCTGGAGACAAACAAAACAGTGTAATGATGTTCCCATCCTCGACCCTTGCCCATTGCGCAAAAGTCCAAGTGGCAAAGGGCGAGGAAGTGAAAGGGGGGAAAAAGTAAGGCGAAAATGAGACAAGCGCATTCTCATTTTTACACTCATTGGTTTCCTCCTCCTATAAGAGGTACCAAGAGCGCCCCCTCCTCCTGCTTTAGTTCTTTTTTTGTTAGTCCCCTCATCTTATAATTTGGGTACAAAAGCAACCCCTCGGTACAATTGGCTTCGCCTAAGGTGTCTGGACTCACCCAAGCTATTGATACGCACCACTACGATAAGACTTTGATAAGTACTGGTTCTAGATTCGAAATGTTAAGGGTAAGGAAAAGATAATAAAATAAAAATAAAATCGGAAGAATTGTACAAAACGTTCGTCTTAAAAGTTCAAATAACTCATTTAGGGAGACGGATAAATTACTACTAATACAAATATACGTTCTTACGTAGACGTAGACGCACGCACACGGATGTAACGACGACAATAAAGTCAAATGTAGGCGCATAAGTAATTGTAATGAGAAGCCTTCTTAATGAGTTCATCAGTGAAATGCGAGAAGAGGTACATATTACATGCGAAACAATTTAGTTTATAGAATTGCTGGCCCATTGGAGGAAGTCAATCGGCATAGCAGTTATGTTCATGGGCGTCGGTAGTCGTGAAATGTTTTCAATTTCTCGTTTTCCCCCTATACTACTATTATATAAGTAAACCAATTCACCATCATCCTATCTACCCACAGCTGGACAAGTATTTCTATTGACGAACCTGTTTTTTACCGTTACTTCTTGATTGTACGAATAATGCCGAGCTAACACGACCGGGCGCACCTCTCGCTCACCGCTGTAAAATAACAGCTGTACACTGTATAGTTTGTGGCTAGCTGATAGCACGTTAAAGGGGTGGGGTGAAGCAGGCCAAGGCAGCAAAATTTAACCAGCGGATGCTAATGGGTGTCGATAGTTAAACAATTGACTTCGGATGCTCGTCTGGCACCATTCACTATATAAGTACTCGACACCTTTGGGGCATCAAGCTTAGAATCTGGAATCGAGAACGAGTGTTGCGCAAAAACGGCAAATTTATAGCCAAATCTATAACAAAGCGTCTGAGGATCATAAACACAAAAGTTTGAGATAAAAACGTTAAAAGTAACGGTCGTTTAACCTCAATTATTAATGAAGCGGCGACTTCCAACGCTTGTAAGTGTTAAGAGGCAGGTCGCACCTGAAGTGTTTGCTTAGAACGGTGCTAACAGTCTACAAATTAAGTCTAGTTTTTTATTTTGTGTCGTACGGAAGGGAAGGTACATTTAGTTAATGTATATATTTCATATATTATAGGGAGACAAACAAGCAGGCGAATCCATTTGATAACTACCAACGCCTATAAATATCCGCATAATAGTAATGCAAATGCACTACCTTCCGGTCCGCCTATTTGTTCCCTCCAATGGGCCTTCGGCTAACTGCACAAAACGCGACAGTGAAGCTGTTGCTTTAAGCCGGTGTCATGTGAGTGAGAGACACCGCCCTGGTCTTGCCGGCCCAAATCTGCTACAAATAACCTTTAACAGCACTACAGATTTCTTTTTTTTTCCTGGAAAATCCTCCCGCATTGGGTGCTGCAAGCAGGTAGCGTCCGACTCTCACGGACAAGAAAACCAGGGTATACCGTAACGCCAATGGGTGATAGAAATACGGGGAGACGCATAGCATTCTTTCGCGCTCCCGCCGGCGGGAGCTTACTATAATTTTGTAAGCACATCTCTGTCCTTCGGGACAGAGTTGTGGCTGGATGGCTTCGGCCAGTTCATGCTAGTCGTGCTCACGTGCGTTAGACTCCTATTCCCTGTGTATGATTAGACCCTTTTGGCGACGACGATCCCAGTCCGCGAGCCCTTTAATAGCACTGGCTAAATAGCTGTCGCTAGGTCTTGATTTTGAAACGCAATATCTTACTACGCACAATACCCTGTGGAGCTGCCGCCTTTGACACGAGCTAGTTAGACATGGGGTTCTTCAGTCGAAATGAGAGAAAACCCAAGGAACATAGTCATACCTTGAAGGCAAGCTACGCGATATCCAGGACTTCTATTACCTACTTTCTGCTACCTACGGAAATATCCGTACTACGACTTTCTACGACCTACGGAAATATCCGTACTACGACTTTCTATTTCTAATGGAAATATCCGTACTACGACTTTCTAGTACCTACGGAAATATCCGTACTACGACTTTATATTACCTACGGAAATATCCGTACTACGACTTTCTATTTCTAATGGACATATTCGTACTTCGACTTTCTAGTACCTACGGAAATATCCGTACTACGACTTTCTAGTACCTGCGGAAATATCCGTACTACGACTTTCTATTTCTAATGGACATATTCGTACTTCGACTTTCTAGTACCTACGGAAATATCCGTACTACGACTTTCTAGTACCTACGGAAATATCCGTACTACGACTTTATACTACCTACGCAAATATCCGTATTACGGCTTTCTACTATCTAGGGAAATATCCGTACAACAACTCTACTACCTCAAACAAACCTACATAAATATTCATACTATTTGTAGGCAACTTTAGACTTTTAGAATCTGCTCGATTGTAACTTATTGTATAAAAAAATGAATAGAAAGGAACATATTCATGACGGCAGGCGGGAAGAAATGGATACTCATCTATTTATCTCTCTAAGATTAAGCTACTTGTGTGGTCACTTTATCTTAACGTTAGACGCAATTAATTACTAATTTGCGTTATAAAAACATAAACTTATCATCTCGTTAACATAGATCGCTTCCCACCAAAAAAAGAGGTCATTGGTTCCCCCGGACAATCAGTACTAAAATTTTATAGACCATAAACATAAGCGATTATCAGTATAAAGATTTGGTTATATCAGAGCATCAAGCAACAATAACACGGACGGTAAGCTTGTTATGGATTCCAAAAAACAAGACTCCGGCCCTCCGGCTGGAATTGATAATTGACTTCAAGGGCTATCATTAAGGACGCTGTTGTAAAGAATGATTGCCGGTTAAGCGCATATTTATCATGGACGGAGTAGAAAAACACACAAGATCTTGGCTCGTTAAAGTTATGGCGGTTATTATGTGTTTGTGGGGGTTATTATTTTGCACAAAATACATGGGAATGTGTGTTTAATGTAATACGAGTCAGGAAGATGTCGTTTTTTTTTTAATTTGCGTTGCAATTGTTTCTCGTTGCTGATTTTTTTTATAACATGGGGGCCAAACGAGGAATCGGAACCTTCTGATAACTACCGAAGCCCATGGACATTCGCATAATTATTACGCAGATGTGATGCCCTCCTATAATCTCCCACCCCTAATGGGCCACCGGTTACTCACAAGGCGCATGAAAAGCGATAGCAACGCTGTCAATTTACGCCGTAATCATTAGGCCGGCCCAATTCCGTTACATATGAGGATGTAGTGTCATGCACCATGCATGGCACTACCTCCTCCTATGCAGCATGGCACTTCCGCTTCCTTGCTGATGATGGTTGATTCTTTTCTGGCGAGGGCAGCTCGCGCGGTAGCTGAGACCTCGACGCCGCGCTGACGTGAATGACTGGCTCACGGAGAGGGTTGACACTGGGGAGGAAGGGATTGAATGCGTTCGTATGCTTCTTTGCAAATCCACTCCTTGATGTCGAATATTGTATATGTTAATACGTGAAGAAAAAATATCCCGCCCCTTTTTCGAAGAATTGCGCGAATTGTTGGAGGAGATGTTCAGAAAGCCAATATTTTAATTGAATACATTACATTACAATTTATTATTTTAATTTAATTAAACCATACGCACACTACGGGACATACATAATGTTTATACTTTATAACAAATGCACGTAAGTGACAATGTCATTTCGTTTCAACACTAAGGCTTTCTTTTTAAATTATTTAACTTAGGGAAAATGCATTTATACACCATTCAACCGACCCTGGGTGAGTCGGGAAGGTTTGACGGACTCAGCACACAGAGTACCAATACCGACTGAAAACCACTGCGAGAGCCTTCGGTCGCCGTGATGGGATGCCCCGGATCTGTCAGCGGCAGGACAACCCGGCTACATTAAGGTATTACCTCAGTAGTCAGTTCACATTCAAGCTGTTTTCGAAATCGTATGGTTATCTTTTATAATTAAGATCAAATTGCGTTCTCTATACGTTCACTAGTCGAAAAATAAACTGTCATAAGTAAATTATTAATTTCAACACACATTTAAAACAACGTGGATACACAACACAAACCATCCCACATTTCAGTGTTATACGATTTTTTCACCCCCGTCAGCCCACGATTAGGCATAATAACAGTCATTAAAAAAATAAAATGCAACCCTATTCGTAGAACTGCCTCGCTTATTTCCTATACTAATTGTGTGTGATTATAACATTTCTTTATAATACAAGTTACTACGTTCTGAAATAGTATTGTAAAATATTTTGTAATTCGTTTTTTTCTAACAAATTTTTGCTATACTAAACTAGCGTTAAAGTTACTTTAGCGCTAGTTTCTTTATTCTAAGTCAGTGATAGGTAGTGCCTGCTTTACTGCCGAATAGGCCAGGCACGACCGGGTCTCCTGCATGGTTCAAGCCCTGTTGTGGCGGTGGGGCTCAGTTGCCCGGGGTGAGTCGAGACACCTTTTTTTTTTTCCTTTTTTTGACGTGGGGAAACGCATTTACGCGCCTTCACCGGCCCTGGGTGGGGTCCAGTGGTGCGTGCCAAATACCCAAAACCACCGCGAGTGCCATCAGTGCCGCCTAGGTGAGTTGCCCCGGGGTAAATATCATCAGGGCGCCTTATTAGAAGAGGGAACAGAAGAGAAAAAGGATGCGCCGCTTTTCCGCACGGGGCAAGCGGCGAGGAGGCGGAGGAGGTTAACCTAACATCACCTGTGGAGGAGGCGTCGGTCCCTTGGGGGGTTGACTGGCCATCGAGGTGCCCTGATGATTTGTTGTTCCGGGGGACCTCACGAAGGGCGGCACAAATGGCACTCGCCGTTGTTTTTGTGTGTATTCAGAACTAAGCCGCAAGCCCCTCACACCACTGGACCCCACCCAGGGTCGGTGAAGGCGCGTAAATGCGTTTCCTCGCGTCAACAAGGAACAAAAAATGTATGACCGGGTACCTCCCGCCTACATGATACCGCCGAATAGTGGAAGACAACGTATCTGAATGGCTAAAAATGTGAATGTTGTAGTTTATAGGCGTCGGTAATATCAATTTGGTTTGACTTTGATTATTTTTTTTGTTTTGACTGCTTCATTGATTTGATTTGACTGCTCGTTTGTCCCATAAAAAGGATACATCCTTTGTTATATATATGAAGCGCTCACCAATAATATTTGGACAGTTTATCTCAAGTCGAGTCTGGGGTTTTAGTAATTTCTGAAAACACCGACAGATTCAACTAATAAATAGAACCTTCGCGTTTAATGGCAATAATTAACATTTTTTTATAGATAAAAATCGGAGTCCTTTTATGAGTACCGACGCCCATGGACATTCGCATCATTGTTACTCAGATGCGTTGCTCTCCTATCATACCCCTCCCAATGGGCCACCGGCTACTCACATACCTTACGAAAGCCGACAGCGATGATGTCATTTTACGCCGGTATCAAGCGAGCGAGAGGTACTTACCCGGTCGCACTGACCCATTTTCCTTGCATAAGAGGATGTAGTGTAATGCACCATGCATGGTACTACCTACAACTATATTTCTTCTTATTCTATTTACTACGAGATTATGTTACCCTACCGGCCAACACTTCTACAGTATTATAACTCGTACACACCACATCAAAAAGATTATCCTTCATCCCAAAAAAAGTGCTACCAAAAAATTGGAACGTCTACACTGTACGATATAATTATTAAGTATCCCGTTTTTTATACAGAACATTTTTTTCAAACGGCAATCTTGTTTGAATTATTTCCCTTCCGGCTGTTCATTCATTGTATAATACACCTTGTTCAGTTGTGATGTGGTCTATATTCTAATGTCATTGTTATTTTTTTATATTATAATGGTACAACCGCACGCTTCCTGTAAATTGAAGCCAAGACAGCGACTGTGGGTGTCTCATGTTGTATCAAGTTGCTGATAGCTCGCTGCCACTTCTACCGCTTACAGTTCGTTCGAAGTAAACTAGTGCATGCCTTTTGTAAAAATAAAACTGATTAAGATTATAACGCTATGATTTTTATAACTAGCAACAACCTGCTGTTTTGTGTAGATAATATTAATAAAAACTAAATGGATAATAAAGTTGAAAATTGAGCAAATATTTAAAAATTTAACAGTTAGGCTCCACTCATGTATGTAAAAAGTAGGTTTACATTATAATATTTATCTATTTCGATAATAGAGGCTACTTTCTAAATTGGCATCGGCTCGCGTGACAGCAGTTTTTCTCATTTAATAATATAAGAAGGATATTAGAATACGAGTAGAACCGACCGATCGCAGATTTCAATTTTAAATTCTCTCTTATTGATCAGTGGCTAGACACTATAGGCGGCTAATAATAATAATTGGACCTTAATACTTTGTTACTTAATAATTGGACTTAATAATAATGAATATAATACATTGATAGGGAAAGTTTACGGCAACAGAAACAGAGAACAAAACCCAAAGCGGTGGTGTGACCAAATTTCGGCCAGAATAAACACCTCCTTTATAAAAAACGAAACCGATGGCCACCTCTCCCTTAGCCATTCACGTTATCGCCGAGGCCATAATAGACACCCCACGCGAGCTGCACTCGGTGTCAGAGATGGGGGACCCTGAGGTCTGATAAAAATAGCTAAATATTATGTTATAAACATCATATCGATACATAGCTCCACCATTTGCGGTAAAGTGGGGGGGGGGCTCCCCTTTTCACCCAAATCTTTTCTAGCCGCCCGATGAGATCTCATACCAATGCGATGAAACTACATTTTACTTCTCTTCGCTTCAACAGCATGATTTCATGTCTAAAAAAAATATTCCTCGTAAAGAGGAAGCGAAACTCAGCATTCGACTCGCAAGTCTCTCGTAGACTTCGTACTTCCAACATTTTCGTAATTTTCATATTCCAATAATTGTTTTAGGAAGTTAGGAATCTGAGTTAGGAAGTTGGTGGTGTTCCATCCCCGTGCCTCGGAGAGCACGTTAAGCCGTCGAGTCGGTTCTGCGCCTGATTTCTCTCCGATCGCATCGGATATCCGTCCCATCGCAACAGGAGCATGAGGGAATAATGAGTGTACTTGTATCTGCACATCTGCGCAGACACTTGTACACTACTAATGCGTCCCGCGCAGATGGCTCTCTCAATAGAGATAGCCGCTGTAGCCGAAATTCGGCTAGGACAATATTCTTTTTATTATTACATCCACCCAAAAAAAAAGACTGCTTAAAATATATGTCAATGAAATGGACAATTATACAATTACATTATACATATTTTTAATTACATTTTACAATTTGTCTGATATTCACCAGACAAATTATGTTAAATGTCTATTTATATATGAAAATTGTACTATAAATAGTCGAACGGTACACCGTAGCGTTAAGTGCAAAGACACAGTGGCACAAAAGCGACGCGAAATTTAATATTATTCGTACTATAACAACCGTCAATCGCGAAAACTTACGCTGTTAGTGTTGCCTTGTATTGTTCGATTTCTAAGACCGGATACAATAATAATGCCAAACAGTAGCAGACTGTATCATTAACCTTATCACTGGAATTTATGTCTTATATTTTGGACACAAGGGTTAATAAGTTCCATCTATGTGCCATCTTAGACTGGACAAAGTTGGTGAATATAGAAGTCGAATGGCGTCATTAAATTATAAATTTCGTTTACTTTGCAGCTGGGCCAGGTTATACAGCTAAGAATACTCGGAGCATTCTATAAGAAGGTATTAAAATTTCATAATAGCAAGAGGGCCCGGCTTTGAGAACCTGGGAGGGAAATATATTTGTACAGATTTTGTAGCCATGTAGGCTTAGCATACAGGCATTTGTGATTTATAGGTTTCGAAACAGGCTAAACTTTTGTGTTATGGCATTTTATTTAAATAGTAGCCTTGGCCCGCTTCTTTACCTGCGTAAAATCTATCCCAAGGGAGCTTTTCTTGCCTTTTTTTAGTTTCGCCTGTAATCAACACTTGCTAAACTAAAAACTTAATCTTAATCTGTTTCTCAGTTACCTTTTGAGCTGCAAATTTGCTTGTATGCACTCTTCAGATATCATAATCATTTGCTATTATGATATGAGCCTATTGTGAATATTTAACGCTGTTTTTTTTTGAATCATTTATGTATAATTTACACTTTTTTAATGTAGTTGCAAGTACTCTTTAACTTAAATTTTAATCTTTAGGCCTACTCTTTTATTTTTCAAAGATGTATTACGTTACAACGTTCTTGATGTACAATATAATTTAAAAATTACAATTTCAATGTCAGTAGGTTTCTATTATTCCTGTGCATTTATTAATTTATTGCAGCCCATGACAGATTGCCGACATACCCATCTTGTCGAGAGAGTAAACCCTGAGATGAGCCTGACTACCCTGTTGCCAACAGGAATGAGGAGAGTCAGGAGTGTTAGAAATACTGATGTCTTAAGTTTACGCGAACATTACTCATTACAATAAAACTACTTTTACTGATTTTATTGTGGTTTATTTAATTATTTAACCAACCCGGCGTGCTGACAGTCCACGTGACGACGTTATGAAGACGATAATTAAATAAACCGCGATAAAATCAGTAAAAGTAGTTTTATTGTAATAGTGTAGTTACAGTAGCAATTTAAAGTATTATTTATAAATGTACTATAATATAGTAAATAAAAATTGTGAAGATAAAAGTAATGTATGGACTCTGTTTTAATTTTGTCCACCCGTGATAGTGCTAGCTTTAATGCTTCTGAAATCTGGGATTGTAATAAACTTAATATACCGCTATAGAATCCGGCGAAGCAGTTTTATTATAATTATAAAGTGATTTTGTTATAGTTATGAAAATAAAGTGTACCATTCACGTAAACCTAAAAAAATATTGCACGAAATGTTATAAGGTTTGGTTTGGTAACGCGAGTGATGCTGGATACATTAAAATATTTTTTAACACCTTCATGTGATTTAGTGATATTATCTTATAATATTATTATGCTTGGATTTGTTGAGTTACCTACACACCCTCATGTTTGTGACATATGTAAGAAAAATTGATTCTCATTAAATATTTTTTAAATTTTTTGTTAAGTTGTTATTTAATTGTGCAGATTTGCTTCCCCCTCGCCTCCAATGGCCAGCATGCAATGCTAAATAGCACGAGAAGGATTCTAATGTCGACGAAGATTATAACAATATTATGATAAAATGATAAAATAATAAATACCATACAATGCGTCATGTGTACTTCAAACATCCTAGTTGCAACATGTTGAGGATACACACACACGCTGTCATTCATTCACGACTACAAAAAACCTTTCTTATTAGACGAACGGAAGTTGACACCACATTGTAGCGTTTTATCTTCTTTCAAACTTCCTTTGACCATTAAATGATTTCGTAACCAGTATCAGAGCGTGTAGCTTCATTGCTCGCATAATATGTTAATGACATATTTTCTTAGAATGGTGGATATACTTATAGTAATTACTAGTGTATGCTCATGCTATATTTTTGTATTTTGTTTGAACGCGGTAATCTCAGGAACTACTGGCCCGAATTGAAAAAATATTTCTGTGTTGATAAGTCTATTAATCGAGGAAGGCTTAAGGCTATGGACCACGACGCTACAAGTAATAGGAGCAGTGTTACGCGGGTGGAATCACGGTGATACTAATTTGTCATAGAGTGGAAATTAATTATTGATGGTCTCTATAGAGAGGGCCAGTCATGAACTGATAGCCAATAAGTTACGAAAATACATAGGCATGGCATAACTTCAAAAGCATGGGCTGCGATCGAGTAGCAAATCATACAATTAGACAAAAGAACGTGTCTATAAAAATGTATGTGTTTGTCAGGTACGAAGTTATAAGGGGTAACGTTCCGTAACTGGATAGTATAAGAAGATTTTACATCTAGTCTGTTGCAACTAATTGTATATGTTTGTCAGGTACGAAGATATACGGGGTAACGTTCTGTAACCGGGTTTTATAAGAAGATTTTACATCTAGTTTGTTGCAACTAATTTTATGTTTGTCAGGTACGAAGATATACGGGGTAACGTTCCGTAACCGGGTCGTATAAGAAGATTTTACATCTAGTTTGTTGCAACTAATTGTATATGTTTGTCAGGTACGAATATATACGGGGTAACGTTCCGTAACCGGGTTGTATAAGAAGATTTTACATCTAATTTGTTGCAACTAATTGTATATGTTTGTCAGGTACGAAGATATACGGGGTAACGTTCCGTAACCGGGTCGTATAAGAAGATTTTACATCTAATTTGTTGCAACTAATTGTATATGTTTGTCAGGTACGAAGATATACGGGGTAACGTTCCGTAACCGGGTCGTATAAGAAGATTTTACATCTAGTTTACTGCAACTAATTGGTTACGAATTAGACAGAACCAGAATTTGTCCAATTAGACCGGGTTTGTAGCTATGGCAAGCTACTTATAGTATCTCGGCCACAGACGTACTTTTGACGGACTACTGAAATTCTACGGGATACTATTATAGTCAATAATAATTGGTCATAATTGGTCAATATGTTTGATTAACTGGTCAACATTAATGCAGGTTTTACAAGCTATTAACATGTGTGCTGTATTCTGCAAGCATCTGACTGGCCAATAGAAGCCACGTCGTGACCAATAACAGCCGCTAAACTTGATTAGCTAATAGAACAGAGCCATAGATAACTTTACAGTAAGAGATTCAGAGATAGTGCAATAAGAGGTAATGTCATGCTGCATTGCAACAGAATTGGGGTGACAAGACTCACATATTGCTTACATGATGATGATGCCTTAAGCTAGCAACTATGATGTCACGTTTGGTGTGATTTGTGAGAAGCTGGTTACGTGTTGGTAGGAGTAAATTGAGTGGATTGAAATAGGGGCAACGCATCTGCATGAAAATTGTAAGAATGTCTTTGGTTAGTCATCAGTCGTTTAAAAGCTCCCGAATGCTCGTTTGCAAGAGAAACGAACATTTTTTTAAACCAATTCATCTATGCATATATCTATAAAAATGAATGTTTGTATGTATGTAGTCGATGAAATCAAAAAGTACCGTACCGATTATTATGAAGGTTGTACATATATTATACATGTATTATTCAACGGAAAAGTTTTGTATAATTTTTTGTTCTTAAAATTTTCTTTTATAATTATTTTAGTTGTGGCCATAGCAACACGCGCGAGGTACAGCTAATGTTGTATGTGAACAGTAAAGTCGGGGATACGAACTAGTCTAATATGATCAAACACTTTCCAATATAATCTACACAACAATAGAAATGATCAAACAATGCTCCATCTTGTAGCTGTCTTGTTTATATCATGTCCTATTAAGCATATGTAAACAGCACGAACTGATTAACAGATTTTATCACCTATTGTATACAATGTATAATGCTGGAGTCAATTCGTCAATATGACTCTCCCCTATCGGCTGCCAATTTTAATCGGATGACGTCCGCTGCAGTGGAACGCATAATTACAGCCACGGAGACCTCTCGCGGGACACAATTCATATTAGTTTTGACATTTGGCTTGATGGATGTCCCACAATCTCTGGACGAATCTCGTGCATGACCCGTACATGATAATGGACAATTTTAATTAACGCTCCTATTGCTGCTTATCGCGATGGCATAAGAGTTGATTTTGAATGATCGGATAATAATGTGATATGATTTTAGAATGATAGGTGTATCTAATTTATAATTCCACGAATGGATGAGAAGTACTTAGTCATTCATCATAGGAAACCTGTCTACTGGCTTCTATGGGCGTCGGCAGTTTTTTTTAAGTATAGAGGGGCAAAGGCGAAATCGGAGCCTTTTGACGACTACCGACGCCCATAGATTGCGCTCTATGGTCATGTGGATGCGTTATCCTCCTTTCCTCCTCCGCTCCAATGGACCACCGGGTACACGCAAACCACACGAAACGTGGTAGCAAAACTGTCACTTTATGGTGGTATCGTGATAGCGAGAGTTACCTCCACAGTCGTGCAAATCTTGCAATAGAAATATACATTTCGATTCCCAAGATGCTTTAATGAATCAACTACATTCTACTGTCATAATTGAGTAGACCTTAAGGTCAAAGAACTTCAGCATTAACCTTACATTAGTAATTACATGTGAGGACCGGAGGTGTGGACCGGACATCGGCATATGAAGCGTGCTGTCGTACCGACCAACAGTACTGATCCCCAGAAGGAGGCCAAGGTACGGGCCAGAGATGTAATAATGGCCCGCCTTGCAGAAGGGTACGAAGAGCAAAACCGAGGGGGGTGGTGGGAACTCTTTGTTCTCCTTTAGTAAGAAGAGCTGACTAAAAGCGGCAAAGCAAGACGAGACAAGGAGACGATTTTGAGCACTGGGCATGGGGCCAGAATGGTTTATCTCTCCCTCACATTGCACTATTCTAAAGTTGGCGTGTGGTGGTCATCCGGTGGTGCTCCGTGGAGTTGGTGTCGGTCCCTTAGCGAGCTGACAAGCCGTAGGGTTGCCGAGATGAATTGCAGTAACGGAGCTGTTCCAGAAACCTTCGGGTCCCGCACACCCATTCGAGGAATTAATTTTCATTGTGGGAACCCAGGTTCGGTGGCAGTGCAAAAATGCATTTCCACGCGAAATGAAAAGAACACCATCCTGCCATCTAAAGCATTGAAAATTTCAGTCATGTCTTTCATAAGTTAGTGCATGGTGGCGGTGTGAGCGCGCATCGTAAAAGAACACTCATAATTTCTCCCGAAAAAGCGCGCGAAAAGAAGTAAAATCGCAAAACAAACTTGGCTTTTAGCAATTATTCTTAGCAAATGTCTGCGGTTTTTTATGGACCATTTGTGACAAAACACTAACAGTTATCTATTTTGAAATGTATCACGTATTTACCTGTGTGAAAGTTTGGTGTCTCAAAAGTTTTTCAATTAGTACGTTTAGAACAATATATATAATTGTGCTTTTTAGTTCGCCATCATTTCACAATGAGTCAGGTTCACAAACTTGTGATAATTGTTTGGAAACCATTTTGAAAGTGTAGGGGTAAAGATAGGTTCTCTCACTTTCGAATAATTTTGTGTCTTCTAGTTTATGGAGACGATGGGGGGACCCCCTGATGCTGGGAAGAGATGTATCGGATTATTTGTGGGTGCACCCTACAGTGATTATTTTTGGGACCGAATTGGGAGAGACGGTCCCCCACCTCACGCTAACAAAAAATATTATTAATTGAAATTTGATTTATCTGCCTACGCTGAAAATCAGATTTTCTTAGTGATATCTCTAACGGTATAACTCATATCTATATGAGTATTATATATATATGTATGTGTATCTCTGATATTTGTATACTACATTTTTATGGATAAATACGATTGTATTGTTGGAGGTGCTTTTAGTAATCTCAGAACTTCTTGATGACTATCGACGTCTTCTTAATTCCCTCCTCTAATGGGCCACCACAGGCTCACATACTGCACTATATACGACAGCCTGACACGTAGACATTGTGTCATGGTAGCAACCTCGGTTATGTTACTAATTTCGCTGCCATGCAATAGGGCACTATACAAAAAGTTTATCTCTATTCTAGTCTAGGATAACATTATCACGCAGTAGATATTGGTACTTCATCTCTTTTTTGTTTTCTCAGGGAAACTGCCTTATGCACCGTCCAACTCGCCCGAGATGACATGGAAGGTTGTGTCGGACTCTACACTACCGACTAAAGACATGTTGTGACACACTTTGTAAGAGGTAGTGCCATACTGCATAGGAGGAGCCGGTGAGGTACGACTCGCTCACTTGATACCGCCGTAAAGTGAAACCTACGGTCTCTCGTTTCGTGCGGTTTTTGAGTAGCCAGTGGCCCTTTGGAGGGGGGGATTTAAAAGGTGGATCTTATGTTCACATGCGTCGGGAGACATTGAAAGGCTCCGATTGCTCGTTTGTCCCCTTATACAATAAAAAATCTGCGTGAGCCTTCAGCCGCTATGGTGGAGTGTCCCGGATCGATCAGTGACGGGACACCCCGGCGACAGTGACCTTAAAGCCAACATACACTTACATGTACCAAAGAATATCAAAGTTCAGAAATCCTTCTAGAACTACCAATAAGTCAGTCGCTTATCGTTATACGCAAAGACAGGAACAATAATTAGTTTCCACAGACACAGTTAGAATTACAACACGAGTAGAGTAATGCGTTTGTACGGGTATGTTATGTTAATCTAATGATAATATTATTTTAATATGTACAATTGTTTGGAACCGCATTATGTAAACTGCACGTATATAGAGGATTGTTTATTCATTAAACATTATCATTATACTGATGACATTATGAAGATTTTAGGGGGGGCAGTAGATAGATTGATAGGGGGTAAGCCATCAATAGGAGCCTTTCCACAACTACCGTCACTAATGGACATCCACATTTTTGTAATGCCACGATAGGCCACCAGCTAGCTGTCATTGTATTGTGGTTTCATGTGAGTGTTTTTGACGTTCCTTGAGAGCGGTATATGTCAAGTTGGGGTCCGATTTATGCTAATATAAGCCTGGTATATTGGATGAGCGATCACGCCTACTTACTTTTCTATTATATAGGGGACAAACGAGCAGTTGAAGCTGTTATACGACTATCGACACCCATGAACATCCACGTAATAACTACGACGACGCGCTGTACTCCTGACTTCCGTTTCCTACCAGAATCATATAATAACAACCAGCATTACACCCTTAGTACAATAATGGAGTTTGCAGAAAGAACCGAGCACCACATCTCACGATCTCCACACACAAGGCTAACCTTCGCCACATTCATAACACTCTTCATACATCTCACGATCCCCACACACAAGGCTAACCTTCGCCACATTCATAACACTCTTCATACATCTCACGATCTCCACACACAAGGCTAACCTTCGCCACATTCATAACACTCTTCATACATCTCACGATCTCCACACACAAGGCTAACCTTCGCCACATTCATAACACTCTTCATACAGATCTTATATTTTAGCCTAGGGACTGTAATCACTATCATAGTAAGAGTGTCATTTCTACATTGCAGATGATTCATGCCTGCGCGGCTGCAGATACCCACCTCTTGCCTGTACCGTCAACTATATTGTCGCGTTTCGTGCGGCGTGTGAGTTTCCGATGTAAAGGAACGCGAAAAGTGAGCAACAAGCGTGCATATATATATATATATATATATATATATATATAAATACAAGGCACCGACTACTCGTTTGGCCCCCCGTATTATAAATGTCTTTGTCGGCCATGGGACATTCAATGAACACCATGACGACAGATTTACTACCACTCGCATGGACCTTAGACTTATTACAAATACCTACCCAGTTTTAACAGTACATACAGTTGGCATCTTAGAAGAAACCCTATTAGTCGGGGCGTTTTGATAACAGACTGACCCATAAACATCATAAAAATAATATTGAGCTCATCATCTCGCTCTTCCCCTTCTCCAGCTCGCCTTCAATGATCTGCTTAACACTCACAAACCTCAGGAAACACAACAGTACAGCCGCCACTATGTGACGCTCCCATGTTTCGAGAGAAATCGCCTCGGTTACGGTTTCTTTAGCATAAGGGGGCAAACGAACAATCGGAGCCTTTTGAAGACTACCGACGCCCACACACATTCGCATGATTGTTAGATGCGTTGTCCTCCTATTACCCCCCGCCCATCGAGCCACCGGCTATTCCCGAACCGCACGAAACGTGACAGCAACGCTGTCGCTTGACGCCGGTATCGAGCGAGCGCGAGGTACTTCTTCGGTCATGCCGACCCAATACCGTTGAGGATGTAGTGTCATGCACCATGCATACTACTGTCTCGTCCTGTTCAACATGACAGTACCTCTTCCTAGCATGGTACTACCACTTCCTAGACATATTTGCTATGTATGCTGCATAGCAGCCGAAATAGGCACTACTTAATTGATAGTTATTTCGTAATAGATAACAGTTGCCGATCATAAGATAAGGTTCAACGTACGCATATCACTTTCACACGCCTGACATCTAAGTTCAGTCAACCCTTTTAAAAGTCTTATAAAAGTCGTCCCCATACCAGGATGTCCTTATCCGTATCTGTAAACTGTTGCAACGTGAGGTAATGGATCACCTTTATACCAGCTGAAGTCAAGGGTCTTGCTGTCGCGATTCGCGCGTCTGGTGAGGGAAATGATGGTTATGGGGAAAAGTGGAGAATGGCATGTTCACATGTCCTGCCAATGCGCGTAGACATCGACCGACCTGCGTAACTTCAAGCATGCAGTTGGTGAGAAATACCACAGGACAGAGTTAAATGGGAAGCTCATGTTCCAGAGTTCAAGATCCACTTTTGATGGCTGACTTAGGAAGCCTGGAACCGAAATCATTTAGTGTGTATCGATGCTTATTCTGAGCGCCTTCAGCTCATCTCCCGCACTCGGCCTCCATACCACACGAAGTGTACAATGATCACTCTCGAAGCGGTATAACGTCAGGGAGGGCTTGGCAAAGAAATAAAAATCATAACAATTAAAATTCATTATTTTCCGTAGGTACTTATTCTGAAATCCTAAATTGAATAAATGTAAAAATCAAAGAAGATCCTCCTAAACGTGAGACGTATTCACTTCGTACTTTAGTACTTTGTGAGTTGTTTCTACTTTGGCTGTAACAATAAACTGTGGATTTTATGTCGCCACAAACTTAAGTGAGCATAAAATTTACTTTTGTGATTTGTCAAAGAACAATAAAGACGGGGGAATTTAAACAATTGGGTTTATACCAGTTTTGCTATCTTTATTCTAACGTATGTAAACATATTGTTTCGTTTCATGTACATTTAAATAGATAAATCATCATCATTACCATTATCATCCCCTATCGGTCCACTGCTGGGCACAGGCCTCTTTTAATGAACGCCTAGACGGTCGATCCCCTGCAACTCGCATCCATCCCGGACTAGCTACTGCACGGAGATCGTCTTCCCGCCTAGCGAAAAAAATAAATAAATAGTGAAAATGAAATGTAATCTGTGCAAGGCACATAGTAATAATATATTAATAATATCTGTGGACTTATCACACCACGTTAGCCTGGCCCTGTGCCACGTACTGTGAGGACGTGTGTTACAGGCACTAGACGACGGAAATGTGTTTAATATTTTTTTATAAATTTAAGAAACTTTATATATTTAAGATTTTTATAATAGAAACACATATAATGCATATATAAACATCCATGACCGAGGCGGGATTCAAATTCGCCATCTCTGGCGTAACACGCGGACTAACCGCCACGTTACCAACTGAGCCAGCGGGTCGCCAATGTATGGTTTTTCACAATATATCAACTATTATGGGAAGAGTCAATTATCATCATTATCATCGTCACTTCTTTGCCTTTAAAATTAATTTTCGAATTGCGTACGAGTCTAGCATCTGCTATCCCATTGGATCTTCCTCCAAGCTGAGCATTTGCTCGTGTTATCAGAATCATAATTTTCCCTCTGATGATATCATCCTATCCGAATGTCGGCTACGGGAAGTGTACAGAAACTGGCAACCCGTAAGGGATATATTATTGCAGTGCACGCAGTGTGTTAACGCAGCCACAAACCTTCTTTATTCCCGTATTGTTCCTTTACCTGGAGGACGGTCATTCGATACGACCGTAGCAGCAGGAGCTAAAGCTTCACGCGACCACTCGTTAAGAGGTGAGCATCTCACGGAGATATGACACCACTAACTTCAAGACTAAGGACATGTCGTTAGATATAACACCACTAACTTCAATACTACGGACATTTCGTTAGATATAACACCACTAACTTCAATACTACGGACATGTCGTTAGATATAACACCACTAACTTCAATACTACGGACATGTCGTTAGATATAACACCACTAACTTCAAGACTACGGACATGTCGTTAGATATAACACCACTAACTTCAAAACTGCGGACATGTCGTTAGAAATTTTAAAACACTAGCAAGATTCGTGTGTTGATTGAGGCCAGTGCTAGATACGCCGGGCTTCACGTCTGTGGTTGACCAACCAAGAGACTGTACTTTCACTTTACACAATACCGACCGATATTGGGCTACATTTCTTAGTCCTATAAGACAATGCGTATTAGAATTTGCAGTCTAATTGGAGAAACGCTTCCTTCTTATCGAAACGCATGTTTCTATTAATCCTTGTTTAGACTTACTCGTAAATAAGGATAACATTATAGTTATCCTTATTTTATCCGCTGTAAATGCCGACTCTTGAGTTACCAGTTATACTATTGCTATGGTTAGAATCACTATAACCTACTTCTGCCCGCCTCGTGGTCTAGTGGTAAACAAGTTCAATCATAGTCGTAAGGTCATGGGTTCGAATCCCCAGTCGAATAAAGGGTTATTGACTTTTTTAATTTCTGATCACAGCCGGAAGTCGAGGATATGGCGGTGTACACCCCTGTGCCACGTTAAGCAATCTGTCCCGAGCTTGATTTCTTTTCGGTCGTGCGGGATTGCCGGTCCCATCTGAATTAGAGAGTGACGGAACAGAGAAAGTCCTGCTTGCGCACAAACTTGTCCACTATTATATGTCTTGTGCAGTTGGCCAGTCGGCCCTGGCTGAAAATCAACTAGGACGACACTGATACAACCAGCTTAAGATCGAAGATGAAATAGAGACAGAATACTCGTGGCCTTAGTAATATTTATTTTCCATGCTGTTTATATACGAGTACAATGCGTATACCTCAAATATAGTCTACAATTCATTTTGTTAAGCTTTCTTTCTTTTAAGTTTGCCTTAAAGAACCATAATTATGGGTGAAAATATTTTCATATATGATACTTATATATATAAGTATCTTATGGTGTGTCGATTTGTTATTGTACTATCATGATATGAGGTTTTAGATTTCATGTGTACATGTTCAAAGCGAGTGTGATTTGTTTGGTCGACCGTTCACCAGGTGAGGTGAGGTGAGACGATCTCCGTGCAGTAGCCGGTCACCCTAATCCTAGTCGAAGAAGCAAATACACACACAAAAGCACATACTAATCGTTCTCTGTATATTTAGCCCCGAACCCAGAAGGATTTTGCAAGCCTCGTGCTCATTCGAATAACCCACACTTTAGAAGAGAGGAGTGGACCACCATTCGAATAACCCACACTTTAGAAGAGAGGAGTGGACCACCATTCGCCCGTCGATATGGAAAATACCATCGCCAGCTTCGGCGTCGTGGTTCGCTCACACTATCCACAATTTATTTGTATCAGTTTCTAGTAGTTACTTAGTTATATCTCCAAGTTTGGCACAGATGTGGATTGGGATTTTGCGTAGGGGTTAGTGCAATACTGCACAGAAGGTAGTGCCATACATTATTCGTGACACTACATACTCCTATGCAACGGATTTTTTCCGGCACGACCGGGGAGGTACTTTGAGCTCACATAATACCGCCGTAAAGTGAAATCTTCAGTGTCGCGTTTCGTGCGGCGTAGAAGGGCAACGCATCGGCATAGTAATTATGTGGACGTTCATGGGCATTAGTGGTCATAAAAAGGCCCCGATTACTCGTTTGAGCCCCTATCCTATAAAAAAAATATAATCTAAACAACCTGCCATGAATTTTTTCGCGAGAATATCCGAGGGCTACAACCAGTGAAACTAATATAAGTATAAACAAAGTGTAAACGTACTATCGCAGTAGGAATGCCGGTGACTACTTGACTATCACTACTAATTACAGTACAAATAAAGAGTCGAGTATCTTAATGTAAACGCCACTTGTGCGTAATCACTAATGGACCGATTAGAGTCAATAAGATTTAAACAACCCACAGTCCACTGCTTAATGATGCCTGACAAATAAGTCATCGTTATCATCAACAGGCCACATCTTCATTATCATACCTTATCGATACACTGCTGGACATAGGCCTCTCGCAATGAACTCCAAGACGACCGATCTTCCGCCAGGATCATGGGCCACATCACAGTTTTTGATTTTACAATAGCGAACCGCTTCGTTTCCACCGGAGAATAACAGGGGCAAATTATACACTAAAACCTTCCTCGGATATCGCGCTATCCATGAATATCAAGTTCAGTAGATTATGAGAAAATCAACATTCAGACAGACAGCTTTTGGAGACTTTGTTTTATAATAAGTATACAGATAGATAAAGGCACAATCATTCGGAGCTTGATGACTACCAACGCCCATAGACATCCACACAATTGTTATGTATTACCATCCGTCACATCGACCTCACATTCGGTGCACTATCGGAAGTTCTTATTATTATTATCGGAAACGTCACACAATTGTAGCTTTGCCTACGTAAGCGAGATGCACATCCCAGGCCCAATGCAACTGCAATACAGCATTACTGGGTCTGCTTTAGACATTTATAAATCATTCGTCTTTCAAATCAATTCATCAAATCGTTGACCCACCATAAAAGAAAGCGGCCCTGTTTTGAATATGGCTAGCTGCTTTCAGCTATGTAATGAAATACGGTGATTTAGCCAATCTGACTGAGACGTATGTATAAGATATTTTATTATAGAAATATATAGATTAGCATCGATTACCTGGCCGGAATTCGATCGCTCGACGTCTGGCGCAACCTGCACGATTATCTGAGCTATATTACCACTGCGCCAGCTGGTCGTCGGTTTGCTTTAGAAGTCCAGACTCTGGAATAGTTATCCCAACTGTACCATAATCGTACATATACGACATCTCAGGAAGAGGTAGAGCCATGCATAGTGCATGACACTACATCCTCCTATGCAGCGGAATTGGGTCGGCACGACCGGGGGCCAGCGACAGTGTCGCGTTTCGTGCGGTTTGCGAGTAGCCGGTGGTTCATTGGGGGGAGGAGGGGGGGGGTAAGAGGAGGGCAGCGCATATTAATTATGAGAATGTTTATGAGCGTCCGTAGTCGTAAAAGGTCTCCGATTGCTGGTTTGACCCCGTATTCTATAAAAAAGAAACTTCATGCCTATCATGTACGATGTATGATATGAGTATACTGTAATCGTACGCATATTGTACAATGTAATATGTTCAATAAAAAAAAAATTGGATCACTATGATATTATGCACTGATAGGAAATAGGGCGTAAAATGTTACTCACAGCGAATTAATTCCCACTTCTCTTTTCGCTTGCGCAAAAAACATGAATTAATTTAACACGTCTTATTTATTCATTAAACACATAAGCGCGGTAATTCCGGATCGATATAATTCTTAATTCCACACAATTCTGGAACGATCATTGCCTCACTTTAGGTAGTGAACACTGCTCTGGAGCAAAGCGGTCATATGGGCCTCCCTTATATTATAAAAACTACTAACACAAGTTTAATGATAAGCATCACCATTGCGCACAGGGGTACGGGCATCCATGTTCCTTTTCAACGCTTTTTTAACACGCGTTCGAAAAGCTCTCGTGTGAACGGGGTCTAAGTATTAATCATGTACATTATAACATTGAAAGCCATTGCAGCAATGCAGCCGGATCGGACTAACGTAACGCCGCCATGAAGTACTTACACCGCATGTTGTCGTGGTTTGTGGATGTTCCATGTGTCTCATTCGTTCAAGATTCAGTTATATTCACTGATATGTTCTGACTACCATAATTCTCTTGCTGCATTGCAGCCTAATAACGACAGGATGACCGGGTATTTGCATCTCGCTCATGTGCTACCGCCATAAAACAGATATGCTGTCGCGCTTCGTACTGTTCGTGAGTTTCCTGTGACCCATTGGAAGGGTGGATGAAAGGAGGGCAACACTGTATAACGATTATCTAAGGACATATTGTTCATCAAATGGCTCGTTTGTCCATCTATACTATAAAACGGAAAAAACACAAAGTATACTCACCAGTGACTTTTACAAAATATTTATGACTAGTTAATGGCTTTTAATTTCAATAAGTTTAAACACATTTCTAACCAGTAGCCACTTTTAAATTCTTATTTCCATAATCTTTGATCTTGGTTTAATCAAAATTAATTAATATTTGACCGGTGTAAACCGAATAAAAGTCGTAATGAGTATCAAAACGTCAGTATATTTCTATTACGATTTTCAAGATATCTTTGTACATTTTATACAAACAATAATTTTCGTTACAACTAATAATTACAATCCAAAAATTACATTACTTTTTAATGTAATAATAATTAAATCTAATATCACGATTTAGCTTAGTTACATAATAAGTTTGAAGCCGTAACTCTGTGTGGTTAAACGATAACATTGCGAACATACATTACATACAATACGCGCTCGATATATAGCTACTATAATTACATAATATTAGTGACGGGGATAATTGTTGTAAAAAGAGAATACAAAAAAAAAAGAAAATGTACGAGATTAATTAGCATCGAAGAAAATACTTAGTCGAATAATTAGACATTTATTTATGGCCTATTACAATGTTCACTATATTTTTACAGTAAGTTTGTGGGATGAAATGTGATGCTATATCATAGAAATCATTTATATTTTTTGGAAATCGACTCTGGGGCCACTCAATAATTTAAAAAATCAAAAAGTCTAACCAACCTTGTGTTCCACTTGTGCACATCTCATCTGGCCGGGCTCCCCTCTGGCAGGGTCCTTCTCACGCAGGGGCCCGTGGCATTTTGCAAACTAGCCCCTTATTTTTACACTGCGCACTTGTGATATAAAATAAGAAGACATAATTTCTATAAAATTATACAGGTAAATGATTAGATATTTCAAAGGAAAGATAGGCTTTAAACATTATGCAATAATACCTTATAAATTACAATATTTTATTTGTGAATATTGATTTCGGCAAAACATTATTATTCTATTTGGTGTCGTTTTATACTGATTAAAATATTTCAAAGCCATACATAGAATATAAAATAGAATTATTACATCAATATATAGTTACATATAGTCAAGCATCAAAATACTTGACTATAAAAAAATCACATAAAGGATTTATGGTTCTATGTTATATTATAGGATACTTTATTTAAAAAATACCTATATGTTATGTATGAAAATATTATGAAATAAGTGCAAATAATAAAAATTAAGCAAATATGTTATTAAAGCTATTAATTGTAAGATTTAAATCTTACAATTAATAGCTCATATCTGTTATTTTTAATAAATTGTCAATAAACACATTCTTGTAAAGTGTTACGTGATTAATATATACTTCTTATTATTTGTAGTACGCTTTCATGAGACTTTCAAAATATATTTTATTTATATTGTGCAAAAATAAAAAAAAAAATACACAAACAATAACATAATTACATATTCTCAAACAAAATAAGTACGGCCTTTCGCAGTTGTGCCCACAATAGAACGAGTAACGGTCGGAGAAATATCCTCCACTCGAGAATAAACGTGACCGCTACTAGGGGTTAGCCGGAGGTCATAATTAAAGCGAGGACATGTCCTGTTCTCGATCGACATATAACTATTGTTCGAATTGTTACCTTCCCCATACGTATTGTCTGACGAAGGAGAGCTTTCATTCTGCGACGCTTCCTCATCATTTCGCCTATTGTACTGAAGCGAATTAGAAAAGTTCTGTTTTGAGCAACTATCGCTTGTGACTGGCATCGTAGTGTACCTTAACGAAGGAGTTTGGCATAGCGGCTTGGTAAATACACTCTTTTTGGAACTCTTTACAGTGATAATGGTGTCGGTTGAATTCAATAACGCAATGAACCTCTCCCAGAAACGTGGATCGTTCCAGGATATATTTTTAAACTTGTCTAGTACAAAACATAGTTCGTCATTTATTTGGTTGTTGTCTACGATCTTAATAAATATAACCTTATTTATGTCGCTACGATCGAGCGATTTAAGAAAGCTATAGAATAAATTTTTAAAATGAACATCGCACAAGTCGTTACAAATGAGATTCGTTGTCAAAACTATAAGAAGCCTTTTGGACAGTTTTGGTGACTTTGAAAAGGTATCTAGTGTGAGAATATTCAAAGAAAACTCGTTCATTGATAGTTTTTTCAAAGACATTTTGCGGAACTCTATTTCAGACATGATATTATTACTAATGAATTGAGTATCTTTGGTGTTACATATCACATAATATTCATACATGTGGTTAGGATTACCTTCTAACACGTGTTCGACGTTAGGACAAGACTGTTCTTTGAATAAAGGTATACCATAATGTGTGTACAACCAGTCACTTACGTCATATCTGAAAGCATAAAATATAGCACCAATTAAACAAATTACAACAACAATAATTATAACACCACATATAGTAGCAAAATAGTTATCAGGGAGCAGTACGGATTTAGAAAATATTTCATCTTTGGACACCGTTGGATCATTAATTGATCCCATGTACTCCTTACAATGACTTAACACTGAAGCTATAGTGATTTTCGTAGGCTGGCCTTCCTTGTCTGTACATAACATTTTTTCAGGATCACCAGGATCTCGTCTTAACCACGAATCTAACTCCGCGATGCTTTTGCAATCACAAGAATACTGATTGCCCTCTATAGAAACATGAGCTAAGCTTTTTGATGACGAAGCTAATAGTTTCCAAGGGAAAAAGTTAATTAACTTATTATCATCGATTCTTAGCACAGATAAAGACTTCAACGGAGAAAATGTGTTATTACCCACGTGAACTATTGCATTATGGTCTAAGTATAATTCATTTAAATTATTAAGGTGTGTGAATTCATCCCCCTTTAGCTCTTCAAGTTTATTGTTTTCTAAATGCAAAATTCTTAAGGAATCGACACCTTTGAAAGTTTGATTGTTTACTTCTTTTAGTTTTGTGTTATTCAAATATAAAACTTGTAATTTCTTTTTACCAATAAACACGTGATTGCCTAAATTACTTATCTCGTTACCATCTAAGTAGATCTCTGTCGCATCCATCGGGATTCTATCTGGCACCTCATTATATCCAGCGTTTGAACAATCTACCACGTTTGCATTCCAAGTAATGTCGTGATAGCATCTACAATTATTTGGACAAATCATTTCACAATCACACGCCACGAAGTCACAACAATGGCAAAGAGCGAAACAATGGCTTTCATATGGACAAAGAAAATCAGAAGGTGACATATCTATTATCATTTTTTTCTTTTTTGTTCGAGAGTGTACCATTGAACATACGGCTTTATCTAGGTCTAGCACACGTGGATACTGTCGGCTGTGGCTTAAATAATTAATGCGTTGAATCCATTCCATCGAACAATCGCAAACAAATGGATTCCCGCTTATAAAGAATTCTGGCAAATCATTATCTTCATCAATCTGATCTAATCTAAGAGCATTTATATCAAGTTGAACAATTTTATTATTATTTAAGGTAACAATTGACAATCTTTTCAGTTTCGAGAAACTGCCTACTTGAATAAAATCGATACTGTTATCATTTAAATAAAGCTTTTCTACTGATGTAGGTATCGATGTAACGGTAAGTTTACTTATGTTATTGTGACTTAGATCTAGTAATTTAATATTTATATCAGAGCTTATATCATCGTTATAAAATGTATCAATTTGGTTCATGTGTAAATCTAACCACTCCAAGCTACTAGGAAAACTGTTAAAGTCAAAAGAAGATATTTTATTAGCTGACATATTTAACCAAACTAAATTGTTTATATTGGTGAATATATTGTCAAATGTATTAATATCATTCCCATCCATTCTTAACAATTTCAAATTTATATTCTTGTGAAAACATCCCGGCGCCATAAAGTTTATTTTATTCGAGGCTAAATTTAACACTTGCAACTGAGGCAAAAATTCAAAAGTATCTTCATTTAAATGTATGATTTTATTATCTACTAACCGCAAGCCAAAAAGTTCGGAAAGTCCGCGAAAGTTTTCGCGATTAAGATGCGTAATGTTGTTGCTCCCGATATCCAACGATCTTAGAGAACGTAATGTTCTAATCGACAAAGGAATTGTTGACAAAATATTATCATTCAAAACTAAATCTTCAATAGTAGTCATATTATCAAACGAATTGTCGTCTATGTGTTTTATTTTATTGTTGTCAAGGAATAATTCGTGTAAAATATGCAAATCGGAAAATAAGTCGCTCCTTATATGTAATAGCTTATTACTAGAAAGGGTGAGGGAATGCAAATTCCTTAGGTCCTCAAAAGCATGTTCGTCAATAGAAATAATTTCATTGTGTTCCAAATTTAATTTTTGTAAACTGTACAAATCTTTGAACATGTGATGACTGATTCTATTTAACTTATTATAAGATATATTTAATATAACTAAACGCAATAAGCCCGAAAATGTACCTTTATCTATCCACTGACTACTCAAATCATTATACGAAAGATCCAGTACTTGTAATTGTTCCAAACCCATAAACAAACCGGTTGGCAAAATATTCATTGTATTATTACTCAAATCAATTTCTTGCAGTAGTTTGGTATTAGCAAAAATTTCAGGGGGAATGTTACTCATAAAGTTACTAGATACATTTAAAACTTGTAAGCTAACTAATCCTTCAAAAGCATAATTCTCAATAGTAGATATAACATTGTTTTGCAAAAACAATTTGGATAGCGAGCGTAACTTGGACAAACAATGATCGGTTAATACAATAAGATCATTATACGACAAATCTAGTGTCTCTATACCTAAATTACAACTTTTTACACTTAAATTTTGCTGTCGTAACATATCTGAGAATCCAATAGTTTTTATATTTTGTAAATGATTCTTTGTTAGATTCAGCGTCTTCAAGCTGTATAATGAGCAAAACGTATCGGTTTTTGTACTCCAAATGTTATTATCACTTAAGTTTAGTTCAATCAACTCACTCAAACCTAAAAGTGAATTTTCGTTTAGTTCCATAGTCATCGCCGACCAGTCACTATTTTGTGTAGTCACATGTAAGGATTTCAGGTCTTTGAAATTCTCGAATGCACGTGCGGGGATCTGGCGAATCTTGCACTTGTCGATAAAGAGATCGCGTAAGTTTCTGATGCTCATTTGTTTCGTTGGCGCGTTCTCAGTTTGCGCTGTGAGCGTGCTCTCGAAGAACAGGATCTCACTGCATTGGACGTGCAAAGATATGACGTCGTCGAAGTGCGTTCTGCTGATGTTTTTCAAAAGATGATCCAGGCTGTTGATTGTGCGGATTTTGCAGAACAACACCGCGTTCCCCGACGTTTCCGACACGGAGGTGCGGTAAGCGCACTCGTGCGGCATCTCCGCCGCAATACTCTTTTCGACGGCATAACAGTAGAATATCACATACACAAGAAAGTATTTGGTCGGTTGCTCAAGTCTGTTCACGATGGTTTTTATTATTGGCATTTTACGTTAATAACGGCTAGGTTGTGCGGGCTTTGCCATTTATAATTAAACGATTGATCGCGTCATAAATATTCACGTGGCAAGAACAACATCGCGAGTCGCGTGGCATGACATGTGTCACGGAGAGACGCGTGACCCGTATGGCGGCTGCCCACCGACTGAGCGGCGCGCGGTAGCTCCGCCCTACGACGCCTGCCGCCCCGCCGCCCGCCGTCTGAACAAACTTCATCTCATAGGTAACATAATTATACACATTACTGAGGACAAAATAATTTTCTTGGGTTATACGTCCCAATACACCTCATATTTTATAGCCACCATAATTTCTATTGCGCAAAGTAACGTTATATAGGATTATATTGTTAAGATTTATATTTTATAGTTAGCAATTTTCAATTTCTTGTATACGTAGTGTTTATGGTGAAATGTATTTTATAAACTCCTCTTGTATCTTGATACATAATAGGTACTTTCCCAAATTCTTAATATTTATTGAAGTTTGTTTTATTTTATTTTAGCCTGGCGTGTCCCACTGATGAGCAAAGGTAAAATACTCTCTTTCCAATACATAATGAAGTTATGAAGAGGTAAATTAAATTAGCTACCTAATTTTAAAAAATGTGTATAATTATGTACGGGCATTAGAAATTATACACTTTGAACTAACAATACAAACCTTTTTTTTTAATGTTATCATTCGCCTTATTCAACGTTTGTAGAAAAAGAACGACACTATCCATAGTACATTATAGAGACTCTTCTTCTGAAATAACTAAAATATTGACTATAGCTAACTTATGGCTGTCGGTTTCTCGCGACGGTGTGTGCGCCCATGGGAAAAATTTTACTCTCATCATTTGCTGCAGATGTCAATAGAACTTTCCACCAGGTGATGATTCATCTCGTCTGTCTTCAATAAAACAATATAATTAGTTCAATAAGAGGTATTGTCTTCTCCATTGCAGCCGAATTGGGCCGGCACGGTCGGAAAGGTACCACACTACATCGGACAGTTCAGTGCGGTTTGTGAGTAGTGCGGTTAAAGCAACGCATCGGCATAGTAATTATGCGGATCTCTATGGGCGTTGGTGGTCTACAAAAGGCACCGACTGTTCGTGTTGTAGGGACAACCCATATATAACATAACATAAAAAAGAATATTCACGCTCGGCAGATAAGAAACGGAACAAAATTATCCACCAGATATCAGAAGTAGCCGATATCACGCGAACGGTATGTTCGTTACGGTCACAATGGCCTAGTATAGTCTAGTGCGAAATTTATGGTAGTTATTGTGTGGTATATGGTGTTATAATTTATGGTGGTCAAATTCGGTCAACACGACCGTGTAAGTAACTCTCGCTTACACGATAATGCCGCCAAGTGGCAGCTACTTGGCGTTTAGTGTGATTTGTAAATTTTTCATGGCACATTGTAGGCGTAACGCGAAGAGCGACAAACCGTCTTTATAACATTTATGCTGATCTTTATGGGCGTAGACAGCCATCAAAAGGCTCCGACTGCTCGTTTGCTTTTTTCTATACTTATAATATCTGTAGAGTTTGTTTGTTTGTACGCGATAATCTCTGGAACTACTGTCTCGAATTGGAAAAATATTTTTATGATGAACAGTCCACTTATCGAAAATGGATATAGGCTAGGCTAGGCTAGGTTACGCTAGCGAAGCCCCTCTCCAGGTGTTCGTGGCCGGGGACCTCAATGCCAAGTCCACGGCATGGGGTAACCCGGTCACGAACCCGAAAGGGAGGGAGGTGGAGAAGTGGGCGG
>JAFELO010000244.1:719249-769052 GCA_017140195.1 Eumaeus atala | reverse complement strand
GAACAAGCTCCGCGCCCCGTCGGCCCCCATCACGGAGACGCTCCAGCCGGACCAACTGGGGAGGATCGTCGGGGAATTGTTCCCAGACACACCCGTGGGCTTCATGCCCCCCAGGATGGCTCGGCAGACGTCGGACGAGGAGAAGGGTGTTCCGCCACCCGTCACGGAGGCGGAAATGGAGGCGATTCTGACTCGCCTCCAGAGTAAGAAGAGGGCACCGGGTCCAGACGGGGTGCACGGGAGAGTGTTGGCGATATCTCTCGTGCACCTCGGTGATAGCCTCCGGGAAACGTTTGACCGCTGCCTGCGGTCTGGTCAGTTCCCGGGGGCATGGAAGCAGGGTCGGCTCTGCCTACTTACAAAGGCAGGGCGGCCCAGGGACTCGGCTTCGGCGGTTCGACCGGTGGTGCTGCTGAACGAGAGCGGGAAGGCCTTAGAACGGATTGTGGCCTCCCGTCTCGTTCAGCATCTGGAGGAGGGCGCGGGACCCGGACTCTCAGAGTCGCAGTTCGGGTTCCGAGCACGCTGGTCGACCATCGATGCCCTCAAGCGCCTGAGGGCGGTGACGGGTGAGGCGGAACGCAGGCGGGAGGTGGTGGTGGTGTCGTTGGACATCGCGAACGCTTTCAATAGCCTCCCGCACAGCGTGATACGGGAGGCACTGAAATTCTTCAGGGTGCGTGCGTTGTCACGATTGTGACGCGGCGGTGGACTCGGCCCAGCACACCCTCGAGGTGTGCCCGAGATGGGCGGCGCTGCGTCACGATCTGACATCAGTTGTCGGAGGGGACTTGTCAAAGTCGAGCATCATCCTCGCGATGCTCGGCAGCGACGAGTCCTACAAGGCGATGGCTTCCTTCTGCGAGACAGTCATGTCCCAGAAGGAAGCCGACGAGCGGGTGAGAGAGGAGGCTGCCGACGCCGCCTCCCCCCGCCGACGACGAATGGGGGTACGAAAGAGGCGCTATCTGCAGCGCCTTCAGTAGTGCCCCTGTGTTCCGTGTCGGGCCGGGATGGGAACCCTGTCCACTTTCAATGACACGGCGTCGTGGGGACTGTCTTAGAGTAGCCGGACAGTCTCCGAGGAGGTGAAGTCTGGCCTTTTCGCCGAGGCCAGCCTGTCGCTGGAGGGGTCCTGTTGCCTGCAGATCCGGGACCCTCCACTTAAAGCGGCTGATGGCACCCGTAGGGGTTTAGTTGGTATTGCTACCCAATGGCCGAGTCCAACATAGGTCTGGGGGACTACCCGGGCTCCCAGGTATCATGCGTAAATGTACTCCCCTTCGTCACCAAAAAAAAAAAGGGTTACGCTAGCGAAACCACGGGGTGATGGTTGTGTAATATAAAAAGAAGGTAATAATTAAAATAACTGCAATCCATTTAAATACTCTTTTCAATACACTAGCAATACACAGTCTTATTTAAATTTATTAATTATTAATCAAACATGTGATTTAAAGCGCGGTTGACCTCGACAATTTCTCTGCTTATATTAGTACATATTAGAACTGATTAGTCCTAATATCATCTATCTATGGATACCCCCTTATTATACAAAAAAGATTATAATGAAATTATATACAATTAGTGTAACTATTTTTTTTATTGTTTAGGGGGCAAACGAGGAATCGGAGCCTTATTATGTGCACCGACGCCCATGAACAATCACATAATTACCATGCTGGTGCGTTCCCATGCTTTCCTCCAACCTTCCAATGGACAACCGTCCCACACCGCTCGAAACGCGATAACGACGATAGCACACGTCCGTACCATATCATCGAGAGGTACCTCTCGGCCATGTCGGCCTTACTCCGCTGCAATGCCTCTCACTAACCAGCAATACACAGTCTGCTTTAGATTAATTAATTATTAATCAAGCCACGTGATTTCTAGTGACTGGGGTAGAGCTTTGAGCTCGACAAGTAATTCTCTATTAATATTAATTACGCCAGAAAGCAATACGTATCGCACGAGCAGCCTGCTAGCTTCATATATCACTAAGACAATTATCCTACGGAGAACTTAAAAGCAATGCATTTAAGTAAAATTAAGTATTCAGTAGTGGCAATGCTGTTTTTTATAAATAGAATAGGGGGACAAACGAGAAAGCGAGGCCTTCAACGACTATCGACTCCCATGAGCATCCACAAAATTACCATGCCGGTGCGTTGCCTTCGCCCCCCCCCCCCATTCCAATCTGCCACCGGTCACTCACAAATCATACGAAACACGACACTGAAGATGTCTCTTTACGGCTGTATCAAGTGAACGAGAGGTACCTCTCCGGTCGTGCCGGCCCAATTCCGTTGCATAGGAGGATGTAGTCAAGCACTGTGCACGGTGCTACCTCCTCTTATGCAGCTTGGCACTACCTCCTCCTATGCAGCATAGCACTACCTCCTCCTATGCAGCAAGGCACTCCCTCTTCCCAAATTTATTCCTATTTATGCTACAATAAAGGTGAAAAAACAAACAAGAAACTTGTTGGTTCTTTATCTTTAAAACTAGTATATCGGATTTGAAACATTCCTCCTGTGTAGCAACTAATTGTTATTATTATTAGTAATTGCCTGCCTTGTCCCACTGCTGGGCAAAGACCTCTCTGCTCCTCACACCTCTCTGTTTAGAGCTAGATTTGGCCAATCCATCCGAAAGGAATCCTGCTCATCTCAGTCGGGGAGTCCAAAGATATGGTCCAAGGAAGTCCTCAGACGTGCGGCAGACGTGGCCAACCCAGTTCCACTTAGACATGGCAGCCTTCCGAGTGACATCCGTTACGTCCGTTTTGCAACGCATTGTGGTACTAATGTAAAAGGTTATATACAGCACAAGCGAAACTCTGCTCATGCCAGTCGTAGCCTCATGGTATATAGTATGTCGCCTTCCTCGATAACTGGACTATTCAAATGAAAAATATTTTTTCCATTCGGACCAATATTTCCTGAGATTAGTGCGTTCAAACGACCAAACTCTTCAGTTTCTATATAGTACGGAGTTTAATAAGTTAGAGTGTGGAGGACCTATTCGCCCTCCTCAATTATGAACAGTACTCGGATAATTTGCAGTGCATCTGCGCAGGCTAATTGATTGGATGTGTACAATTAAATATTAATGAAGTGTGATTTCCTCTGCGATTGACTCTCTAATAGAAGCCACTCAGTTCATATTCATTATAGAGCTCCCGTGCCATTAGTGTATCCTTAGTTTACTCGGATATGTCTGTTTTTAATACGATTAGATATGTTTTTTATAGCATTCGGTGACAAACGAGTCACCAGAGCCTCATTACCGACGCGCATGGATATCCTCATAATTGCTATACTGATGCGTTGCTTTTATTACCTCCTCTCCCCCCTCCGCTAATGGGCCACCGGCTACTCACAAATCGCACGAAATGCGACACCGGAGATCTCACTTTACGCCAGTATCACGTGTGCGAGAGGTACCTCCTCGGTCGTGCCAGCCCAATTCTGCTGCAAGACAGCATGACACTACCTCTTACTTGTCTCTATTTCGTCCACAATAAATGTAAACTTTCATATTTTTAGAAAGATCAGTGCTATGCTGTATTGTAGCCAAATTGTGCCGCCAAAAACGAGCAGGTCCCTTTTGCTCACATGATACCGCCTGGAGGGGACGAGGACTGGAAGGTAAAGCATCGACATGATGATATATATCTGGATGACAATAACAGTCGTCAAGAGGCACCGACTGCTCGTTTGTTTGCAAAGTTACTTGTTACAAAAAAGACGAGTAATATTTTTCGCATGTAAAAGGACAAAAAATATAATTGGTTTTTCCAAAACAGGGCCGGCACGGCCGTGGAGATAACTCGCTCACAAGACGCCGGCGCATAGTGACAGCCACGATGTTGTGTCTCGTGCGGTTTATAAGTTTTTAACTTTAGAGTTAAAGGGGAAACCCCTTGCCTCCAGCTTAACAATTAAGTGCATGTCTAAATATAAATATACCTAATAAATTATACCTACTATAAAATGTCCGCTAGATACTTTAAGAGATTCGAGATTCCGTATCAAAATTATAACTTATATAAATTATAACTTATACAAATTATAACTTATATAAATATTAGAACAATTCAAGAAAATCATAAAATCATCACGATCATCAGCCCCATACAAAAGAAAAACTCGTTGAATTAATACAAAAAAGGTCTCGATCCGGATTTTAGCGAGACTCATTTACGAATTTAGATTAAGAAGTTTGACTTAGCTACGAACTATTACATTATTAAAACCTACTTCTGTGTTACTTTATTAAAACCAGCTTATTATTAATATCAAAAAATTTAGAGACCTTGTCTTAAAAGTACCTTTCTATTTAAAGTAGATATTATGATAAACACACCAGAAAATATGTGTAATACTTAAGTTAGGGCCGATTCCAAACAAGTAGTATAAAATATCTTATTTATAGTTTCAGGGATCAAACGAGAAATCGTAGTCTTTTGCTGACTACCTATACCCATAGACATCCGCATGTATTATATGTAAACTAGCGATTCGCTCAAGCTTCGTCCGTGTATGAATTCCTCGGGATTCACTCTATCAGTGGATGAAAACGCAATGAAAATCCATTCAATAGATTTGGAGAAAAATTACCACGTGCATAGAGTGGGCTGTGTGGGGGCAGCCTAAGAATACCCTCACCCTCAATCCAAGCGCAGGGTGACGTAAGAGTCGTCAAAGGGCGCTAGTCTCTTAACAACAAAGTGGCTTTAGCGAGCTGGTCGCTTAGTGTCCCGTCTGTTTCACTGTGACAGTGAAATAGACGGGAACACCGGTCAAACAAGGCCAATCCAATTGCATCGTGGAGTACGACAGGGGGATGTTATTTCCTCGTAATTGTTCACTAATGCTTTGGAGGACGCCCTGAAGACAGTAAGCGGGGCTGAATGTGGCATAAATATTAACGGCGATTGTGTTAGCCGAATCATTGGTGAGCTGCAGGAAATGTTGCACAGTCTACATGAATCCTCCCGAGGCATTGGCCTTAGGATGAACTTGGACATGACAAAGGTCATGTTCAACGAACACGTTCACCCCAGGCCGGTCAACGTCAATGGCGCTATTCTCGAAGCCGTAGACGAATTACTGCAATTAGGTAGATATATCTTCGTCAAGGAAGCCGATAGAAGGATTTAGTCGGGTTGGGCAGCATTCCGGAAGCTTCGTCACATTCTCACGTCGCCTATACCGCAGAGCTTGAAGACGAAAGTCTTCGACCAATGCGTACTCCTAGTGGATGACCTACGGGGCCGAAATGGCCTCTTAATTTAGGACCGGTCTGCAAGTTTGCGGTAGCTCAACGAGCTATTGAACGTGCTATATTGAGTGTTTCTCTTTGTATATATTGAGTGATTCATAAAGCAGAGAACTAACGCTTTTAGGGTTTCGTGATATCACAATGCCAGTCAATAGCTTTAATTAATATGCATTATGTCATGCGCTTAATAAAACGAAGTGTTGGTCGACCGTTCACAGCCAGGTGGGAAGACGATCCCCGTGCAGTAGCCGGTCCGGGGTGGACGCGAGTAGCAGGAGATCGGTCGTCTTGGCCTTCATTGAGAGAGGCCTGTGTCCAGCAGTGGACAGATAAAGGCTGATAATGATGATGATGATGCATACAGCTTTAGGGGATTTTGTTTTACAATAAGTTTCACTCCTCCCCTTGTATGGGCCGCAAGATCGGTCCGAATTTCATTTTATTGAAAAAAAAATCTATTGTACATACTGATGATAGTGATGAAAATAATTTTCATTTCACATAAACCGTTTTGCAATTTCGGGAATATTTTGTGCACATATAACGCGGCAATATATCTTTAAAGTCCTTAAAAAACTCATATCATCTTAAACACCTGTTGTGCAAAACTTCGGTACAACTTTCTACTTCGTGAAAATGAGATAAAAGCCTTGCAAAATAGTTTCTGGGACACCACATGCCGCCAAAGTTAAAGCGGCCACATTTGTGAGTTGAAAATCCTTCACGCGATTATGTTTTGTCGAACAAAACTAAAAAGGTGTATTGTTACAATTTCAAATCGACTTCTAAAAGGAAAGTTTTTGGTTCTTATGTGGAGGTCGATAACGCTAGCTTCGTCTATGAAAAACTATGACAGTAATGTTCCGAATGGGCGGAGCCTCCGACAGCCTAACAAGTCGTATTTTTCACTCCGTCTAAGGAGATCATTACATCTGTCTAACAATTATTGTATTAATATTACTTAATAAGCGACGGTAGTTATGTTAGGAGAATGGCTTCGATTTCTCGTCGTCTCCCTTAAAACTGTAAAAAATAAACTTATATTGTATTGAGATACACAACTCGCCTTATGGAAACGAAATTCACCATATCTCATACATCAAAATCCATCAAGACATTCATGATGTAGCAAGGAATATCTCATGTACTCACATACATACGCTCGAAAATATAACCATTTTGTGATGCAGTTGGAAAAAAGCATAAAAGATGTATACTTTTACGATCGCTATAACTTTAAGGGTCGCTTAATATCCAACCATATCAACGATAATATTGTGTGTTTTGACAGTATGTGTTTTGTTTCCTTTTCGTTAAGTTTCCATAAAAGCAATAAACAATTTTGTATTATGGCGGCTCGCCTACAATGTAATCCAAATCGGAGGTGTAATTACCATGAAAGGCTGGAACAAGTAGACTGCTTTAACCGCCCATGACTGCTAGGGTGGGGATTTAATATAATATCGATATAAATTTTGTAGTATTCTGACGGGTTTTTACGCGATACTTAAAATACTTATTACAAGGTACTGGCTAGCCTCGTAATAAGCATTTTAAGTATCGCGTTAAAACCAGTTAGATAACCACAAAATATCGATATATCTTTTGATTGAATATAATTATTGATTATTTCATTAATATTTAAGTTTATTTTACTAGCTTACTTCTTGCTTATATTCTTCTATTCTTACTATTGCCGTAATCGCTTAATTGGTTGGTGTAAACTATTTACCAGGCTTTACATTGTAAAAAAATAGTTGATTAAAAGAATCTAGCATTTTCTTTGAACTAACAATATTTTTAAAAACATTTTTTTTATACAAAAGAAAAAAGAAAAGTCCTATTTCCTATATTTTAAATGCATAACCATATTTGTTAAAAAGTATATGTTTTCTAGATTTTTTTTGTTTATGTCTTTAACATTTAGGTTCGTATGGATTATCTGATGACATTTGGTTCTCTTCACCTCGATGTGTTGTTATAAGAGTTACGGAATAGGAGAATGAAGGAATAGATAGCACCACCACAGTGCGAAATGGCCAATGATGCAAATTCGGCTATAAAGACGGTATTTGACGAGCAATTGGCGGTATGGTTAACAGAGCTCGTTCGAATCCCGTCCAGGTCATGCATGATTATTATTATATGTATTTCTAAAATAAAAATATTAAATTTATAGAAAAATATATTACGTAAATTTTTATATAGACACAAGTCTTTACGGTACTGAGCGCAGGACTAGGCAGGCAAACGTGGCGTGATAGGTCCATATTTTACTGTTAAAACAAAATATTTTATGGACTCTCACAAAATTTAAAACAATTTTTGAGAAATATTTAGGTTTTATACATTCTTTATCGATATTTTTTTTCTCACCACCACACCGGGGAAGTCTACGTAGCTCAACGACGTGGTATAGAGTTGTGTGGGTATAAGCAAATATCCATACATATATTGTTGAGCTAAGTAGAGACCACCTATCAATTAATGAAAATTGCTCTCGTTATTATAATTATGCCTTGAGTTTTAACGAATATGCTTTTACATCAAAAATAGGTCGTACTGGAGAGTGGTTTTATGTATGTTCCTGTAGGTATAAGAATTAAATAAGAAAGTTAAGAGATATTTAAGTTCTTTAGAAGAAAAAAATATTAGCTGCCGAATAGGGGCGGTACGGTCGAGGAGGTACCTCTTGCTCATATGATGTCACCGTAAAGTGAAAGCTTTGTGAATAGCCTGTGCCATTTTGGAGGAGCGGATGGGTGAAACACCTGACCAAAATAGTGTTAATGTCTACCTATGGGCGTCGGTAATCGTCAAAAGGCTTATTATATTGCTTGTTTAGTCTCCTACTCTGTACTATATTGGTACTTCCTCCCTCTTCTCTGACCGTAGGAATCTCCCACAAGTCCAGTATGTGTTTAATTAAGTTTTTATTGACCATAATGTATCAGCTAATAACTTTCCTGATATTGTGCCATTGTTGCATTGCAGGGGAATTTTACGGGTAAAACCAAATTCACATAATTTTCAATTTTAAAGTGAGAGTTAATGAAAGTTATAATTTAAAATATGAAAGCTTTTTGAAGGGATAATTTAGCGACGTAAGGCAGGGTATATTATGGATCCGCGTCAGCAGACATGCCATACGTAGGACACGTGGCAGCTACACTTTTTTTTGCTCAGCAAGAGTTCTTCGACCTATCTGCGTAAATAAAAACAAATACTCCAAACATTTAAAATTATAGGCTAACCAGACATTATTAATGAACTGTTAACTCTGTAGTGAAATTAAATAGAATCTATTATTATTAATGTATTTTCATGAAATCTCAATACCATAGACAAATATCGTTGCTATTGTAGCATGTGAAAACATTGTACACTCCAAGCCCCTTATTTACACAATCATCTCATCAGCGTGAAAAATTAATTCGTCTGTCAAAAACCAAGCTGAGACGACATTGTAATGCCCGAGGAGATTTATATACAAACATAACGAAATACACTCGAAATAACCATTAGCCTCTATTACCCACTGTATAGATGTTGTATTTCTACAGCCTGTGTTTAATTCACGATAGATTTAACTTTGTGTTTACAAAATAAACAGTGTAAATTAGTGTAGGATGCATTGAATGCGATTAACATATTCGAACGGAATCCGACATGTCATTAGTCATGTTCGTGCGATCATCTTCAAATGACAACCATCTGCTGTTTACATCATGGATAATTCTAGGAGACGAAGAACAAATTAACAGATGTCAGTTATCATCTATGTATTTATTTAAGCTCTATGAAACTCAACGGATGGCATCACCTAAGCTCCTCGGAATCTGCGGCAACAGAATACACCGGAGTGTCTCGTGGACCGTCAGGTTATTCTTATCAATAGCCTATGTATACCACTGCTGAGTTAAGGCCTATCCACATCTCTCTGTTTAGAGCTAGGTCGGGTCAAACCTTCCGAAAGAGCTCCAGCTCATCTCGCCATCGCCGACGGGATCCTCCACGACGACGAGAAATCCTCTATTACAACAAATTAAAAACATGTTGAGTATATTCAAGGCTGCTCAGTTTGCAATGTCATTACTTGTAATATCTTGGAAACATGGTGTGATAACACACTTACAATGTTGCTAAATGAGGAATTATGGGGTATATATCTACTATAGCTCAAATACCAACTAGAACCAATACAGGTACTATTTGTTTGTGCACATTTTTGTGAACGTTGGTAGTCGTTTGCCGCCAATGGGGCTGCACATTTGACCCATGCATTAAATAAATATTATTCACAATAATTTGTTTTTAATTTCCGTGTTTAACGTTGTTTATTTTCTATCTTATTTTTATGGTCGTCTATAAACCGTTTCTCCGTATCTAAGGATCATAAACAAATATAAATGAAGTTCTGAAGTTGTAAACACATCGATTTTCATAAAATAACCGATACGATTCTGTACGATACGTTTTATCGTACCAACCGCTACGACAAATCGATAACGTCTTTTCCTTAGTCTATGTGGAGGGAGACAAGCAGTCGGAGTCTTATAGTTGAATTATTAACCCATAACATCCGTATAGTTACTAAATAGATGTAATACCCCCCATGCATCCTCTCCTCCAATGCGCCAATCTCCTAATTTGATGTAAAGCTTAAGGAGTTTGTTTGTTTCTTTGAACGTGCTAATCTCAAGAACTTCTAGATGAATTTAAATAAAATTGTATTCCTATTAGTGGCATTGTAGTATGTAGCTTACATCCGTCATCGACAAGTAGACTATTCATCACAAACGTATTTTTTTTAATCTGGCAAGCATATGCCTGAGATGGGCCTACAAACAAATAAAGTTTGTAGTTTTATGTTAAGAGTATGAATTGTACTCCACCACTAGTCTTTAAAATAGGTATTTTCTAATGAAACCTGTTATTCACGGGCGAGGCGAGTACAATATATCTCTACTAATATTATAAAGAGGAAACATTTAATTGTTACTTTGCAGGACGGGACCGAATTGAAAAATTATTTTACCGTTAGAATTAGTGACGAACATGGGCTGTATACCGTGTTATAAGTCGTTTTAAGTGATTATAAAAACTTCGATAATGCAATCAAAATGTGAGAAAATACCAAATCTTTATATAGCAGCAGAAATTATTGACCGGACTGTCAAGCTGTCCCGGCAGACACTGTTTAGACCTAAATTTAATTTGTTGTCATATAATTTTTACGATTTTAGTAAGAGGTAGTGCCATGCTGTATCGCAGCGGAATTGGGCCGGCACGATCGGGGTGGTACCTCTCGCTCACTTCATACCGCAGGAAAGTGACATCTACGGTGTCGCGTTTCGTCCGTTTTGTGAGTAGCCGGTGGCCCATTGGGCGGGAGATGAAAATGAGGGCAGCGCATCTGCATGGTAATTATACTGATGGTCACGGGCGTAGAAAAGCGTCTAAAAAGTCGTAGAAGGGCTCCGATTTCCCGTTTGGCCCCCCTATATTATAAAAAACAGGGTCAAATTAAAAACAATTTTATGTAATATATTTTTTGTAAATCAATGAATTTTCGCCATATGTCGTGAAATATCCGTACGACGCCGGGACGGACTGCTAGTATTTAATAAAATTTCGTAAGTTTGATGTGTAGGTAGACCAGGACATTATAATATCTTTCTTATAGCACAGGAGGACAAACGAGTATTCTGAGCACTCTGCGTCTACAAAAGCCTATGAAAATCCATTTAATTACTAAACCGATGCGTTGCCCCCCTTACCTCCTCCCCTCCAATGGGCCACCGGCTACATCTACACCGCACGAAACCCGACACCAAAGCTGACGGTATTATGTGAGCTGGAGTCCTCCCCGTGCCAGCCGAATTCTGCTACAATACAGCATGACAGTACCTATTACTAAATCTGCATCTATAATCAAATTACTTAATAAGAAATCTTATTCTAGAACAAGAACTCAATTTCCTTTATTGGGCCATTCTTATCTTATCTAATATTTAACGCTTATTGAAAGCTAAGACTGGAGAAAGGATTATCTTGATAAAACCGAATGGTGATATAAAGAAATTTGGTGATATAAGTACTTAAATAATAGCGATATGCCCCCGCTTCATCCGCGAATGCCAGGAGCCACTTTAGAATCGAATCTTTCTCGGGAATGGCTCTATCCGTGGGTGAAAACCGCATGGAAATCCGTTCAGTAGCTATTGAGAAAATTACAGACAGATTTTGGAAGCCTTGTTTCATGTATGAGAAGATAGACTAGTGAAAACAGGATTAAAAGAAATGTATAGTGCCAATCGGCGGTCTTGGCGTTCATGAAAATAGTGTAAAGGGAAAACGAGCTGTTGAAGTTTCGGAAGAAAATATTGAACCTAAGAAGTAGTAATTTGGTACGGAGGATTCATTCACTATGTAAGTGAGTGTTCAATAGGAAAGGAATTTTATTTTTTTTAGATTAGGGATTAAAAAGGGTAATAAACTCCAGCCCTAATATGTCTGTTTAGTTGTCATATTATGCGGGTGAAACCTCGGTGCACTGCTAATTAATAATATACATATTTTTTTCGATTAAAGACCGAGATGTTTTATGCAACAACACGCAGCCAGGTCAGCTAATCAAATATTTCATTTATTCAATCCTTCGTAAATAGGTCACATCATACTAAGTTTGTAAGTAGTGGATACAATACAACTTTGTGACGCACAGGAGGCATGGATGAATGCATCAACTCAACTGACTTGCTATATGTATTTCAAATAGTAAAAGGCAAGCAATCAAAGTGGTCACAAACTCTTGGTGGGTGTGCAATATACCGTGTATCAATTGTAAAGCATTGTGTATTCGACCGACTAACCCGGTCTTTGAACGTGCAATATGGAAAAAGTAATATTGGCGCTCGCTTCCAGTTCATATGGTAATAACGGAAGCTGAAATTTGTGCTTTGACGTTTGATAATAATTATTGTTGATTATATCGCGGTTTATTTAATTATTTAACTAGCCGCCGCCTTTAAGACAGGAAGAAGAAGAAGAGGAAGTAGAGGATTCGACCAGCTAATTGACATTATAACAATTAAATGTGGAACTGATCATTATTGAACCTTATAAGCATTTCTTTTTGCTCATTACAGCGTCTACAAAATTTTGTTTTTCAGGATTTTTGACTGCTCTATGCTGACGAAAGTGTCCAGTGCAGATCCTTCGGTTACTATAAGATGCGTTGCGTATCGGCTTAGGTAAGATTGTGGGACATAGGGGGACCGAGCCCCTTCCCTTCGCAAAGATGGGAAGGATGCATCCCGATATTTATTTAGGGCAAGCTAAAGAACTGTTATTATATTTCTAAGGAGTAACGATGGGAGAGCAGCTCACGCGCGGCAATTAAAGGTGGCCTTAGATTATCGTGGAGGCTGGAGCAACAAGTTGAGCTACTATGACTGGGGACGCCGTCCCCCCTTCCAGGACGGGCGCGTGGTATGACTCACGCGATATCGTCGTGGTTAGCGCGCAGAGCTATTCCTGCGTATTGTTCGAAAAAAATCATGGTATACGCCTTGTTGTCACGTGTATTGTGACACACACCGTCACTCGAAGAGCGTCTTGTGTCACGGTACGCGTAGTACGCTTATTACCACCTTCGCAGCTACGCGCCGTGTAGCGCTGCTACTACTCCTATTGGAGTGTATAAAGATCACAGCGTTCGCGTCATGATCAAGTTTTTTACATGAATAAATTTCGACAGAAATACAGTTTTAAGTTTTCGCTTCTGTCGGCAGTACACAAGTGCCTCTCGCTTTCTTATAGTAACAAAAATAGTAAAACTTTTGACAACTACCGACGCCTATAGACATCCACATTGGCGTGATGCAGATCCTTTGGCCTGCATTGTTCCTCCACTCCAATGGACCACCAAATACTCACATACTGTTTATTTGTTAATTATATTATTATATTTATTGAAGCCTACTTAAATTTGTTTACTCACTATTGCGTTAACTTTGAAACATCAAGTTCATCTGTGCCTTTTTCGTTTGAAAAGCATTTCTCGTGAATCTAAGACGACTTAGCGGAAATTTATAAAAGGTACGACGGTTCATGCAAATTTTATGTAACAAAAATAAGGCATGCCGTGAAATTATTAAACATCTTTGAAGTCGAGTTATTCTAAACTGTGAGGGGTCGGAAATTTTTACAGAACAGGGCAGCGTGGCTATAAAAAAGTGACGCGCATTTTGGGGGATGTATAAAAATGGTACAGAATATGTATTCTTTTTTTTGCACTCCTGTGACAACATTTAGGATGTTTAATAATTTATTTCGTACACACGATTTTAACTATAGAATACATTTTTATACGAGTGGCTTTTGGAATGTGTGTTTAAGAATGTATTTTGTTTTTCTTTTGTGTTTGCGCTAGTATGACTTAATATATTAAAATCACGATGCAGCGCTTGATAGAGCAAAGAGTAGAAACAAGAAAGTAGAAGATCTCACCTGTTAACACTGCCGAAAAGAAACTACTGCTTCAGATTTGACGTGATAACGTCTTGTAAATCAATAAGGCTACATGTACGAACAAATATGACGTCACAGTAACGTTCCGAGCTATGTATAAGTTTGGAATGGGTGGAGACTGTCCGCACCAGGGTATAACAAATTTTTTTTACATCAGTAAAAGGGATATTGACAGATTAGGGAAAGTTAAATTAGATAACCATTATGGTTCAGTTCACATAGTAATGTTCCGAGTCATAGTTATGTGTCAAATGGGCGGAGCCTGCCAGCTTGAAAGTGTAATAAAGTCTCTTTTACTGATGCGTTCACGGATTAGAGAAAATTAGTCAAAATTAAATAACTATTATGATTCACTTTACACAGTATCGTTCCTTGTCATAGTTATATGTTGAATGGGAGTCTGCCGGCTAGAAAGTGTAATAAGTTTCTTTTAGTGATGCGTTCACAGATTAGAGAAAATTAATTAAAATTAGATAAACATTATGGTTCACTTCATATAGTAACGTTCTGAGTAATAGTTATGTGTCAAATGGGCGGAGCCTGCCAGCTAGAAAGTGTAACAAATCTATTTTACTGATGCGTATACGGATTAGAGAAAATTAACATTAGATAACCATTATGTTTCACTTCACATAGTAACGTTCCGAGTCATAGCTATGTTTCGAATGGGCGGAGCCTGCCAGGGAGAAAGTGCGACACGTCTCTTTCGCTCATGTATACACAGATTAGAGAAAATGAATTAATGTTAGAGAGTGTACTGTAATGGGTCTGTGAATTTATTACGTCAAGAACAACAGTCAAACTGTTTCTTAGTCCTCTTGGGAGGCTCTTACTAAATAATAATGTTTTTTTTTAAGTTGATCTATACAACACGTCAATGAACAAGGCTGGCAAAAACTGGCCAATCTTGCACGACTTCTACCCCCTTTACAATCAGCTTGTGCACGTTTCGCTTGCGCTTGTGCACTTTGATATTCACACTCGCGCACAATTGTCTGGCGCAGTGGTACCACAGCTTGGGTAATCCGTGCATTGATACCGCCGTAAGTATCGTGGGGTTTGTGAGTAGTCAGTGGGCTATTGTGGGGGGGAGGTAAAAAGGGGGGTAATGCATCGGCATAACTATGCTGATGGTCATGGGCGTCGGAAGTCGTTGAAAGGCTCCGATTGTTCGTTTCTTTCCCATACTATAAAAAATATATTTAAATCCGATACCGGAGTGTAGTTTTAGCCGACACCTATTTTCTTTTTGTGCAGCAACGGAGCATGGATGTAGCCGGGAATATATCCATCATATAGAAATATGTCTATATGTGTGTATGTATGTATATATGTGCATGTGAATATTATGTGTACCTTTGTAAATTTATTCATTCCAATTGTTTTGTGTCAGCTGTATACTGTATTAGTGCTAATTTTATTTTATATTTTAATTATATTCGTATGTCCCTTGTTTGTGATCAAATAAACGTCTTTCTTTCTTTCCTTCTTTCTTAACATGTATTATCGCTTAAAGAATCTCTCAAACCCTGATTTAATAAGACCAAAAGACAGACACAAGGTAGACAGGCTGTTTAGGCCAATAGAAATCACTACTCATAACCCAGTTAACGAATGGCAGACGCGATGGAACAGTTCAACTAAAGGACGACATTTACATAGTTTTATTCCGTGTGCGTGCGACCGATTATCGAAACACGGGCTACAAATCGATCACTGCGAGGCACAATTCCTTACCGGCCGCGGCAACTTTAGAGGCAATCTTTTTGGCTATAAACTGTTGGCTTCACCTCCCTGTGATTGCTCCACAGAAGCTGACGGATACGAATAAACAGGACATCACATCATTTGGGAGTGTCCTTGGCATAGTGAGCGAACCATGATGTTAGACAGTATCCGTAATTTACTAAGGCGATCTCGTGGATAGCGTGACAAATTTCTGTGCTATCAAACGTTTTTGTCACAACTATTACTGGAAAAATATAATTTCAAGTCAGTCATAATAACATCTTAAACGATAACAATTAAATACCAATTAGTAAATCACTTTTTACTAGGAATTGCTATCCCCGTGGTGCATAGAAGTTGAACCTCACCTGGCTGCCCTTTCTTTTCTTGGCCTGTACAAGTCACTTGTACTGTCTCCCGCTTTGATTGGGGAGGGAAACTGGAATTATTTCCTATTAATCCTATCTTCTTCTGATTAAATTCGTTGCGGGGTCCAAGATAGTTTTAGCCATTCCTTCGGGCTCCTCGCGATCATATCAAAGAGTCATCAGTCGTCGCCGCTGTCGATCCTGGCGATACAGAAGTTGCAGCGGTGGGAAAGAGTGGCGGGCCAAAGCCGATTTAAAAAATAAATGTTAACGTAGTGCTCAAAGATTCAGCTTCAGGTACTGAACTTACCTGTCTCTACAGGGATCATGGCCTTAGGGAAACTCCCGATGATTATGTTTTTCAATATACTTACATATTAACGAGGCTGTGTTCTAAATTTCAAAGATTTCTTAACTTTCAAAACTTTGTTACAAGCTTTCTTCACGAAACACTTCTAGTTATGAACATGTCTTGTGTTTATTGTGTTGCCTTGAGGCTTTACACGCGTTATATTCGACATCATCATCAAGCCAGCTTACGCCCTCTGAGATATGCCTCCTAAATTAATTTTAAGAACCCAGCGGTCAGCCACTTTGCATATGTCGTTAGTTACTACACCTGGGTTCAAAGTGATGTCACCCGTATAAAGTAGGAACATTTGTTTGTTAGCATTGAATAGGCTCCGTAACCACTGGATCGATTTGCAAAATTCTTTTACCATTACAATCCCACATAACCGCTGAAAAACATAAGCTGTAATATTTTCTAAACCACTATAGAGCATTATGAAAGTCCTTAAACTGAATGTGTGAAAAAACCCTTATATCGTAGCAGAAATTATTGACAGCTAGCTTTCCCGACAGATGTGTACTGTCAAAAATTGTTTTTTTTTTTTTTGTCATGTGACAAAATTTAGAAAAATACCGAGATATACAGTGAGCATTTCAAAACCGACCATATAAAGGATGTACAACAGTCAAATCTTACACTTTCACTAATGAGCAGCAGGAGAAAATAGGAGATCATTATTATTTTATTCAAAAATGACCTGGAGCATACTCCTACCCCAAAGGCCTTTTTCACAATTATAAGCTAGTGACAATCAGGCTCAAATTTACATGATGACGACTGCCATATAAATAGACACTCATACAAACATACATACCCTGGGAAACATCACCCTTCTTGTGACATAGTCGGGCAATCGACACATATTAAAACGCTTTTCTATATTTGTGGAGCTAATGCGTGTGCGCTAATGAGTGTTTTGTAGAAATTAGCAAGGTGTTTTTTACCGATAGATACCTAAATTCTGTGTTACGAAAATGAAATATATTATGTTGGCTCTGGAAAAATATTCCACGACCCAGTCCGTCGATCTAATTAAAATTACTTTTACAAAAGTTTCAGGCGGAATAAAACTTTATAATATTCTATTTGGCATAAATTAATTAATTAACATTAATGGATATTCCTAACGCTATTGACATAATTACAAGTGAAAAATAACGAAATAAGGTTGAGATTTCAATTTAAAATTTAGTATATTTATATTTGCTAAGGATGAATTATGTACGATGCATTAATTATGTAAGCAATTTTTTAAAATTAATAATTAATGAAAAAATGTGATTGAGTCGAATCACATTATATAGAATTATTTAATTTTTATTATTTACCAATAAGCTGATATAAATTGGTTAGCGTCATAAAAGCAACAAACGTGTCGTGGCTTTTAGGGTTCCTTGATATGTGATATATATATCCGTGATTAATGCAAATCGATAGCTTTAATTAATATGCATTATGTTATGTCATGCGCTTAATAAAACGAAGAGTTCATCGACAGTTCACCAGGTGGGACGACGATCCCCGTGCAGTAGCCGGTCCGGAATGAATGCGAGTAGCAGGAGATCGGTCGTCTTGGCGTTTATTTAGGCAGGCCCACGTCCAGCAGTGGACCGATAAGGGCTGATAATGATGATGTTGATGATGATGATGATGTCATGGATGGCAAACAAGCAGTCAAAATCAACGCCCATAAACCTCCTTGCTATCAACTTGGGGATCTTCAATAAAATATGGCCAATTGTCTGTCTTTTGCTGGGATTCCATCGGGAGGGGGGGGGAGATCTCTCATTTGTTCCCCTATACTGTAAAGAAGTAATACTGTCGCTTTTCCGGGTGGTTTGAAATAGCTTTATAAAAGCCCAATTCCGTTGCATAGGAGGATGTAGTGTCATGCACTATGCATGCCACTACCACTTCCTAACCTGTATCTTTGTGCCTGTATCAAGTGAGTGAGAGGTACTTCCCCAGTCGTGCCGGCCAGTTCCGTTGCACTGGATGCATAGGATAGGATGTAATGTGTAATGTCATGACATTATATCCTCCTACGCACTATGCACTATGCATGTCACTACCTCCTCCTAACCTGTCACTTTACGGTGGTTTCAAGCGAGTTAGAAGTACGCACCACGGTTGAGTCTCCAATTCAGCTTCATCATAGCACTACCTCTTACAATTTAAACTTTTATTAAAAAAGCGCCGCCATCTTCTCTACGCATTTTATAATAGACAACGACGAGGGTGCTAGGGGTACTAGGGGTGTAATGCATCATTACATCTGGACGGTTGAGCTGCCTACCCTCAAGGAGGGGACGAATATAATATTTAGTACCGTAAAGTGACAGCTATGCAGTCGAAGGTGGTATGTGAGTAGCCCGGTGACCCATTGGAGGGGAGGAAGGAAAGAGGCCAACGCATCTGCATGACAACAATACTGTAGTCGATGGGCGTCGTTAGTCATCGAAAGGCTCCGATTTCTTGTTTGCCCCTCTATAGTGTAGCGACTATGTTTTACTACTTAAATATTTTATAAAAAAAGTATATCTGTCATCTTTGTCTGTAAGGCTTAATGTGATAGAAATGTCACTCTTTTTCCTTTTAGCGATGTTGAGGTTGAATACGTATGGGATGACCGACGCTAACTGCCATCACCAAATGATAATTAAATATTTTTTTATTTTCCGCCGGGAGCCTACATATTCGTGTCACAATGCACGAACTATCAAATTATTCAATATAAAAGGGTGAGTTCATGATTTCTCGCCGACGCCATGTTTCGAAGAATCTTTATCAGTGTTAAAATGTCTTAATTCTCTTGTGTGTGCATTTTTATACTGTTAATTATATGATCTGTATGGCTATTAATTTAATAGACCGTATCAGTAATGTTTAGTTTGAATTGTATATGCCACGTGTGTAAATTGGTTGTTAAATTTTATTAGTTGTAACTGGGTAATATATATTGCCTGATTTTAGTTGGCTCATGAGGGTAGGAGAATGGGACGGAATCTCATAGATTGTGTGTTCCATTTCAGAGCTCTACTCCTTTTGTTTTTTTCTTTTTATCAGTACAGTAATGTAACATCCAGTAATATGAAGACAAGACATAAGCATAATCTTCCTCTTTTGAGGATGACTAATGAAGAACAATCAGTCTGCTGCTTAGAGGATTTATAATAAGACATAAAGAAGGGAGCATCCGGGTTGCAGTAGGGAATCTCGAATAACTGCCAGATAAGACTTCATACCCTCACTTTTTACTTGATTTTTCCATTTGATCCACATTTGATGATTCCATTGCTGTTCTTGTACTATTTTAAGTTTGTACATGCTTGCGAATGTGGAGAGATCATAATTGAACAAACGTATATAGAAGTCTAAATAAACCTAATAAGCCCTTACCCCCTATTCTTGGTAATTCATTTTACAGAATTTAATTAAATTGCAACAATTATTATTCACAAAACTGATATTGAAACCACAAAACCAAAGTAAAAAAAATATATTTTCATATATAATCAAAAAAGGCGAAAGAAAAGATTGGCTGGCGGATTACTGGGATCCCGTGTGAGTCAACCAGAGAGCCTATAATAGATGTTTGATTAATTTGCTGTCATAGATTAAATTTAATAAAATAGTTGTCAATGCATGCAACATTGTAGGTAATGTCCTAGCCGTATAAAATTAATAAAAACTTCATTTTTTACTGCTAGGAAGAGGAACAAATGATTTCTACACGTATTTTATTTATATAATAAATGATTTACTGCATTTTTATAACTATCAACTTCTTTGTCTTAGCCTTATCCGGTTTCTATATAAGATGATATCCTACCTCGTTTATGAGATATGACAAGGGCGCGGGTTTCTGCCATCTGACCTCTTTAGTCTATGGGATTTGACAGGAGCGCGGGTTGCTGCCATCTGTCCTCTTCAATCTATGGGATTTGACAGGAGCGCGGGTTTCTGCCATCTGTCCTCTTCATTCTAAGGGATTTGACAGGGGCGCGGGTTTCTCAAATCTGTCCTCTTCAATCTATGGGATCTGACAGGGGCGCGGGTTTCTGCCATCTGACCTCTTTAGTCTATGGGATTAGATAGGAGTGCGGGTTTCTGCCATCTGTCCTCTTCAATCTATGGGATATGACAGGGGCGCGGGTTTCTCAAATCTGTCCTCTTCAATCTATGGGATTTGACAGGGGCGCGGGTTTCTGCCATCTGACCACCTCAATCTATGGGATTTGTCAAGGGCGCGGGATTCTGCCATCTGACCTCTTCAATCATGAAGCGAAATCAGGCCCAAAACTAGATTATGTCGGAATTCACGAATACGGGTTTCCTCACGATTTACCGTAAGAGCCCTCAGAGTATCCACTTACCTAAGTTAGAAGAGAACATCGTTACGTACATGTCGGGGTTTGTACCTGAACCACCCAAATTTATGTCCGTAGCGCTTTACCACAAAACCACCGATGCTCTAATAATGTTCTTATTAATTACCCAGAGAACATATGTTCGCCATATCAGCAATGTATTTAGTTATGTAGATGTCGCCTGAAGCATATCAAGCGCTGAGTTTGCACAGGAAAACACATGCCATAAAATTATCGATATAACAGTCTACGGTGATATTGTGTCGAAGTAATATCGCACTAATTAACAAAATACAACAACAGAATAAAGCAAAACTCTTCTGTTCTGTTCTATTCCGTTCCACTTCACTCTATTCCATTATATTATATCTATTGTACTTCTTTTGTAATTGGAAATTGGTTATTGAAAAATAAAGATATATAACGTACGTAGAACGTTACTGCCCTACGGGTACAGCTACGCATATATTCTGAAGGTCTGTTTTTTGTTTATCCAATTCCACAAAAATATTAAAAACAGTAGGTGTAATGCATCGAAATGCAGAAACGTACACGTTAGCTGGCATCTGTACTACATATAGAACTATGTACAATATTAGTGAGATAAAAACAGCTTTTACCGGAACTGAAACAATTTTTAGATGCATCGAATTTCGGCTGCCGCGATTCGGGAGAAGTGCTTCTCTTTCACAGTACACCGGCGCGAAGTACTATAATGTAATAATATGTGTGTGTGTGTGTATGTGTATGTGAAATTTTATATATATAAGATTTTTACTATAGAAATACATATAATACATATATGAAAGTCCATGACCTAGGCGGAATTCGAATTCAAAGTACACTAGCACTTATCCAAGTCACGATCTGATAAAACTTTTGCTTTAAAACATCAGTTGAACAAGCCTCACTGGCTCGGACAGACACAGAAGGTCGTCTTGTATACGAGAAGTACGTAGTCTTCGTTTATTATGATTGCAATGTTATAGTGTTCTATTGAGAGTTGTTACTCTTCCTCTCAAAATCAGAAGCAAAAGTATCCTGAAACGACAATTATGTGTTTAAATATTAGAATGTTTAAACAATAATATGTTGCTGCTCTAGGTTATTAACAGATAGAAAAGACGATATTAGAGAATTTTCCTTGAATCGCGCGTTATCAAGAGCTCATTAATGGCTACCGTTGACTCTGAATACACAGAAGTAGTTTAGGGAATGATTGCTCAGCCAAACCTACCTATAATTGAATAAACCACACAAAATGCCAGTTAATCAAATAATACAACGTCTTTACATGTTATACAACAAACTCCCGAAATATATCTTGTCATATATGAACGATTTTCTCAAAATCTACTACACTGATATTAATGCAATTTTCACCCATAGATAGAGGCATTTCCAAGCAAGGTTTTAGTGTAGTAATTTGTTAAGGTAACAGTTTATTCCCGTGTAAAGCCGGGGTGCTTCGCTAATTTAATAATAATTTGTTGCTTTAAAACAACAGTAAAACAACACGCTTGCGTGGTTATCAATAGAGACAAAAGGTCGTTCGTTGTACACAATTAAACCGCCTCCCGGGAACGTCACTCTTCGAGAACTACTTTGTTAATTTATCTGAAACAATTACAGAAGTGCGCCACAACAACGGGGAAAGACAATTTTGTTTCAGCTTAACTATAACGTAGACGAGTGAAATATTCAATTTATAAAGTATTGTAATTAGACCTTTTATCATACGACTGCGTAGGATAGGAGGGTGTTTTGAGGCATGTTTGCCAACGTACCTTTCTTTCATAATAACATTAATGAATTTTAGCATAATGTCGTTATATTCGGCTTAATTATGAGTGAGAGGATTAACCATAAAATATCGAATCCTTTAGCGATTTCCTACTCCCCCGAGTTAATTTGCTTTTGTTACTGTCAGTCCCTTAGTAACACTGAACATACTCTCTGTTGCTTAGTTACTCGTCCGATCATTATAATAATTTTAAACGTGAAGTAGATGATTTCACGTGATTGCGCTTAGTGAATTTTTTAATATAGAATAGAAGGTGAACCCATGAACACGCGCATAATTACTATGTAGACGCGTTGCTCTACTTTTCTCCTGATACCAATCCATCATCTACTCCATCGGCTACTCACGGACCGCACGAAACGTGACACACAAGATGTCGCTTTACGCCGGTATCATGTGAGTGAGAGGTATCCTGCCGTGCCGACCTAATTCCGCCGCGATGCAGCATACCACTACCTCCTATTGTTTACTTACTTTAATTCCATTCTTTTGTAAAATATAAATTTCACGGCTTGTATTTATAAGCCAGACTAAGCAATGTCTACGAGTGAGAAAACAGGTATGTAAGTTGAACGTAAGTTAACCACTGGATTTATCGTGTATGGTGCTAAGATATCAAATATATGTTTTCAAATTGGAACCAAATATCCGATGGAAATTTATCATGTACTTAAAACTTCATCGTAATTATTATGCCAAATGTTAGGTCCTTACATATAAAATCGGCGTTTTGTAGAACAGAACAGAAAGTCAATATTTTTTAATATAATATATTTAATTAATCATAGTATGAACCATTGTTCTCAATGCAATTTTGCCATCTCATAGGCAGTTCATTGATCCCTTAACTAAAAAATAAGTCGGACGGGAATCAATAAAAACTTTGAAGGCCATTTGGACTGCCCCATCGGAGTTGATATTTTCCCCTTGCAAGGAGTTATCCAAAATTCGAAAAAGATGGTTATCTGTTGGAGCAAGATCCGGGGAGTACAGAGGATGTCTTAGACTTTCAAATTGGAGGTCTTAATTTAGTAGCCGACTGTTGCGCAGTGTGTGGTGTAGCGTTGTCGTGAAGCAGCAGTGGCGTGGAGCGAATACCAGCCTAGATTGCTTAGCCGCTAGCTTTTCCGTCATGATTTGCAATAACTGACAGTAGATTATCAGCCGTAATATTCTGGCCAGATTTGATAAAACTACAATAAACAATACCGGCACTTGTCCACCAAGTGCTTACAAGTAAATTTTTTGTGGTTAATTTTTGGTTGGGCTAGGATTTGGTTGTTTGGCTGGATCCAACCATTGCGCTGTGTGCTTTCGATTATCGTAAAGAGTCCATTTTTCATCACAGGTAACGTATTTTTTTAAAATAACTTCATTATTGTGCCAGTTTAGTAAGTAGTACCTTTCAAGCTTTTTAAACTTCCCAATTTGCTTTAAGTGAATTAAAACAGTTTTATCACTGACATTGCAGCCCGCAACTAACTTAGACGTAGTTTGCGATGGATCCGCTTCCACAATAGCCTTCAACTCTTCATTATCAACTTGTTCTGCAGGTCGAAGTTTCCAGAAAGAAAACATTAGAACCAAATACGAACTGTGTTTTCTCATGCAACACGATTACCATACACATCATTCACCCCTCGAGTCGTTTCCGCAGCACTAGTGCCGCGGCGGAACTCGTACTCGTAAACAATCGTTTTTCATTTTGTAAATGAGTGACACAGACAGAAAGAAACAGGAGAAAAAAAAAACAAATGAATGACGGTCATCGAAGCACAGATACATGCGCAAATAGATGTACAAATTTGACAAAAAGGAGAAATTAGTGATTACCGTGGCCAGTGCGAAAAACGCCAATTTTATATGTTAGGATGGATGTATGTAAGGAAGTGATATTTTATTAATTCCAGCCGAGATCAATAGCGCTGCTTAGAAGGGGCCTTTTTCATGCAGTGCACAGCAGAAGAGAGAGAGAGAGAGAGAGAGAGTGAGTGAGAGAAATATATAGAATGGGCCCGGCGTAAGTGGCGAATAACTCGCTCTATTTTACGATGATATATGCAGTCAAATTTTATGTAGTTTTCTATGATCCACCAACAGGGCAGGTCCCTGTTTAGAGGGCAACCGTTACAAATTCCCTCTGAATTCAAATTTTAAATGTTTTTATTATAAACGAGTCTAAAACAAATCAATCTTTAAAGGTGAACAATTCTGTCTACCATTGCTGAAAGATCACGCACATTGCAGTCCAATCCATACTATGGCTTGATCCCTTTTGTGGCAGTGATATCAGTGGGTGTAGTACCATCATTCACTTCTCCAAACATGATTAGATATTAGATATGTGTACTTAGAATCCGATGAAGTGCAGGTGCGTAAAAAAGGATAAAATAATAACAAAAAATATAGTAGAGCATGGCTCTACATTGCAGGAACTTTTAACCGTTGAACTATTGCCATTCCTAAATAAACTATTCGATTAAATTCCGAATTAATGTTTAGCAGAATTAAAAAAGTCCATTGCCAAAATTCAGCACTTTTGTTTTTATATTATTTGCACCAGACGGAGCCAGGAACAAAACTAATTTGCGAGTCCGGCCTCGAGTCAGAACTCGAGAAATCCGGAAAGCGCAAAACGGGATGCCATTTGGGAATTTTCTAATTACGTTTTCAAAGACACCTCGTTTGTGGAGCATGTGACGTCCGAGTGAAAAAGGTCACGTAGTGAAATTGGAAATTCGTACAGATGTCTTGTACAGTCAGTCATGAAAAGAACATCGGAACTAAATTTTTATAGCTGTCTGCTACCTGTCAAAAATACGAGACCTCGCGGCCGAAGAAATATATCGCTTTCCGATGTAGAGCAGAAAACGGACGGACACATTACGACACATACAATTTTGAAGAATATTGAATAGAATAATTTATTTATTTGCAAAACACATAGCCGCAATAATTAAAACCAATAGAAAAAAATAAAAATTAAAGGACATAAGAATATGTGTGTCACAAATTAGTTCCAACTCAGTATGTAGTTTAACAGCACTGGTCTTCCGTTGGAGCCACCTGGTGATATCACAAAACAGATACACAACACAGCAACACTAATGTGAGACATACTCATATTATGAAAGTTAATTCAAGGAAATATGGATCCGTTTTTATACTAAAATTATTATATTCAGGAAGATGTATGTTTAACCACAGTTCTATGTATTTTAGGTTGTGTATAAGAAGTGTGTGTCTGTATGTGTGTACAGGATCTCAATTTGCACAATCAATTCATTTATGAGTAGTACAAAATTTTCTGATGTGAAGCTTTTTCCTGTGACGACTGAGCTTTGGAACTTCTCGTTTATATTTACGTTAATTTTTATTTCCATTATTGAACTTAAACTTATTTACATGACTTGGGGAGTAAGCTGGTGCACTCGTAAATAGAGAGTTACGGGAACGAGGCCAACGGAAGTTGAGGGGGTGGTAACAATCGTGCTTGTTCCGCCAGATTTCAAGGGTTAGAATCTCGTCAAGGTCACGGATGTATATTTATGTATTTCAATTATAATAATCTTAAATATATACCATTTGTCTATTACATGTAACACAAGTCCTTAAGCACTTACGCAAGTCGTTAGCACAGAGCTAGGCTACCGTGGTGTAATAGGTCCATTGTTTATGAATATATGCATTTTAATATATAAATTAATGAAGATAGAAAGAGTTACATTTGTTGTGTGGGCAATAGTGAAAGGTGCGATCGGACATTTTCTTTCTATTTTTCTCTCATATCCGTTTCGAATAGCCAAAAATGATAAATGTAAACACTTTGATTGCATATATCATGTCAACTTTTCTGGAACTGGAAGAAATTCCTTTCGGAACAAGTAGTGTGGTTTGTTTTCGGGTACACAAATGATTAGACTAATAAATGTTTTCTGGAAATTATTTAATATGATAATATTTAATATTTCAAAAGTATTATAATATTTAATATTTCAAAAGTAATATTGTAATATTTTAAAAATATCAACAATAATAATAAGTACCTATTTGACTATCATATTATGTCCTTTAGATCAGTAGACCCATCGTATATTCTTCGATAACGTAATTAAGTGCAACATCTGCGTAACCCTATTGCAAAATAATTACCCAAATATATGCACCCTTTAAAATAGATCAAATTGAACCATATACAGCCAGTGTATAAAGGGAAGAAACCACATGGCGTTATTCAAGGTAATTTCGTACTCTTAAGGCCAGGAGCAGTTCTAAATTATAAAGTGCAGTGCACACAGAATAAAATATTTCTATGTAATGGCATGATTAATGCGAATGTGGAAAGTTGTAGGTACCGAGGAAAACCAGGACTGACATACCAGATTGATCGGGTCCTGTCCGAAGGTGGTGTCAAGAGTCTACGCAACCGGCCCGTCTGTATGAAGAGAGTAATGAATTTGGAAGAGACAAGACAGTCGCCCGGTCTTCCGTATCAGGGAGCCGGCGTGAAGATTTGTTGTGGTTGTTGCTGATTAGTTCATGCCTAGCTCAAAGTGACAGTATGTAAAAGATTTACAACCGGTTTTACAGGTTACTATCCAAATGTCTATAATAATCGTGTATTGGATACTTAAGATAAAATACTACATATTTTTTTCCTATTACTTACTTCTAACCGGACATTGTGAAATCAAAAATTGCTGTCCACTTGCCAAATAAGTTACAAATATGACCACAGACATAGATATCTCCGATTGTGCAGAATTAACTTAGCTCAAATATTTAAGATATATCACAGGTTAAATTATAAATGGTCGAAGGCTTTTATATAATCACCATACAGCCGGTAAAATATAATATAATATTCATGCATATGGTTTGTGTAGTATTTTTAACTACATAAATAATTGCATATATTTATTTATTATATTATAAATATAACACAATAACTAAAAATGAGATTTTAGTATCAGTTTCTACAACGAACCCACTCACTTCTTTAACATCTCTTCAGCCACGAAGTTATAAAGCAACGTGTTGAATTTAATATTTGCATCTGTATTTGCAGGTGATATTATATCCATCATCTTCCTCGTCTCGGTGGTATACTCCTGACGGAGCGGTCGTGTACTACCCGGTTTCTCCTTGTTGGTAGCAGCTTACGCTATTTGTCTCTAAATTTCCGTGTGTCCAGTGTGTAGCATTGATTGTAATATACGTATAAACCTATATAAAAATCAGTGTTTGATTGTAACGAGCGAACATTGCGGAATCTCAAACGGTATCACATGAAGTACTAATATCTCAGTCTCTCTCACATATATTTTTAATTGTCTTTAAGAGGTTTTAGTAAAAAAAAAGCGTAGCATCGTGCGTCAGAAACAGCTATATATAAATATAATGAATGACCACACAGCCTTAAACATAATATTCTGCGAGTGCAGTGAATATGGGAGAAGAAAAATATGATATTACAGAGTGCAGCCAACGGTGAGGATGGTTTTTATTATGTGCGAAGTTAAAACTGCGGCGCTGGCTAAATTACTGAACATATTTATATCTTTAAACCTATGAATGTATAACAGTATTTTAATGAACTGTATCTATATTCTATAGCTAGATATATAAATGCTAGCTATTATTTATATGCTAGCTATAAAATTATAAACTTATTATGGCCAAAGTTTAATTTCAATGCATTTCAACAGCGTAAACGATCAATTGTTTCGAGATTCTTGCTCCTTACATTTATTATACAATTAGAAATTTTTATACGCCCACAAACATTCGCACCATAATCATCTTATAGTTTCCTTATAACTTGATGACTACAGACTAACAAAGATGTCCACATAATGCACCATCGTCATCATCGTTATCATTATCAGCCCTTATCGGTCCACTGCTGGACATAGGCCTCTTTCAATGAACGCCAAGGCGGCAGATTTCCTGCTACTCACATCCATCCCCGACCAGCTACTGCACGGAGATCCTCTTACCACCTGGTGAACGGTCGGCCAACACTTCATTTTCCTAAACGCGGCATCCACTCCAGAATCTGCCATCTGATCTTTTGAGTGTGTGACCAGCCCATTGCCACTTCGGTGAGCTTATTCTTCGTGTAGCAATGCACGGTGACAACATATATCATCAAATGGATGGTTTTCCCGTGCCTCAAATGGGCCACTGGAAACTCACACACCGCACATAACGTGGCAGCACAAAGCATAATTGTAACACGTTACGGCGGTACCACGTCAGCGGGATGTGTTTGCCCAATTCGTCTATGGGCCAAGCCTATGTACAGCAGTGGAAGTCTTTCGGCTGATGACCACTATGATGAAGGACGGCGCTATTCTTCTGAAGTATTGTAATTGTCACAGAATTTAATTTACTTTGATTACCAACTAGCTCTCCGCCCTGATGTCGCCCGTTAATAACAAGGGCTACCATGAAAATTATACACTAAAAATTTCCTCGGAAAATGCTCTACCAATGAATGAAAACCGCATTGAGGGCACGTTCTGTAGATTTTGACAAAATGTATCAAGCACGAGTACAATGCAACGGAATTGGGCCAACACGACCGGGGAGGTACCATTCGCTCAGTTGGTGTCGCATTTCGTACGGTTTGTGAGTAGCCGGTGGCCCATTTGGGGGAGGTGAAAAGGAGGGCAACGGATCAGCATAATTATGCTGATGTTCATGGGCGTCAGTAGTCGTTAAAAGGTTCTGATTTCTCGTTTGTCCCTTTATACCACAGAAAACGATAGTTTTTGGAGATTTTGTATCAATCCCCACAAATATCACGGCAGTTACTCGTATATCTCTAAAAAATACTTAAACGTCATTGAAATAGAGTCGAGTTATTTCGAAAGTTTTTGAGCGTATGGTCGTTGTCTATTATTGAAACTATCTATTCCTACGAACTTGCAAGTGCTTTAAAAATTATGTATAGATGTACGCAAGACCAGCCATGTAACAGCACACGTTGATCTGATTATTAATTTCTTACATAAACAATAATAAATGGAGTAACGCCATAAGGTCACAAATTGCATCGTATGCTCGAGCACTTTAACAAAAACACTCAACATGACGCGTGTCAGCTGTTGGCATCCGCATGTCCCTGCTATGTACATATTAATAGAAACAATATAAACCTAAGTGTGTTGATCGAAATACAGATTGAAATACGAAATAAATCGTACTAATGCAAAATCATTTATGATATATTTTTTATGTAAGTTTAGGAAAAAATAAATCCGTATGCTATGTTTGTTTCACAGTTGGTAACTAAAGCCTCTCGGTTTATACGTGAATTAAATAATGAAATTCCATTTGTGGAGACTAATTCCGGTTCTGATTGTAGGTAGCTAATTAAAAGATTAATCCGTGTGGTAGGTACATAAAAATGACGTATAGGTTACCTATTTGACACTTTAATGATAACTTGTGTGAATCGGCCCTAAACAAATTAGATACAACATTTTATGACGTATTTTTATAGCAAAACGATATATTTTTTATAGCACATGCACATTCAGATATTGTTACACAGATACGTTGCTCACCTATCACCCCCCCCCCTCTGATGGACCACCGGCCACTCACAAAGTGCACGAAACGCGACTGCGTTGCGCTGTGACTTTACGCCGGTATCAAGTGAGCGAAAGGTACCTCCCCGGTCGTGGCAGCCCATTCTGTTGCATAGAAGGATGCAGTGTCATGCACTATGCTTGGCACTACCCCCTCCTATGCAGCATGGCATTACCTCCTCCTAAAATCCTTCCTATTTATATAAAGGTGAAAAAACAAACAAGAAAATTGTTTGTTTTTTAAACGCGCGTATATTTAACGCGCGGGCGGTAACATCACCGAGGCCCTCATGAGCTGTGCATCGAAAATTGTACTGCTGATGCCAGCCATTAAACAATCGCTTGCTGACATCATCAATGGCCACTTTAGTTACAGTCAACTGGAATGCCGGTGGTCTCCGCGGGAAGCACAACATTCTGCGGCAAGCTCTTCGCGAGCTTGATGTGGATGTTGCCTTAATATGCGAGAATGGGTCTCGCATATTAAGGCTCCTACCGGGATGACAATTCGCGGTGCCCGGGAACCACATCCACCGGTTGGACTAACCCCCCCCCCCTTCCGACCGGCCGCCCATACCGCGGTCTAGCCATTTCGGTTAGGCGCACCATTGCTGCCGCCCACGCTCACCACCTCCCTCTATACCCTTGGCGTCGAGGTATGCTTGGTTGCTAAACTCATCCGGCTGTTCACAAAACAAGCCCCTCAATTTCCGCCTAGATATCTCGGAGATTCATCAGAAAAGCCCGCTGTAATCGTCGGGGATTTTAACGCCAAACTTACTCGCGGTACTGCACCTGCGCCGCCGAATCCTCGCCGACGCAGGGGCCCGCGGTTACATAATTTTGACCCCAGACCAGCCCATCCATTTCCCGGACAACCCGAACTCCCTGCCGAATATACTTGACATCCTGCACCCGAACCGAACCGCAGCCGCCACTGCCTATCTCTACAATGAGATATTCCGCACGGGCCATTTCGATACACAATGGAAGACGAGCGAGGTAATTATATTTCCAAAAAAGGGAAAGAGCCTCTGATCTCCCGCCGGCTATAGGCCCATCCGACCGCACCTTCTATCTCCGAGTGGAGCAGGCCCACTCGGCCAACTGCCACATCAAGGCCGGAGTCCCTCAGGGTAGCTGCCTTACTCCGGCCCTTTACAGCAACTATGTGGACGACATCCTCAGCGGCGAATGGGCCATGGCCGCCCTGTACGACGACGGTACAGCATACATAGCGATATCCCTTAATCACCTACACGCGGCTGTTAAGATCCAGCGAACTTTTGACTTGCTCCCCGCCTGGCTATCGAAATGGCGGTTGGCTGTTCATGCCGCCAAGTCTCAGCTGGTGATCTTTCCCCGTTGTAGAAGTTTTCCCCACCCGCTGACACTCAGTGGTGAGCCCATCCCCTTGCGTTTGCCTGGACTCCAACCTAAGCATGGACACACAGGCCAGCGAATCTGCGACGTAGGCCTCAATGGCACTAAGGCAGCTCCAGCCGGCGCTGTCAAGGTTACTCCCGCTTCAGGTAAAATTGATCATTGACAAATTATACATCCGCTCCCGCCTGACGTATGCGGCCCCAGTGTGGTACCACCTACGTGCGCCCTACAACAAGCGCCGACAGCGCGCGGTCCATTCCAGGGTCCTGCGCCGCAAAGTCGACGCCCCCCGCTATGACAGGAATGCAACCATCACCCGGAACCTCAGAATGGATGACCTTGAAAACACATAGCCGGCCTGGCCTCTCGCCTGTTTGCCGAAGCTGACGCCTCTACACATGCCTCTCTCCGCCAATTGGCCCCATACCACAGGCGGCCACCAGACCGCAAAGCGTACCCGCGCGACTCCACGCAGCCCTCCGAGACGCTGGATGCCCGACCATTGCGCACACCCACCAGCCCACCAGGCAAAGGGGGTGGTAAAGTACTTATTTTACACGCTTTTCCGGCTTTTCCGCACCGGCGATCTCACCTGATTGTAGCAGACCGCCCAAGACAGCTCCGCTGTGAGGACGGCCGACTGAGCCGCATCGGCAATCGCCACCGCTTCATATTTATAAAACGACTGCTCCATATTTATGAAGTGAGACCTCGTAGCTGCCGGAAGGGGATCCAAATCCTGGAACGGCTCCATCTAACCCCTTGCGGGGTATGAGAAGATAGTCGACGACTATGCTTGACACTACCTCCTCCTATGCAGTACCACACTACCTCTTCCTATGCGTATTTTAACGTACGCGTAAAATTAATGTTCACTCGCTCACAAGGTGGTGATGGGTTTTCGAAATAATCCTTTCTGTCTCTACCCCATTAGGGAACTGGCGTGAAGGTGTGTGTGTATATGTGTGATCTAAATAAATAATTAAAATCGATTAACTTAAAACACAACAAACTTTATTTCATGCCCGATTTATATGAAATAAATATGCAAGAATTTCATTTCCATACACAAAAGAGTGTACTCATTACAATAAGAACAGACTAACGAACGAAAGTAATCCAGAAATTCTTAATGGGTAATGGTTAACGCGAGGCTTAAATTCTCAACCCATTGCACTCCTTTTACGTTAATTAACAAGCTGACTGTAACCGTGGAAATTCAATCCAACCAAATCTGTATGTAAATGTATTGTAATTGCCGACTCGATATTCGTAGTACGGTGCACCGACTAGATTTATGTGACGCTTGTTTATATTAAAATAATTCAATTTGCATTTACTTCAGTGTCTATTGCCACAGCAATAAACTTAGCATTGTAATGAAAAACATAAAAAGCAGGGCGTCAAACTGTTCTCAAAAAAACGTATCCAAAATACGTTTCTTTAATACTTATAAAGTACACCCCCCCCCCCACACACACACACACACACACACCCACACACATTTCCTGCCGCCTCAGGGCGCAGGGTTGGCAACCTGACCACACTGCACGCTCTCGACGTCGGAAGGGGTTGATAGAATATAATAGAAATATATTTATTCAGTAATCCTACACCATTGCAATACAGACAAAGGCAACAGAATAATAAAGCTAAAGAAAGTACAAATAAAATAATAATTAAAAGTAGTAAAAGAAAAGCATTCTATAAACAACAAGTTAACAGCTACGCGGCGCTATCTGCACAGCAATGCAGTGTGGGGAGCACTGAAATGGACACCAAACGGCATGCGACGGAGAACTGAGGTTCACCGACACCGATTTTCATTGACATCCGGGAGGTAAGACGGAAGGCAGTGACTATAGGGAATACTCACTATATAATAATAAAAGAATATTACAAATAAATAAACCCATTCAAATTGTAAAGCATAATATAAAATAAATAATGAAATAAAATATTTATTCATAACAATGACATTCTTTTCCTATTATGACGTGATAAATATAAAAAATGGCCTAAAATATCATACCCACATTACATCAAGGATTAAGTGTCATTTAAAAAAAATGAAAGAATGATAAGAAATCTAAGGATACTGGTACAATAATCTGCCACTATTATTATCGTCATTAAAATAAGGTACGTGACACAGGCGTAAATTAATTTATAAAATACACAAGTAATATACCATGTTGTATCATCTTCCCTAAGTGTAAGGAGGAGAAATACTTGTAAAATATATTGTAATGCGTACATTACAATATATTTTACAAGTATTTCTCCTCCTGACGACTAGCGACATCCATAAAAATCTGCATAATTGTTATGCGTATGCATTACCATCCTGTCTTCGCTCCTTCCAGTAGGTCACAATCTACTTGCCAATGGCACGAGACGCGACGGTGAAGCTCCCTTTACGGCGGTATCATGCGAATTGGAATGACAAAGAGCTTTAAAGAGACCGGTATGCCGTTATGCACATACGGTCGCAGTATGCAGTATGTAGTCTTTTGAAAAAAAAAGTTGGGTGCTGTTGCATATCTGTCAAGATATTTACACAGTCTGTATTGTGATGACAGCTATGACAGCTGACGCCCGTGTTAGACTCATACAATATCCAGTACAGCCTCGAGGCCATGAGACGAGGACAACTTGGGTGTGTACCTCAGAGATATGTCATAGCTTGCCATCGTACACGCAATACTCCTCACGTAGAGCCTATCTCTTAGGATGGTCACACAGCCCTCCATATGTCATCCTGACGTAACACATCAACACGTATATAACAGGTACAAAAAACACTTTCCACCAAATACACACAGAACTGACCTACATCTGTATCCATTTTAGTGTTTCCGCTGAAAATTTCACTTCGTAAATTGTGTCAAAAGCAATCAATTTCTCTTTGTCTACGAAGCTATTTATTGATTAAATTTAAATTGATACATACATTTAGTAATGGCGGCATTTATACAATTTATCGTCTATTATATCTCACTTTAGTCTATTATATAACTCTTTAGTATCCTCTAATCATCTACTTAGTGCGGCCACAAAAGAGTGTGGCACTGCTGAGAGGTGTGCTCCAGGAAAGCCGTACAGTGTTATGATTTTACAACGGCGCTAGGAAGGACTCTAGTCTCTCGTCATCTGTTCGACGCTGGAGTGTGACAGGTCCTGGGAGGCGATGGCCTTCTGTCTCTTCTGTGGGACAGTCATGTCCTCTGGGACATGACTGTCCCACAGAAGAGACAGAAGTAGGCCGCGGGATGTGTCGGAGAGATAAATAATGGCCGGATTCGCAAACGAGGGATGGGAGCGCGGCTAAGGCGATACGCCCAGCTTATGCGGCCTCATCCGTGATCAGGGGTCTTGTTGGGAACCTAACCACACTGCACGATCTCGACATCGGAGAGGGTTAATATACCTTGTTGTATCAACCCTCTTACGGAGGAGTCCGGTCCCCTAAGAATTACTGGCCAGTCGTCGAGGTGCTCTGTTAGTGGTGCCTGTATGGAGATGCCCCGCACCACCAACAGACAAAATGTTGACAACCGCGAGATTCTAGTGGGCACTCTGTTAACTTTGAGACCCACACACCCATCGGATCCCCCCCAGTTTCGGTAGCAAAAAAATAAAAGATTCCCACCAATGTACTTTTAAATGGTGAAACATTGGAACTAGTGGATTCGACAATTTTCCTTGGAATAACACTGGGTACTAAACTGCAAAACATGCGAATGGACTAACTTCGGAAGCATACGCAGTAAGAAAAATCAGACAAATTTGAGATGAACATACAGCACAATTAGTTTATTTTAGTTACTTCCCCATCATTATGGCTTACGGCCTGCTGTTTTAGGGAAACGCTGCTGTCTTAAACGATATTTTTGTGTTACAGGAGCGTGCTATTCGTGCAATCTGCAAGCTGTGACATATCAGTAAGGAATAAATTGAAAGAAACCAGTATACAGACTGTTTATTCTCAATACATTTGTATGTGCGTAAGAATATTAATGTGATAACTACAATATAAGTACTAGAAACAGGCATAGACCAGTTTATAGACTTAGCAGAGTAAGCAATTCCTTTCGGGGGCAAAGTAAGCGCCTTTATTATAGGATTCCAGAAACCGTCCAAAATCTATCAATTAGTATATTCAAAAAGTTGTTAAGGAACGTTGTGTGGTAATCGATAGTATAAGGTAACAGAGTTTATGACAGACACCACACCTTGGGAGTAAGACGCTCTTCTCAGGCTATGCAGGTGAAACTTTATTGTTTACTGTTGCGGTATATAAATATATAATTGTAATTTTTTATTATTGAATTATATTCGTTATCATTGAGTTAATTGGTATAATTGATGACAGGTTCTTCTCAGGACAGGTAAAGAACTGTATTGCAGCCCATGGAGACCACTTCGAATAAGCTTTTTACACTTTTTACACTTTTAATTATTTCAAATTTGTGTGCTAAATTGTAAAACACACTGTAAAAATAATAAATATTATTTGTCATTTTTTTTTCTTTGTTACAATATTCATGGCAAGACCAGGTATATTAAATGATAAGAATAACTCACTTATAGAAGACGGTCCAAAATAGTACGAAGCGTAGACATGTTTTGTACTAGTAATGATGTAATACAAAAAGAAAATAAAACACAAACTTGATCTTTGAAATTCATGAATTCATCTTAATTTCAGGGCTGAAAACATTTAACTTTCCACGACAAGGAACGCAACCGATCCGATACTACTAAGGGGTCAACTTGAAAAATACATTCCTTTTGAACCTATTCCATAAAGGCCGGCAAAACGTTGGCATGCCGCCTAGTCTGGCGCATAGCAATCGGTAGTGGTAGCCGGCACCAACCTGCCCGTTTGCCCCCAATCCTATAAAAAAGTACCAAAGACGTTCATACACTTTGACGTTTTCTGTCAAATATTGTGATGTCATTCATCGTTCGGCATGCAAAAATGCTGTGAACGGACAACAGCACAACTTTGGGTGAAATAGATCTAATTGAAATTTCAAAAAGTAACACGAGCGGCGACTCCAGCGGTCGAAAATGGCTTTTGTTGACAGGCCCAATTATCATACAGATGTGTTGTCGCCTTTTATCCTTCCCTCCATTGGGCCACCGAAAACTCACCAACTATACTAAATGCGTCAACACAGCTGTTACCAATCCTAAAAAGGCACCGATTTCTTGTTTGCCCCCTCCCCCCATACTGTAAAAAAATACATAGGATTGGGACATTATGAAATGTAAATGAATTTGATCAAAATATAATAGTTAAAACTCAAAGCAATTTCAATTACGCGAAACAGATAAACATCGATTCGTGTCACCCGCCATAATTGTCTGGGTCCTGGTATTGTCACTATTTAAATAAATTACAAGCCCTCTGTGTAATTTCACACCCCTTGCGGGGCCACGGGCCCACTAATTGTACCAAAATACACTTAAATTTTCTTTGTGTCTGGGATAATTATAGTCTCAGATGGGGTCAGCCAGCCCCATGACAATTTATGTGCTGGACTTATGTCCTGAAATTCTATCGTCGTTAAAATTCTCCGATGTAAATTGCACGGCGGATGATTAAGAATATTTTAATGGTGCGCGTTACAAGGGGAACTGGCAGTGTAAGATGACTACAGCAGAAACTTTGTGATTATATATAAACCTATTCAAAATCTTAATATTACAAAGGACTTGGAATACTAAAAGTTTTATTAAAATCATTTAAGTCATTTAAGAACTTGATTGAGAAAGAAAAGAGGTCAACAGATCTGCATGACAAAAATAATGTTATGTCCATAATCATTGGTAGTCCTCAGAAAGCTCCGAATCCTCGCTTGCCGTATAATATAGGTTATATTGTTAGCTACGTATATCAGTTTATATTAAGATACTCAAAAGAAAAAAGCTAATTCCTTCATAACAATCAAAACATCCTACGAAACAATAAATAACTGACTACCACGGAGTAGTTCAAGATTTTCCTTATAGTATATGTGGACAAACGAGTCATTGAAGCCACTTGTCAACGCCCATATACATTCGCATTATTTTTTTCATGTAGTTGTCCTTCCTTCCTCCTCTCCTCCAATGGGCCATTGGCTACTTACGAAACGCGCGAAATGTGATGTCATAGATGTTACGACGGTGTCGTGAGAGCGAGGGGTACTTCCCCGGTCGTTTCCCCGTCGGCAATATCTTTCACTAAATAATATAAAAAGATAAATGATCAAAAGTGACATACAAGTTAAGAATAGTGTGCCGCAGGGTATTAATAACATAATGTTGATACCAAACGCAGAACAAATATTTTCTGATTGAAGAATTCTTTGTCTTAGCGTTGTAATAATTCAGGAGAAGACAATATTATGTTTTAATATAACCCCGCCTTGTATGATAATACATTTTCATGAAATCGTTATTTTTTATTATATCAAAGAAAAAAGCTCATAAAACATATTGCTATATGTGATTTCATTGCTATTCCAGTACAACCTTTCCATGTATGCAAAACAATTCTCTGGAATGTCTTATGCTGCACTCGTCCCTTTACAAAATGTCGTACCGATATTTTTGTCGTAAGACTTTTGTTTGTTACGTATTTATATAGGAATGACACTTTCGTCTAAATATGATTTTAAACAAAGATTATATTAGAAGCCATAATTGTTTATAAGAAAAGCTTTGGTTAAGGAAACGATCTCATAATGATCAATAAGCTGTCATTTAACAATAATGTAGGTATGCAATGAATATTTAGTGCTAATTTTATGAAAACATTCTAATGCATGGAATAGGTAAAGCATATACTCCACTTAATATACGGAAATCAATCACCATGACTGATTACAAATTTGCCTTCACTAAAAAACGTCTTTACGTGTCACGTGTGAGCGCCACAATATGTCTCCATTCTTACAGACTTGTCATACTTCCTCCACATTTATAAAGTCTCTTCATACAAACACACCGGTTGCAAAGACCCTTGATACCGATCAATCTGAAACCAATTGAAATCAACTGAAAATTTAAAAAAAAAATCGAACTTGTCAAGTGAATGTCGTCACGATATTCCATAAACAGTTCCGAGCAAACTCAGTTCACCGCCCCACATGCATATATTCATATTTTTGCTGACAATTATATGCGACACTATTTTCTGCAAGACGTGTCCGGTATTCCAGAAATTTCCACTCGCATTTAGATTGAAGTGCGTTTAATTTTATATTGCACGTTGCGTTCTCGACTTAGATATTACGTATAATTGCGGTATATTGAAATAGTAGACAGGCCAATAAACATCCGTACAACACAAAAATAAAGCAAAAACCACCAATTTTTAGTTTGGGCTCTTACAAATTCAATTTGACTCTTTCATTGACAAACGAGAAATCGCCTCTTTATGACGATCACAGACGCCCATTGACATACACATTATTGTTATGCAGATGCGTTGCCCAAGTGTCCTCTCTGCTACTCCTCGCCTCCAATGGGTCACCACCCATTGGAGGCGAGGAGTAGCAGTAGCTGGTGAGCTACTCACAAACCGAACGAAGCGCATCAGCATAGCTGTCTCATGTGGTTGTCAACGGGAGGTACCTCCCAATTCGCTACCAAAACCTCTCACTAATGTTAATTTTCACTCACCTGCTACGTGTTAATTTGAGCAAAGTCTAGCCGCGACGGATTCTGATTCCGAAATGAAATATACGTGAGCGCGATAAAGCGTTACGCTGATGTTACCCTCAATTGTTATTTCACACGATTTCACACCTTTTTTATTGTCCGCAGCACGCGTTATCATCTATTACGAAGAAAACTCGAATGGTTTCATTTCATTGTGAGTTATAACAAAACAAATAAAGTATAAAATGTGGCTGGGCACGGCCACAGTCGTTGAGAGCACACGTCGCTGGCCTACATAGCGTTTATGCGTGAACACAGTTTCTTTATGTATTTAATTTAACGCCAATAGCCGTACAACGGCAACATGTTGCTGTGGTTTGGCAAATATGCGCCGGTGCCGCCATAGATTTACAAGAACTGCTACGTATCCATAGTAATATTATAGAATGGAATAGAATGAAACTCTACTTAGGACGATAGTCACACTGTCACTCATAAAAAATATGGGACGGAAGCAACGCAAAAAAAAATATAATATAAAAGTTCTAAGATCACTTAGGTACGTATAAGCTGGTAGGTAGGAAGTATAAAAAATGTACATTGCTTTTTTTTTAATGAATGGGACTATAGTAATCATTTCGTCACGGAAGGTAAACTAAAGAAAATATTCCTTTTGATTGAATAGTCACAAATTAATGCAAAATTTCAATACAATAGTCCAGTGATTTCAACATGAGATTTTTTTATAAAATAATGATCGCTTATTAAATTACATTACAAATTTTTCGTTTACGATTCTTACTTATGATCTAATTTGCCACGTATTAACATAAGTGCTATATATAGTTGTCTAACCACAAGAAAACCGGACGAGGTTTTCTGATACTGGCATATAATTTAGATAGATGTTTATTAGATATTCTAAAAGATCATTCTATTTTCAATCTTAATACATAAAAATCGTGTCGTGATTAGTCCAGACGGAAATGTAATTTTTGAAACTTCCTTGCCGATTTTAGCTAAATTTCGCACTGATGCAACTTTTAAATTCAATAAGGCTACATATCTGCATAATCTTTGCTATATTTTATTACGATTAATAAACAAGATATTTTTATTTGGCCCGAGTGGCCCCGTCATCTAATATTAATTAAAAATAACAACCAATATTAACTGATACAAAAGTGTATTAATGAAATGATTTAAATTAAAGTTTAAATTTGTCTGCGAACTTCATAAAGGCCTATTAAAATTTTGTTCATCACCAGGTCATGTAATCCGATTCCCAATGGGATTATTTTTAATAGCTCATTTGAGTTCAACTCATCCCGAATAGGCAGGTATATTCGTTTTAAACAGTTTGAAGGCTTAAAGGTTTGAAATAAGGACATGAAATCTCAGTATTTTCGGCTATTATTATAACCTAGTGGGTCGCGAACGAAACTTATGTAAAGATAATTTCGAAAAAATCTAAACAATACCTTTTAAATTGTAATTTCTATTGAAACATTTTATTAACGTATAATAACGTTCTATACACCATATAATATATAATAATGTCGTCCGGAGCAGTGGGCTCGTCTCTATAGAGATGGGCTCCGTATTTCGTACACACTATAGGAACTAACCCCCTGCGCATTACATATTATAGTGCACAGGTGTGTGCGCAGGCACAAATACACTCCAAGTTTCCTCACTCTCCTATTCCGATGAGACGGCACTATGACGCGACCGGAGACAAATCAGGCGCAGGACCGTCGGATTAACGTGCTCTCCGAGGCACGGGGGTGGAACACCGCCAATTTCCTGATTACGGACTGTTGTTAGAAATTTCCAAAAATCCAATAACACTGTGGTCCGAACCAAGACTCCAACCTCTACTCTTTGTTATGTTTAACTTTTATTTGCTCGTTATCACGTCTACGGCTGCTTTCAAAATAAGATCATTGCCAATTTTTATATGCAACCGTAACGTCACACAATTACTGCCAATTTTTATATGCAACTGTAACAGTCACACAATTATTGCCAATTTTTATATGCAACTGTAACAGCCACTCAATTATTGGAACAAAAAATGGCTGTCGCTGGCCTATCGCCATAAACATATTATTTTACTTTCCATTCCACAGGGGGACGAACGAGCCCATTTAGGACTACCAACGCCCATGAACAGCAGCATAATCACTATGCGTTGCCCTTTTTACCTTCCCCCAATGGGCCACCGGCTACTCACAAACCGCCTGAAACGCGACGCCGAAGATGACCGAAGATGTAAGGAAGATGTCATTTTAGCGAGATCATGTTAGCGTGAGGTACCTACCTCCCCGGTCATGCCGGCACAATTCCGCTGCAATGGAGCAGGTCACTACATCATATAAAAGAAAGTTAAATTTATGACACCTTTGTATCTCATAAATAATATGGCACCGTGAGGGCCGTTATATTTCTTTTTTTCAGTTGATTTTGATTAACAACCACCACTCTTAAATCAATCAGCTTAATTGTTTCCCGCTGAAGGCTTGAAATGTGCCGTGAGGTAATTTTAGCATTTATTTTCCAGTTTCGGAATATTTTCATTGTTATACGTGCATTTTTAAATCAATCACTTTAATTGGTTTCTACAGGTGATTATTTACGATACATAAAAGAAAAATCGCTTAATTTCTTAATTCGGAGTTTTATGTTTTAATCAACGTCAACTAACTTAACTATAACTTTTTTTTTTGTTGACGCGGGGAAACGCATTTACGCGCCTTTACCGGCCCTGGGTGGGGTCCAGTGGTGTGTGGGACTCGCGGCACATGATAGTGCTGAATACACACAAAAACCACCGCGAGGGCCATCAGTGCCGCCCTTGGTGAGGTACCCCGGAACAACAATCACCAGGGCACCCTGACATCTAGTCAGCCCCCTAAGGGACCAACTCCACAGGACAACCCCACCGACTTTTGGACAGTGCAATGGGGTGAGGTTTCCATCTTCGCCCTTTGTCCCGTGTACAAAAGCGCCACCTCCTGTTGCTCTTAGGTCCACTCTTCTTATAAGAGGGGTACCGAGTGCGATTCCTCCTCCTGATCTTTAAGCCCCCTCTTCTTATAAGAGGGGTGCAAAGATCCCCCTCTGTTCAATTGGCTCGCCTGGGCTCACCCCAGGCTACTCAGCCCCACCGCCACGACAGGGCTTGAACCATGGTGGAAAAGTTAACTATACCTGCATTGGCCCAGCATTAACCACAGTGGTCACTACTTCAATATAAGAATGACGGAAACGATTCTCTTTGCGCTTATCTGTCAAACTTATTGAACAAGGCCTGTCATTTAGGTATAAGTACTTTTTTCTATACAGGAGCCAGCCCTAAACTCATGATGTCACGTTTTATACTGTGGCCGGCCTATTGGAGGTGAGAAGGGTAGGAAGGCAATACACCTGTATATGCCAATCATGCTTTTTAATTTGTACCCTCACAATATAAAGAGTCTAGTGAGCTCACTCACAATATAAAATGTCAAGCAAGCTTGCTTAGTTGCAAATAAGCCGTTTTGCATTGCTGTGTTGCAATTTAAATGAACTGGATCAGGGAGACCTCCAATGACCGCCGTAATATGACAGCTATGCTGTCGCACTTAGCACGATTTTTTCTGGTCTGCTCCATTCTATGTAACAATTACTTCAGGCTACAATCAAACCCATAAAGCAATAAGGAACATACAAATAAAAACGGCAATAAATTTTTTACATTTTAATAAAGCAATTCTAATTCACGTCGAAGCGATGGCGAACAGTAACCATTCCACGTATAGCCATAAAGGCTATTTTTATTGCTTACTGTTAACATAAAGTTTATACATTTTCATCCCCCAACGGCACTAAATGCAATCCAAACGCAGTAGAAGCAGGAATTATGCCAGCATTTACTTTCAACGATGTTTTCAAGATACTTTCAACAGTAAGGTGGAGTTGAAATGTCGCATTTACGCACCTTACCTAAGAGAGCGCAGAGTATAGGATAGAAACAGAACATTACATGTTTAAACTGCAAGTAAATAAATTGATTCATACTTGTTATAAAACATAAAAAAAGGTCCCCAAATTATATCGGCCTGCATGCGATGGTGTTTTTTTTTTATCTATATAAAGAATTTTCATGCCGTTTTCACCAGTAGACAGACCGATTCTCAAGAATGACTTTAGTATTTAATTTATTCACTTGCGAAGCCGGGGCGGATCGCTAGTTTTATAATATAGCAATGCCTGCCTACAATAATAAATATTACTCATAAGCAAAATCTAAGATGGATTCAGCGCAGGAAACACAAATTGGGAAGGGGTTATGATTACCACATTAAGAATATAAGGAAAACACATAAAATTCATGTCCACATTCATTGCAACATAAATTCCGTATGGCCCAATGTGTCCTTTACTCCATTATTATCTCATTCACGCCAGGCCAAAGGTCATTTTGGCTAGCGTGCGCGAGCTGCCGCCGACGTCAGAGTAGGGGACTCCGCGGTCTCTCTGGCCATGATAATAATAGTTAAACTAATTTAACAAATTAATAGACAGCTGACTGTTACAAACACTCTCATAGGGACGCATCTCACCCATCTACATGAAAGTCGGATCCCTTATCAACTACAAACCTGGACTCGTCGCCCGACGAGCACTCATAGCGATTAAACTATACTTCTTCTTCTCTTCGCTTCCACAGCATAAGTGCAGATTCAGAAAAAAACAGTTATTATCCTAAATATTATTTGTTTACTTTTAATTTATTGAAGTGAAAACTTATGTAGCCAGTGTTAGGCAAGGAAAACTATTATGAGTCCGCGTCAGCAAACATGCCACGAACTAAGAGCTGTAACGTGTACTACATACAGCACTTTGAAATAATTTTATGTTTTCATTTCTATCAGTAGTCCCCTTCTGCTTGTTGCCTTTTTCAATAAATTTATGTTTGAATTATTAAAACTTTACCTTCAAATACCTATCATTGATGACGGACTGGCGTGGTGATAACATAGTTCGGGAAAACCATGCATGTTGTGCTAGATGACGCGGGCTGGAATCCCACTCAGGTCAGGGATGTATTTTAAGATATAAATTATAAGTACTTAGATAATTAACACTAAGTAATCACTTGCTTTCGCAATTCAAAACATTTCTCCATGACATGTAATGATGCTTACATCTAAAATCGCGGCGCCTCAAACGCACCTCATACATCTTTAGCCCTGAGTTCGGGAAAAGGGGGCTCTGTCCTTCTTTCGTCTCCGTAAACTAGAAGGCACGAAAGTATTCGCCAGCCCGATATCCGCCCCTGCAGGGGCGAACGCAACAGCATAGCCGACAGTAGCAGGCCCCTCCGAAAAAAAGGTAAAAAAACAAAGTTTTAATAGCAACCATGTTCACTTATCTTTTAAACACGTTATAATTTGTAATCCAGGTAAGGTCTAGTAAGGAGAGTCTCATGCGTAGCAGCCGAATCGGACCAGATCGTTTCTAACCATAGGTAGAAAAAAATACTGACCATCTGTCGCATTTTGTGCTGATTAATTATGAGTTCTGGGGCCCAGTGTGGGCTAAAGTAAGCATAGTACTTATGCAAATATTTCAAATGTTCATTTTCCCTTATACGACATAAAGAGTAAGAGACTGAAATTTATATTTAATTGTAAACAGTATTAAATATTTCTATTCGGTATTGATTATAAAAAATTCACAAACAAAAAGGTCTCTTGGTGTAACGCTAATGAAGTATCTTAATAGATTTAAAATTAACATAAAGTTATTTATTTATTTAAAGGTCCTGTACTTAATCTAATTTATGCTGCTTAATCTAATCTGATCTTAAATATAAAAAGGTTTAAGGAGCCCACGTTAAAACATCTTATAAATGGATAATTTATATGCGGAGTTCGTATCTTTGGCCGTCTGTACACTCCACTTATTACTGTATTGGACCCCACTAATTTTGTTTACTTATTCATTAAAATGGAGGGCAATGGCGGAGAGCAAAATGTTTCCTGTATTACAGTTTCATGGCGGGCTGAATGTTTTAGGGTCGAAAAAAAGCTTTTCTTTTTTGTAAGCAACTATAGGATGCAATCTAAATGATTAATGCCTTCATGCTAAATGCTTCTTTTCAATTTGTTACCTTATACGAAAGATGTTTAGATTCGGTTTTCAAGAGTATACGGTGTGTGGTTTTTCATTTCGGCACCCGAAAAGAAAGATATCAATACACGATCACTTTGTAGTCTTCAGGTTGTTCACTTCGTATAAACCTTTTCATCGGGAACTAAAGTAAAAAGTTAAATTAATATTAGATAAAAGTTGTGTACATACAATAAAAATAACTAAAGATTGAATAATGTAGTTTCACTATATGGAAGTTATGACATATTTTTGTCTTTGGCACCGTCTCGCGCGTTACTCCAGGGGTTGCGGATTTGATTTCCGTCCACGTCATGGATGCACATCTTTGCATTATATGTGACACGTTGTCCCGACCAACGTTATTCTGTCATAAATTGAATTTGTTGTCATTGTATTTGTTGTATTGTCATTAAAACATTCTTAATAACGATAAGAGTAGACAACCCTTATCGTTTAGGGATATGAAAAATAGATATCAGCCGATTCTCAGATCTACTGAGTATGCATATAAAATTAGGTAAAAATTGGTAGAGCCGTTGCGTTGGAGTAAGGTAACTAACATTGTAACACGAGTATTTTTTATATGAGATATAATAAGAGTCATGCTAGATCTAACATTTAACATTTTAGTAGTATTAAAATACGAAATGTGACACAAGTCCTTACGGTATAAGTACCTATACCTTACGGTATAAGGACTTGTGTTATATTTAGTATTTTAATCATATATATGTGCTAAAGCACACGTCAAGACTAACGTAGTGTGATAAGTTCCCAGAATATATTATTATTAACAATATTATTAGTATATGAGCAGAGATATTTTAGAAAATTTATTTCACTTATCGTAAAAATCTGCATGCACGTAGTTATGAATTTGGACCGCCAGGGTCGTGTCGCACTTACTAATACTTTTTTTCATTTCACAACTTAAAAAAACACAGACTTAAGAAAACTTTAAAAATAAAAATGTGTAAATTATTGATATACCGCAGAGCTTGAACCTCTTAATGTAGAACTGCTCCGCAAATTTTCGATAGTTTAACGGGCTATTGAACGTGCTATATTGGGTGTTTCTCTGTCCGACAGAATTCGTAACGAAGTCACAAGGCAGAGAACTAAAGTATCCGATATCACACGACGAATAAGCTCGCTGAAGTGACAATGGGCTGGTCACACACTCAGAAGAACAGATGGTAGATGGGCCAGTAAGTTTCTAGAGTGAAGGCCGCGTTTAGGAAAACGAAGTGTTGGTCGACGGTTCACCAGGTGGGAAGACGATCTCCGTGCAGTAGTCAGTCCGGAATGGATGCGAATAGCAGGAGATCGGTTGAGCAGTGGACTGATAAGGACTGATAATGATAAATAATGTTGATGAATTTAGCGATAGCTCGACCATGAGATAAATTGATAAAATTTTTATGTACAAATGAAAGCTACTTTTTCAGTGATCTGATTAACTCCAAATTCAGCTCAGCATGACACTCGTAAAATTTTAACAGAACACATTGTTAAAATTTAACGAAGTAATATATTACCATAGTAAGCTCTAGTCCCCCACCATCCCCACCATTGTTCAAGCTTTGTCATGGCGGTGAGGCTCAGTAGCTGGGGTGAACCCAGGCGAATCCAATTGAACCAAGGGGGAAGCTTTTTGTACCCCTCTCATAAGAAGAGGCGACAAAAGAGCAAAAGGAGGCGGCGCTTTTGTGCGCGGGGTAAGGGGGAGGATGGGAACCTCACCCCATTACACTGTCCCAAAGTTGGTGGGGTTGTCCTGTGGTGCGGGGCAATCCTGCTGGGGAGGTGACGTAGGTCCCTTAGGGGACTGACTAGCCGTTGACGTGCCCTGATGATTTATACCTGGGCACCTTTTTTATTTAGTAGGGGGGCAAACGAGCCATTTTACGACTACCTGCGCCCATGAACATATTATGTGAGGTATCCCCAGAGATGGCACTGATGGCACTCGGGGTGATTTCTGTGGTTATTCGACACTATAATGTGCCGAGAACCCACACATCACTAGACCCCACCCAGGGGCAGTAAAGGCGCGTAAATGCGTTTCCCCGCGACAGCAAAAAAAGGTAAGCTCTGGTCAGTTATGAATAGTTCATTACGATATTATTCGAGTAAATTTTTACGTTTGATTATTGCAGTAAGAATGTGCTACGGTGTTATTCGTGGAAATTGTTTTATATATCAAAAATCGGTAGAAAATAATTAGTGTTGTTGTCATTCGCATGCTAAAAATATTACATGATATTGTTTTTCATTAGTCGCCTCTGTGGACTAATGGTACGGGTGTCGTCTGTTAAGACAGTTCAGGCAAATGTATTTAATGTTTCTTAGATTTTTCTGAGCACGCCTTACATTCGTTGTGTTACACAGTGCACGAACTGTCCCTAGGCTTGCCACCTATGACACCATGGGCCTCGGTACCTCGGCTAATCGTGGGTGTTCCAGTATATCTACTGGACTTACGAGTAGTGGATGTACTATGCACATCTCTGCCTACCTCTTCGGGGATAACGGGCGTGAAGGTACTTGTGGTGCTTTTCTGTTTTCAGCCGTCTATCGAATTACGAGTTTGTTGAAGTAATTAACATTTGTAAATTATTATATTAATAACTACTGGAAAATTAAGTAATAATATAGTAAAGGAAACATCGTTGGTTAGTAAACTGAAACATATTTTGTGCTTATTACTTTAAAAAAATGTAGGCAGGGCCTACGTTTACACGTTGCAATAATCATAAATCAAAATTATGCTTAACTGGATCTATCTTGAACCGAAATTTTTTTTATTAGGAATCTTCATCCTCGGCTAGTCTCATCGGCTGGATCATGATAGCTTACTTTTTATTAAATGTTTGATAGTAATGGAGATTCGACCTGAGCATTACACAGGTTCATGAGGTCAACACGCAAATCCTGCTAATGGGTAGAGTCTTATATACGATAAGGTTTTAATTCGATATTTAGAATTTACTTGGACACCAGTTTAGGCCCACGACACGGTTAACTTCGCCGTGCTTTGTAATGTAATTCCAGATATTCTTGATCAATATCATGTGTGAAAAGAAAAGGGAGGTTTTGTGTGCGTGATGCAAAGCTCCATCAGACCATCGAAATTTTGCCCCTGTCTGATGTCAAGAATTTCAGTTTGTTGCATTTCCTTTTGGACATATGCTTCTCCCAGACACATTTGGCGTTCGTTATGACATTATACACTTGATAGATACGAGGGGTGTTTGGTCAGTATCCGAAACGACAAATAAAAACTTTTAATAATCTACTTAAAACAGTTTTATTTTTCAACATAATTTCCTTCTACCACGATGCCTTTTGTCCAGCGCTCCACCAATGCCGTTACACCAGTTTGATAAAATGTTTTCTCTTACTGCTCAAAATACACGTCTACGGCGTCAATGACTTCATCATTTCATGAAAATCTTCTGTCATACAACCATCTCTTGAGATTTGGGAATATCGGGAATTTGGTAACTGGAAACCTTGACGAGTGCACGGGTGCGTTGTCGTGTTGGAATAAAATTTTCTTTTTGGCTAAATGAAGGAGTTTCTTTCGGATTTCTTCACAAGTCTTTTGCAGCAGGCATGCATAATACTCTCCATTTATTGTTTTTGCACTTTGAAAATAATCCACTAAAATAATCCTCGAGCATCCCAAAAAACATTCGCCATCACTTTGCCGGCCGACAAAACATTTTTGCTTTCCTCGGCGCAGGCTTTCAGTTCTCCGTCCACTACTTAGAGTATTCTTTTCTTTCAACAGTATAATGGATATACCCATGTTTAACCTACAGTCACATAGCTTGCAAAAACTCGTTAGTATCACGCTTAAGCAGCGCCAAATCGTCCACTCGACATTGACTGTGGTTAACAGTAAGGAAACGCGGCGCCCATTGCGCGCAAATATTTTTCATCCGCAAATGTTGGTGTCAAATGTGAAAAACACGTTCAATGGAAATGCTTACCATCTCGGCTATCTGCCGCAACTTCAAGCACAGATCAGTGAAAACGATTTTTTGAACTTTTTTGATAATGTCCGGATTCGTGACTTCATTTGGACGGCCAGACCTGCTGGCGTCTTCACAGGTCGTCTCCCACGTTTAAAATCAGTTACCCTGTTTCACACCAATAGTACTCAGTGCAGAGGCAGAGAGAGTATTACCTAAAACACTGTCCAGTTTGCAGATTGATGACATATAATACTTTATTTTTCCTTGTTCTTTCGATGCTTACAAAAATCGTTGTGTGACATCAACTAGGAAAGTAGTTTTGACAGCACATAGGCAATATGCAAACATGTGGCTGTTCTTATTCTGAGCATAACACTTATGTCGCTTATTTTGATTTTTAAAGTTTTTCCAAAGCTGTATAAGTCAGTTGCTCTATAATAGAACACTTTCCATGCAACAGAAAAATATCTTTCATACATTAATTTTGTTAAGATGAAAGTAACAAATAATTTTATGTTTGGCATCGATTATTTTTCCTGTTTAATATAATTTTGAACTTCGCAAAATTTTAC
>JAFELO010000244.1:700013-719154 GCA_017140195.1 Eumaeus atala | reverse complement strand
CATAAGCCTCTGTCAATGAACGCCAAGACGACAGATCTCCTGCTACTTGCATCCATCCCTGGCCGGCTACTGAGATCGTCTTTTCCTAAGGTGAACGGTCGTTAGTTGCTGTGCTCAAGTATCCATGAACATTGAACAATACATACGAAGTGTCCTTCAATATTTAGCAGGTTTACTTTAATAATGCACCCGTCTGACCATACTTTGACTGACTGCCGATTCGCGCAGTGAATTATTCATTTAGTTGCAAAACTTTAACCATTCCGGACACTTTGTAATAACATTGGAATTCTCGCTTGTTTCAATGTCGTTAGTTCAGGCGCATCTGTGTTTGTTACCAATGATCTATTAAAGAACTATTTTTTATATCATAGGAGGTGAAACGGCTAGTCGCCAACTATCACCGACCATAAACATACGCATAATTACTAAGCCGAATGTGTCGTACTCCTTTCCACCTCCCCTCCAATGGCCCCGTGGTTATTTATGAACCGTACGAAACGCGACACTGAAATTGTCACTTTGCGGTGGTATCATGTAGGCGAGTAGCTCCTTACCGGTCGTGCCGGCCCTTTCCCTAACCCTAGTCCAAAAATGTCAATGTCAATTTTTCTTTCAATAAACGCACTTATTTTTAATCCTTCATTTGTGTATCGCTTGGTTTTTGTTATGTTTCTTTAGTATTTTAATTAATAAAGTCTGGAAAAAGGCAAACTTATCGGCTAGCAATCTGCGTAGATAGACTTAAAGTAATGCAATTTAGCACCAATGACTAATTCGGTGCAAAATGAACTTGACTTGCCAAATTTCAATAAGTTAGTTTGGCCACGTGCCTCCTTGAACATCCGCCCATACACCGACTCACAAATCGATTTTGCTGTACTGTAACAATACCGAAATATATACGAGCAAGTTTAAAAGCTTTTTCGTTTTTATCCAACAAAACGCAGACGGCATTCGTGTAGCCAACTTTTTCATCTACATGGTGACGAATGTACAATTATTAAAGTCTAATTCTGCGCATACCAACACTGTGTATTTAGAAATTTGGCCGTGTTTTGTCTTTAAAAACAATAGAATTTTATGCGGCGGAGACATTAAGCCTATTGTTTGATTAGCCATCGGCACTCCTAGCGTTGTATGGAATCCGCTTGCAATATTTAACACCGACGGTGGCATCACAAGGCGCTTCGTTAAAGCAACGTTTTGAATCTAAATTGCGTATTTAACTTTGTAATTAAGATAAATATCGACGATAAGAGTTGGAAACTACGTGATAGCTATGCAGTTCCATCCAACTTACTAATGATCAAAAAAGTATGCGGCAGACAATACACTGACAGATTCTTTTGTACTTTGTTTTTCTTGTCTTTTCTTTCAAGTAATTCTGTTTGGTTGGTATTTTACGATATTATAATGAGCACGTGCGTTTCTGAATTATGTATTGTGAGCATTGATTTAGAAATATACTAGTAGTTGCGTTTTAAAAGTAGGCACAGTATAGTAACAGCTCTTCTATATTTTGTAGGACAATGGACTTGGCAATCACACATGTCTTTGTAATTTATACGAGGGTGTTTGTGGACGTCGCACACTGGCGCAGATACCATTGACCTTGATACTCAAACCACAATTATAGGTATTCTTGACTGTAATACTTTTAATAGGTTATCGAATTTCCGTAAAGTTAGCTTTTACTTCTTTTTATAAATCTTGCGTTTGTTTATTTTGATGTACGGTGTGTGAAATTAATAAATGTGTTATTAAAAAGTTATTTCATTGAAGTCATACTTCTTTTGGCGCGTCAGGGGAAAAGGTTGAGAGTAAATTTTTACGTTGCGCGCGCACACCGTCACGAAGAATTGACACCATGAAGTTAGCTATAGGCAACAATTTAGTTTTTCAAAAAAAGTTTTATTAAATACTTTCTTCTATTGTTACAGTTGTTAATTTTAAAATCTTAGAATAAGGTAAGTGACAATTGTTTAAAAGGTTTTTATCTTTTAGGCCCATGAAGTGTAACAATTAACGCGCGTAAAAACACACTTTTTTTTAATGAATTTTGACGACTACCATTAGAATCACCTGATTATTGTAAGGTTCTTAGTATAAGTGATAATTCATCATTGTGTGTTTTGAATTATAATATTTATTTTTCAAAACACCTTTATTATAATGCTGAGTCGCAGAGTAAATTATAGTCGCGCCAAGTAAACGTAACATTTTTTGCTATTATATCTTGTGATTTTTTTTTGGATATCGTTATAAGAATTATGTTCCAAACTCCAAATTCGGTAGTTAAGACAAGAAATTTGAAAATGTAGAGGCAGTAGATAATTGAAAATCAAAATATTTTGTTCAAAATAGGATTCGATAAATCTCTTTTTCATTACTACCATCGTTTCTTCACTACTACCGGTTCAACCCTAACCCTGTCCTGAGAAGTACCGGCGAAACAAACCGCTGAGTTGATGATTGGCGAGGACTGATGATTTGAGATAATATACACAGTTTACATTATAATTGAATTTCATTCTATTAAATTAAATTAACTTGTGCTATTTCAAGATTTTTTTTAACCATAGACTTAAAATTATATTTGGATTAAAATATGATTGCCGACATATCATTTTAATTAAATAAACAATAATAACAACATTATAAAAAAAAAACATTTTGATCATGTCAGTTCTTAAATATAACATTGGAGTGTTTGTTAGTGCACAATAAAATTAAACAATATTTAACATGGCGATCTGCTCAGTTGGTAACGTAGCCCGCGTGTTACACCAGAATTCGCGGGTTTGAATCCCGGTAATGGATGTTTAATATGTATTATATATATATTTCTCTTATAACAAATCTTAAATCAAATATATTTCCGTTGTGTAGTACCTGTAACACAAGTCCTTACGATACTTGTCACAGGACTAGGCTAACGTGGTATGATAAGTACATATATATTATATTATTAATAACGTTTTGTCCATTATAATTTCTAAACAACAAAATGCTGTTATACCTACTCTGTGCAACAGCTGCGGTAGCAGAGAGCAGCAAGCGTGCTAATATATGGCTACCAACTAACAGATAAGCTCTAAAAGCTTGTTTCAGATATCTTTATAGCTGAAGAAGCTACACAATGCCTTGAAATGAATGCCAAATCGTAAGGAGATAATCTCGAGACAGATATACGATATGCTAAAGAGTGGAGAATTTAAATTGAGTACAGTCATCTCAATAAGCGGCTTGGCTCCGATCTCGGCTCGTAAATTCGACACCAGTTGTTTGTTGAACGCAAAACGCTCGCACTCCGTGGGGAGGAAAAAAATGCAGACGGCTTAGACTAGAATTGGGAGAATTTATTTTTTGAATTTAATTCACCGTTTTCGTCGTAGTTTTATTTAGAAACGTGAGCATTTTCTAAACGCTCGTGAAATTTTCTAGTCATATCGAAGTTATAGTAGAGAATACGTATATGTAAAATTGATTTTTTTTTTTGCTCGAAGGAAATATTTAAATCATCTCACAAATGTTGTGTTTCTTATATAGTCTAGGTACGCAAATGAGCAATCGGAGCGATGCCCATAGACGTCCGCATCGTTGTCACGCATAGGCGTTGCCCTTCTTTGCTACTCCCATCCAATTGGCCACGTTCGAAATTCATACATTAATTATAACTTATGTACACTGTTAACATAGATTATTACAGAAATTTGTACATATGTTTTACCTGATCATGTTAATTTTTAAATTTGTTTCCTTTCAATTTATTTAAAAAAAAATTTTTAATTATCCTATTACTATTGCGATATTTTATGCCGAGGCAACCCCACAAATGCAAGCATGAGAATCGATATTTCCCCTCTACAACACAAGCTTAATTTGGGAGTCATTGGTAAATATTGTAAATTGTTACATGTATGTCATTTTATTTAATTTTATGTTCTTTTTTATCTTTATAGTAGGGAATATTATTTTATGGTTCCGTACTTTTTGTCACTAATAATCGCCTAGAGAATATTTCATCTGTTATCACATCTCTTTAAGATAGTCAAAACCTTTTATAAGCACGACTGATTAATAGAGTCATTATTGGTAACAAAAATTATATATTCGTAAGCGTATTGATATCTTGAGTTTAGTCGAATGTTACTCACTACAATAGAACTATTTTTATGGACTTCATCGTGGTTTATTATTTATCTAACTAGCCCTACGTCAGAAGCTTCAACAGCAACCATGGCCACGGGTGGACTGAAATGACACATGTCCTGATGTTATAATTTATTAAAAGTAACCGAAGAATTATAATTATTTCGTTGTTCCGATTAACGCAAACAGTACTTATTACTATTGTCATATCTTGCTGATTAATCGTAACTGCTAAATAATTATAATTTTTCGGGTACTTGTTATAATTTATGACATCAGGACATCAGCCATCTCAGTCCACCCGTAACAATGGTTGCTGTAAAGTTTCTGAAACGTTGGGATAGTTAAATAATTAATAAACCGCGATAAAATTGTGTTGCTCAAAAATGCGATAACTATAGAAAGAATGATAACATTTCAAATCATCTTTTCTAAATCATTTCGATTTATAATAAATATTCACAGTATCATGTCCGCTCTATAATTTTCCATCGTTTGAACGCGTATTCGTAAATCTTAACTTTCCTGGTATTGGCGAGAAAGTTGTGGGGCTGTTACATGCACCCATTGATCTTTATCTCTATGTGTATTTATTTGTATGTGATTTATCTGTCTGACTGGGAATTGTTCAATATTAAGTTGTTTTACATTACTTATTATCTAAATGAAATGGATAACTGTATTTGGTTATTTGGGAATTATTTCCCAAGGATCACGTATAGTCTTTATATTACCAGCGACACAAGTGACCCTAATAAAGGTAATAAAGAACATTATCCTTTACCGTTCGGACGGCAGTTCGACACGACTGTTGTGAATTAGGCCCAAGACCATTGAACCACCCCAGGAATGTGCCCTCCATGGAAGGAGTAACAATGACATGTTCCTCAGTTCTGACTGTTACGAGATGGAAAATCTCATCAACATGGTCCAACGGGGGCCTCGAACATAGTTCTCACTATCTGTAGTTGAAAGTGATCACCGCAGTGTATCATCAAGACAATCTACTACAAATAATCGTATTACACGTCGCGTAAAATTTAAAACAGCGGAATCATCCGCTATCAAGTCATGATAAAGAGTTCGATAATCGTTTAAAAGTATTCAAAACTAAAATTCGTTTGCACATGATTGCGTCCATTGTAAAGTAAGTCTATTATATTTACATACATTTAAATATTCAATAATAGAACGCCCTAAATATGCGGGCCCATCTTTATTGACAGCTAATACGGTTAAATAAGTATTAAGCCTCTTTAATTCCGCAGTAAATCTTAGTTAACATGCCATGTTTTGGTTTTTCAATGAAATTTATGTAGCATGCAAGCCACGGTCTTACGATTCAATTCTGTATTACGGTATCCCTTTGAAATGTTTTAATGTGCCTGGTACTGGTGATGATAAAATCTTTAATTGACATTTAAAAATGGAATAATCACAAAATTGTATTTTTGATTAAATTATACATTAATTTAGCAGATTAGAACAATATTTAAAAATGGAATACTTTGCTAATTATTTTATATTGGAATTTATTTAAATCTGAATTATTTGTAAATAGAAATACCTCATTGAATGCATTGTCACTCTTTGATGGAAATTCATGTTAACACTTGAACAAATAAATAAACTTATAGACTTTTTCCACAAATAATTTATTTTTCTCTTTACATTTACTATCGGTTTCGACTTTATTTGTGAATTATTTGTGGAAAAAGTATATAAGTTTATTTATTTATCCAAGTGTTGTAAATGGAATAATCAATATTGTTACTTTCTATTTGTCAATGTTGGCTATGATGTAGACAAACTGTAGCAGTTTCCAGGTTCATTATTTTGGTTCGTTTAATTCAGCGCGTATTGGTAAAATCTGGATTTTTTAACGATTGTATTACTATCCTACTTACAATCAGAATAAAATTGTTTTAAAAGTGTTACTGAAAGCACTCTCAAATAGTGCGTTCAGCAAGTTGACATTGTTTATCTAATTTAGCGTTGTGGCATAAGGGGTGTATGAAAGCTTAACCTAGCGGTGTTTCATCCCTATACTTGTATGATAATCCTCTAGATTTACCAAACATATTTAGCCGTCCTTGACATTCATAAATCATAAAAGAATTTTGGTGCCAAATTCTTTTATTAATCTAATTACAAACCCGTACTTGTTAGCTGTATGTACCTGTACTTTGGCATATTCCCAACAGTGGTGTCGGTCGCTAGCTGGCTGTTGATATTTATCTTTTTTATTTATTATCGTATCTAAAAGCTTTCAAACAATTTGTTTGGCGCGTTTTATGCTCGATATTTTTAAGTTAGTGCGCCATTATTCACTAGTATCTCATTCGGCGTGCTTTATGGTGTATTGATATTTAAGTTGTTCTTTTTAAAGTCACCAGCACCGTAAAAAGATGTCTGCCTTATTCGGTTTGAAAGCACTTCTATAATATCTTATATCTTATTTAATATCTCTAATATTTTATATAACAAAATGTGTCTTGTAACAATACTTTGAGTAAAGTGTGTAATTCTACGAGTGAAGTCTGTGATCGTATAAATGTGTATATTTACGTATGTAAATCTAGTATAACTTGCGAATTACCGGACCGACAAATAAAATATCTGTTGATTGTCAAATAAATTTAGAATCATCAAAGATTTTGAGAAATAGAAATTAAATAAAATAAAAAGTTGCTAGTCAACACTTTTGTCATATACATAATAAAAAATTGTAATGGCCCACTATATGATAGGCATCATAACTTATGAACAGGTAATTTCAAAGACGGATCCAAAGTGTTACACTTTGTTCGTTTCAGTATAAAAATGGTAATCGAAACACTGTTCGGATACTATCACAGGTTCGTTTCCATACAAACATATATTTTTAGACTCTAATATCCTTCTATAATCCATTGCGATAATAAAAACAAGAATAGCACGTGATGTAATAAAACTTAATTTAATTATGAAACGACGACACCCATTTGTACGTGTCAAATGTAGAGGTCAGCGGTCATTTTAAAATGTCTAATGTATGAGTTTTAAATTCAATCAATTTAAAATTTAATTTGACCAGCGTGTCTTGATACATTGAAGCAACGTACTGGTATATTGTATTTGGTTGACTGTATAAAACGGAACAGATGTCCCACATCTGTTCCGTTTTATACAGTCAATACTGAAAGTGAGTGAAGTGTGTACAATGAAATGCTAAGAATTACAAATAATTCCTTGAATGTAAAGTAATGTAAGACAATATTGCGGCGACAACACAAGTTGGGTAAAAAACAATTGTTAAGACGATTCAATTCAATATCGTATCGAGACTAAAGTTATCTTGATATATAAAAGTCACTAATCACAATGTTCTTCTAGGCCAGAATTTCCTTCGATACGTCCAGTTATGTATTTTTAACTCATATACCAACTCTTTGCCATCAATATTATCAAGAAACATGTGAAAACAAAAGTAACATATGACTATCGCATAACATATTTATGACGTGTGTCAAACAGGTAATGGGATGAAAACACCGCAGGAATCACATATATAAATAATACGCCTCACATTACGGGGGCCCTTCCCTTGCAGACGGAGATGAAAGACGGCGTTTGCTTTGAGATGTGTATCTCTAGAATACAACGGAATTGCTTGAAAAGAATTCAAGTATCTTTTATGTTTTAATTAGTCATTGGCACTACACATATTTTTAAAGTATAGGAGGACTGACGAGCATTAGGAAAGTTTTGATAACTACCGATGCCCATGGATATCCGCACAATCATTAAGAAGATGCCCCGCTCCTCCTCTCCAGTGCGTCACCAGCTACTCACAAGCCACAACGAAACGCGAAGTATAGCTATCACTTTACGGCATTATTATGTTAGCTAATTATACGTACGTATAGTATACACACCATCGCACTCGGAAACGCTTGCTGTCTCTCTCTTGCCAGAAGGTGAGGGAGTGATAGTGCCGTCCTGCTTGCGCCCCAGCCCTCTCGTCCTTGTTCAGAACGCGGTCCGGAATAGCTATTATTCCGTGCCGTGTTCGCGTGAAAGCCAAACCGCTTTTGTATACATATATGTACAGACTATTATAAGTGAACAAGGAGACCTGGACCCAACAGGTCCGAAGCCGCACCGCGCGACATACTCCCCGTTCTTTTTGAAGACAGTTCGGGGGAGTGGACAGCAAGTCCGACGGAGGACCAACCATCACCGGAGCCGCCCTACCAAGGATGCCACAGAATAAGGTTGAACGTACGGTGGTCAAGAGACCCCTGTTCCCTTCAGAGGAAGAACGGTGGGATTTTCTAGCGGAGCTGGAGGAGCTACGCCCGCAGAAGCGCGCGGCGTCCTCGCCCGCTGAAGGCCCTTCCAAGGTGGTCGCAGTAGCGAAGTCACCACGCTCGACCGCCACCATACCATCTCCATCAAGAACACCGCTTTCTTCACCGCGGTCTTCACGCCCATCACTGCCTTCATCACCGCCTACGTCACCTAGTGCGGCTCGTGAGTCGGAAATGGCTGGCCCAGCGACGCCCGAGGAGGACTCGTCGACGACGCCGGGAGCCGCCTCCGTTTCGACAGCCGTGTCTGCCGGGGACGTCGAGCCTGCCTTCTCCAGCGGTTCCGTCGACGCGACTCATTATCACAGCTTCGCCGCCGCTCTGGAGAGCCCCCGTAAGGTACCCCCAACTAGGTGTGCCCTAACCCCCCCATCCCTGCCTACTACTGTCCGCAACCCCAGTGAGTCCCAACCGCCGCGCAGGCTATCGGAGTACCCTCCGATAGTCGTGGTCGTAGAGGGGTGGAAGGGCAGACAGGAACCAGCACAGTGTCGCCGTTGTCAGCTCTTCGGACACTCCTCTGTGAACTGCCACCGGGAGATTAGGTGCGTCCGCTGCGGTGAGGTCCATTCAGTCGGGCACTGCCCGCTGCCGAGAGGAGCCACCCCGACCTGCGCTAATTGTAAGGGCCCCCACACCGCCAATGACCGAAGGTGTAAGGCCTTCCTCAGGGAAGCCAGAGCCCGAGGCATGGTCATCCAAAGCCTGCTGTGCAGGGAGACCAGTTTATACTGGTCCCTCACGGCCGACACCGCGCCGCCCCTACGCCCGCGGCTCCGTTGCGGAGGGAGGGACATGTCGAGTACGGCCCAGGCTCATCCCTTGCCGCCCCAGCTAACGACCCCAAACCCAGGCAGGTGACGACGACCAAGCCCAAGAGGAGGCACACTCGCAAGAGGAAGCCCAAATCTGTGGCCGTCCAAAGCTGCCACCCTCCGTAACAGGAGACCACCGCGACCGCAGTGCGCCGAGTACCCACACAGGCCAGGGACCCGGAACACGCACGCTCACCATCATGCGCACCGACCGACCGACCGACCGACGACACACACCGCAGACACCAATTCCCACACCACGGACATCAGTCCCCCCCCCTAAGCGGGAACCGAGGCGCTCCGAAGGGGAGCGGCATCGGCGCGACGAGCCCTGGGTCCACGTTGACGATCTCAGGGAGCTAATCCGAGAGATCGTCAGGGAGGAGCTGAGGGCGGTCGTGAAAGACGAGCTGTCCAGAGTGCTCAGGGACCCGCGTATCTGGGCGCAAATCATGCACTCACGGGGCCAACCAACGGGGAGACAGTGATGGATCGTGACGAGCTCAGGGTCGCTTACTGGAACCCCGGAGGTATAGGAGGCAAGAGCGGCAGTCTTCGGCTGCTCGTTCAGCAGTATGATTTACATGTCATCCTGCTGGACGAGACTTAGCTGAGGCCGAATTAGAGCCACCGACTACCGAATTACGTCGCGTATCGGAGGGACGAGATGTCGCCGAACGGGAGGCCGTACAGGGGTACGGCTGTGCTCGTTCGGCGGGACGTCAACCACGATGAACTGAGACAGGGCCCCTTCACCGACATGGGCTCGACTGGTATAGTCGTTCACATGGCGGGGGAGGAGCTCAGGATCTACGCGGCGTACAGACATCCCGGGAACAGCTTCGACCTAGGTGATGTCCAATACGTGCTAGGGAACGGCGGCCAGGTGTCGTTGGTCGGTACGCGCTAACCTCCCAGGCCCAGCGGAAACGCCTGCAAGCCCAGCAAAATATATCCCTACGGGTCATCACGGGTGCCGTTCGCTACGTCCGCAATGATGTGATCTCGCGTGACTTGCGGATAGAGTCGCTGGATGAGTTTGTGGTTCGATTGTCGAGCGCTATGTTCAATAAGGCAGACAAAGGACCGCATGCTCATCTACGTGACCTGGCTCCGCTACATGCGCGACCACCTGACGGGAGACCTTATCCGCGTGAACTCCCGCCCCGTGATCTACCAAGCGGAATAGGGTCTGCGTGTCCTGCGATCCGGACGAGGATCACACATGCATGACACACCCAATCACTACTCACCACAGTCAGGCCCTAAAGAGGCCTACATTCCCTCCCTAAGCCCATAAGCCACGATGGCAAACCCGCAAATTTATTGCGGCCCCATTACCGAAGGGATAGTTGTCCCTTCGCGATCCCACCCGGGTTATGGGGTTCGCCTCGGTGCCCGTAGCCCTCGCAGAAGCCATGCGAAGATGTCCAGGAGTAGTAGTAAGTATTATTTTTTATTTTACTGATAGAAACACGGCAGGAGGAGCCATGCTGCATTGCAGCCTAATTGAACCAGCAGGATTGAGGTGATACACCTCGAACGCATGGTACCATCACAAAGTGACAGATGTGCATGTTTCCTATGGTGACAGGAGAGAAGATTAGCACGTCCGCATAACAATTATGCGAAAGTCAATCTCCGTCTGATGTAAAGTGGCTATTGCCACCCAACGTTACAACAAGGTATTGAAATGTAGATTGGACTGAGTATTGCGTCACTATACGTCAACGTTTTTTAATAAAACACTGTTTGGAGACCCGTCACTTATTTGTAGGTTATGCAAGTCAAAGGTGGCTTTAATTAATTTAGGGGCAGAATTTGTTGACGTGTACTAACGCTATAGGTGTCTTTAATCAAATGTCATGTTAACAAATTCGTCTAATAGAATTAGAGGTTTATCTATAAAGAGCGTACATACATATTTTACCCCTGACAGTTCTTTTTAAATGTTTCTTCGAGCTAAAGCTAAAGTTTGGGAGCTTAAATCTTTAAACGAGACAATTGAATCTTGTATGTGGCACGGTTCTCTCTGTCTACCCTAATAGCAAGCAAAGCAACCGAACGAATCCCCCAAAACTATAATCAAGCTGTTAATGTGTATTAAATAAGACGTACTTAAGTTATGTATGTTTAGAGGAAATGGATTATATCGTTGGTATGATAGGATGATTGATGGTCGTATACTTCATAACACATCGATGTAACAAATACTTGACTGTCGGCAATCAAAAGGCACAGACTTCTCGTCTGACTCCATGAAATATATAAAAAGTATTTCTAAGACATCACTTAAATAAATCAGCACTGCGAATACTTTTAAGATATTAAGTACATCTACAACATGTATACCTATTTTATTAATATATAGTATATTTCAATTCAAATTTGTATTACCTTTCATTGTACCCGTGGAGTATGCTTTACAAAATAATATTAGAAAAACGTTATAATGTTCAATAATAGGAAAGATTACAAGCCGTTAACGGTGGCATAGAAATATAATTACGAACACTTGTGGCATAATAAAACAATTAACAATGTAAAGCGAAAATGTTTTAAATTTTAGGAACCCAACCGCACCGCAAAGATATAAACATTCTTCATTACATATCTTCACACGCATCGATACGCTACATTTATTACAAGCTCCCAGACACAACAACACGATACCCTATCAAACATACGCAAAACCTTAACCTATGGATTTAAAGTCCAAATTTGTTATTATTGCTATGTACCGAACTCAATTTTAAGTTGGTTGTAGAAAAGTCTAGAGCTTCTCTATGCGTCAAAACAAGAAACGAGGGCGGAATGAATTGCAGCCGATCTTAATGCCCTTTCCACAATATCTTTAGTGACGCCCTCCAATATGAATAATGTGTCATCTTATCGCACCCTTATAATAAAAACAAACGTGATTTCGCAATGAGCGATAAGTGTAATCTTGTTTGCGGAATTGTAGCGGAATATTTCCGTTTTATCGTTGTTTTGATGTTATTGTCCGCTACCTTGTAATTTTTCTTCGTAGGAAGCATAAAAAGTATCATTAATAATATTCCTGAAAATTAAAAATAAAAATTTCTTTGCCATCCAGGATTACATACGACATTTAGAATTCTGCTCGCTGGCTGCTGACGATACTTTGAAACACGTTTTAAGTTGCTTAGCCTGAGGGGAGATAGAGACAAAACCTTTTCCATAGTCAGCCTATAAGTCATATAGGCATAAAAGGCCCGCAAGGCATCTGCGATTCCTCTGACGTTGCGGATGTCTATGGGCGTTAGTGATCACTTACTTACAAGTGGACTAACTGCTCGTTTGTCTCTTATGCTATAAAAAAGAAAAAAGTATTCATAATCAAGTACATTTCCATGCCTTATGCGTGCGTTTCTCAATAAAATCTCACAGAGTTCCCTATCTGAACTCAAGACATTCATGTGTGTAACTATTTCTATTCGTGTCCAACCGGTGAAGAACAACGTCAGCACTGGATGTAGCATAGGTGTTAACTGACTTCGGATAATAAAATTGCTATATTTTAATAGAATTCCATATAAACTGATCAGTAAGTATCTACTTTTATGCCTCTTGATAGTGCCATGATGCATTGCAGTCTAATTTTGCTGGCACGACCGGGGAAGTACCTCTCGCTCATATATGTCGCCCTAAAGTGACCTCTTAGGTGCCGCAGTTTCGTGCGGTTTGCGAGTAACTGGTGAACCATCGGAGGCATCGGCACAGCATTTATGCGGACGTACATGGGCGTCGGTACCACAGTAAAAAGCATTGCTATTTTGCCCTCCTATACTAAAAAAAATGCACTAATACACCTCAGTAGTTCCTGAGGCTGATTTCCCTCCAGTCGTGTCGGACTGTCGTCCAATCGGATTGAAGAAATACAGAGTGTAGTTGTGTCTGCGCACGAACATGTGTACTATATCATGTCCTGCGCATGTGTCTGGTCTATACATACATATTGGCGTTGGTCGGGAAATTAGAGGTCCTATCCTCTATCTGGGCACTGGATCAGAATCTGGGACGAATCCAATCCTTGCTATTCGTTCCAGATTACCCATCCTGTTATTCACGGGCGACGCCGGGGTGGCTCAATAGTTGGATTATAAGTTTACTATTTTCAAATTCAAAATAGGATTTTACAAACGTAACGTTTTTACGTCCATACTCAACATTAAGTCCATGAGCGCAAAATAAGCTCTAAGATACGTTTTCCTATTTTTTATGTCAATTATATCGATCACAATCAATCAATGATTTTGATTGATGATTCATTATAATCAAAGGCGTTTAGAAATAACAAAGCAACTTTTTTTTTACTAAGGCTCGGGTTTTATTCGATTTCTTGCTATTTGTCAAAAAAAGCTAACTCACTTGTATGTCAATCCAAACAATTCGTAATAAATAAATTATTAACTATTACCTTATCTCTATTTATGGAATAAAGTACTAAATTCTAAAAATAAGAATGGAAGCACAATATAAATATTATTTCATAAAATGTCTATTAAATTTATCTTCGTCATATCAAGCGAGCACGTTTCGCATATTACTATGTATTTAAATAAGTATTCCTTCTCCCGTCATAAAAAAATGTGAGTACAAATACGTGTATTATTCTTGTGGGGTCGATTGTTTGGGGTCGGAAAAAGCCAATGTTTTGGCGGATGACACAAAAAAATGCATGGGCTCAACGCAATATTTTAATATTAACTGCGTTATGGGGTGCAGGGATGCATTTTAAGGATTATGATGAAGAATGTCGAGATTAACATGGGTGCGCAATGAAGATTTAACGAAATAATAAGTTTAAGTGACACATTTCTTGCTTGTCTGCATATGTTTTAAAACGGCACATATTTTCAAATTTAGCTAAGTAATTTTCAATCATTATCACCGTCATCATCATTATCAGCCCTTAATGGTCCACTGCTGTGCCTGTTTCGGCCTCTTTCAATGAACGTCAAGACGACGGATCTCCTCCTAATATTACTTCACTAATGTCTAATTGAGATGAAATTATACAAATCTTGTTTGAAGAAGAAAGTCTAGGTACCACAATCCAATTTCTACATCACTATTTAGTTGCTTTTTTTATTTAGTTACAATTTTTACATATTTCTTATTTATAACTTGTGCGAGTAACAGCAGAAATCTGCACGGGGACAGAGTGTTCTGATATCAGTTACTTCGTCAAGCACAAAATACGTGATAGTTACATCTGCATGCTACTCAGAAACGACATGAAGTCAATAAACTCACAAAGTACAACGAAACCAAGTTTCGAGTAGTGCCATGTTTAACGTTTATATGAATTCATAGTGTTAAAAATAAATTACACTTTAAAGTTTTTCAAATTAAAAAAAATAGAGACTATGTACAAACTTTCTGTTACCTGTAAATTTCAAATGTGTTCGAACATAAATGATAAAATATAAAACCTATTTTGTAATATTTGAAAAATAAATAATGCATGTTTGTAACAAAAACAAGTGTCAAAATAGATCCAATTGATAAGCGTTTCAAATAAAATATATTTCTTTTTCATGCAGAGCATTTCGGAATATTTTAGTCCATCTAAGAATATATCGCCAAACACATGGTTAAGTTAGGTTGGGCTAATTAAATAATTAAATGAACCGCGACAAAATCCGTAAAGGTAGTTTTATTGTAACATAGGGAAGCTTAGAAAAGAACACCCACAATATTCTTTTTTATGTGACACAAAAAAAAACTACAACCGCCGTTAGGGTAACATAGGTTTGCACTCCGATATTAGCCTCATATTCGGCTTACCCTCTTATTAAAAAAAACCAAGGGCCATTTGTATATATTTATAGGGAAGTCCCTATCAATATAAATATCCCAGTGGGTTAATTTCCTTAAAACATTTCGCAGGGAGACGGAAAATGCCGATACACATTCAGATTGAATGTTATTATGTTGATAAAAAGGTTTATCAAAAACTGTGACATTCTTAGGATACCGCCTTCGGGGATATTATTAGATACACGATGTTTTTGTATTGGTTCTAAACGTCCCATATAATAAATCTTCCCGTACTGGCCTCCTTCACTTAGTGAAATCGTTGTCCATTCCATTTATTGCGATCCATCGCTTCTTCTATAGTATACGAGTACAAATAGACAATCGGAGATATTTAGTGCCCTCTTTCACCCTATCCCCGAAACGTGCCACCGACTATTCACAAGCCGGTATGCGGTTACCATATATATAATTCTTAATACGTTACCATGTGAAAGGTGCCTGCCCACCTCCTAGTCGTCGTAAAAAGGAACTTTAACCTAGACCTACACAAGTACACGAGTGTTACTAGACAACGGGTAATTATGTAGCGGTCGTTTGTCAAATTTGATTAATTCATTAATTAAGTGTTGATGAGGGATACCAACGGTCGATGGAAAAATAATATTAGAAAAACTCCCACTCACATCCGCGCCCACTCATGGTGGGCGAAGACATAGACATCATTCATAACACATTTATTTAACCACTATAATTACTATGCTGGTGTATTTCTATTCTTAGGCTTTTTGAGACGTATCTACTACCGAGTAGGACTTTTCTTTTTCACACACACATACACAAACGTTCACACTATTTACAGATGTGTAGCATGAGCTTTAGGCATGTTAAAAATTTTAATATATTTAAGATTGAAATATATTTAGACATTATTGTTATAGGTGTACGGTCATGACCCCACCATGGTTCAAGCCTTGTCGTGGCGGTGGGGCTCAGTAGCCTGGGGTGCTCCGAGACACCTTGGGCGAAGCTAATTGAACCGAGGAGGTTTATGCTCTTTGTATATATCCTTATAAGAATAGGGGACTAAAGAGCAGGAGGAGGAGGCGCTCTTTGTACCTCTCTTATAAGTGGAGGGGACAAAAAAGAAAAAAACCATGAGGCGGCGCTATTGCGCACGGGGCAAGGGGCGAGGATGGGAACCTCCCTCCATTGCACTGTCTCAAAGTTGGTGTGGTTGTCCTGTGGTATGGACAACCCCATCTGTGGAGGTGGCGTCGGTCCCTTAGGGGGCTGACTAGCCGTCGAGGTGCCCGGATTTGCTGTTCCGGGGCACCTCACAAAAGGCGGCACTGATGGCTCACGCGGTGGTTTTTGTGGGTATTCGGCACTATAATGTGCCGCGAGCCCCACACACAACGGACCCCACCCAGGCCCAGTGAAGGCGCGTAAATGCGTTTCCCCGCGTCAACAAAAAAAAAAGCATGGCACTGCCTCTAACAAACTGTTTCAAATATTTATATAACTTCGAAAATTTCTCAAAAATGAATTATTACTGTCTGTTCGGTCAAAGTATGTAAACATATAGAGCCAGCTACGGCAAAATATATGTAGATACATGACATGGCCTATAAAATATATGTAGATACATGATATGGCATATGGAACTTGACTACATATAAATCATTTATTTATTCACCTGGCGTTCTTTTAATAGAATTGAAAATGTCCCTAACCAGACGCTGCAATAACATTTGAAAACAATGGCATTTCACTTAGCGCGTTCATTTGTCTGTTGACAAATTAGACCATTCACTTTCCCTTTCAGAGTATTTTTTCGCCATTTATGAAATGGATATATTAAAATTGCGCCTTTTGGAGAACAAACGACTTTACATATACTTTGTGTACCTACGTGTCTATATTCCATGAGTGTCTATTATTAAAAAAGAAGTTCACCAATTTCTATCTTATGGTGACATAACGCTCCAAAATACGTTGAAGCCACAGGATCTACATTATATATGTACTGGTATCTAAGCTAAGCATTTCATTTTTTTTTTTGAGGGCAATTGTACTTGCACACAACCATCTGTCCTGGATGGGAACTCATGAGGTGCGTGGGACTCGCGGCTAAACCGAATGCCCACTAAAATTCGCGGGTGCTATCGGCCGCATGTACTGATGTGTTCCGGATCTATCAGCAATAGGGTACCTGTGCGATGGCCAGAATCTCATAAGGGACCGGGCTCCTCCAACAGAGGTCTGTTACGACAAGCCTAGACAGCTTAGCCTTCCCTATTATTCGTTCGCAAATGAAAAAGAAACATCAAGTTAAAACTTTCATAATCCATTCGAAATTCAAAATATCTGAGAATAATGTGCTATAACATAACCCAATGAACCTCGCTATACAGACTCGCGATCATATTAACCTTTAATTTTGTACTCTGTTGACGTTGCCAGTGATATATACCTTCGGGAGAGCGGTAAATGGGCGTTCGCTTTTTCAAATAACAAGCACGACTCCATCAATCTTGGGCGTCACTCATTTTACCGCTTCCTAAAATATTAGAGTTATCTTCTGGGAAAAATCGCGCCTGCAAAAACTATTTGGACGTCCGAAAACAATCGTTCACTCTGATTATTTTTCCAGTGTAAATAATATGAGAGTTATGAGGTGTTTTTGTTTGAGAGCAAACTATGGATCGCTGGAGGGCCTTTGATTTAGTTTATCGTTCTCACTAATAGTGAGTGAGTATGTAGGTACTTGGTTATGTTTCAAACTTGAATACATTATTGCAAATCGTTATAATGATTTTGTAAAATGACATAAATTTTACGAAAGTGATGTAAAATTTTGCAAAATCTATAAGATTTATTTACATAATTACCTATACAGGCACATACTTAAATACGGACAACATATGCGAATAACAGTTATATGGATATCTATAGGCGTTAGTTCCGAAAGGCTTTGCTCGTTTGTACCCACAAACTATAAAAAAATCTGCGAGATTTTTTTCAATATTTTATCTTCATAAAGCAAGGTTTAAGAATACTCCGATCGAAAACTGAAACAGTACCTAAAAATGTAAACGAAAATTTTGTAGACGAGACTTGGTCTTCCCTTTCAAACATTAATTGCTATCTCAATTTACACCCAGTAAGCCCGGGTTTGACAAATTTCAAGACAAAGTTTAGGGGTATTAGGTACTTGTAGGGGAGTATGAACCTCTTAAATAATCCATCTACGATCGTAGCCTTTGAGCTTTGGATTATCTTGAGAACAAACATCGTTTTGTTAATTACTCAATTTACAAAACGATGATATTAGTATTGAATATCAAACGCTCACGAGTATAGTACAGAATGTTGTCCTTTTAATAAATAATTTTTTTATTTTAAAAGTTATAAATTTTATATTTAATCATCATCATCATTATCATCAAAATATAATGATCATAATAATAATAATAAAAACGTTTATTTCCCAAATAAGCAGTAATATGGTAATAATACCATATGTGTGTCCGGAGAATATCGCTATTATATATATAACACAACAACATTCTAATTGAAATTCTACTTACTTCCAGCCAAGTCCGATCAGTAGTTTTTCCGTGATAGAGTAACAAGCTTACATCCATAATAACAAACTTTAGCCTTCGCGATAAGGTTATGACATCATAAATTGAAATATGACATGAAACGGTACAGATTTTTCGTACACTTTTCAATAAATCATCTTACATTAGATACATTTCACGGTTTCATCAAAACGTACTCGTTTAGGGGTTAAGCTAGGTTTACTTTGAAATCGTAACTAAGAGACAGGCTGGTTTCCATTTAGCTACATACATACGCAATATATACATTTCATACAAAATATATGCAGGCGCCCGCAAATGTGGGTTTGTCAACTATACAAGTTGTATTACTCGTAGCTTCCGTGTTAGACCGCGTGCGAGTCGTACTACCCGCCCGTGGTGGAAGCGGGCGGACGGTGCCCCTCAGCCATGAAAGCCCTCCCCC
>JAFELO010000244.1:689557-699916 GCA_017140195.1 Eumaeus atala | reverse complement strand
AGGGAACCCTATCCCCTCGGCCAAGAAAATAATAGTCACTTTAGCTAATCTTAAATAACTATCGGGATGCATTTTTCCCATCTGCGGGAAATCGGTCTGTCCCCTTTCGACCACAATCTCACCTAGACCGTCACCCGACGTGTCTTACAGTAACGATGAAGCTGCCACGAGACACTTCCGTCAGCATAGAGCAAAAATTGATTTACATGAGTCTGGTAAATGCAAGACTGAATTTACTACTCTTTGACAACATATCGTCGTTGCGCGTGCAAAAATCACTATGTTCTTCTTGGTGGTTTTCACTTTTTCATTCAGTTTTTATTGATTTTTAAATACTCGCATACTGTAAAAGCAACTATGTGTTTAATGTAATATTTAAAGAAATAATAATTGTGGCTATGTGGCATTCATACATCAAAAGTTCCAAATAAACACGCTAAGTGTAAAGTGGGTAAAAAACGCATAGCTACTTTTACACGCGCAAATACGCGCGCATAACAAAAGGACCGTACAGAACTTTACAGACCAAATCTAAATTCATATGAAGAAGTATTAATTACGAGTGTGTTCCGTCTTCGTGCACGTGAAATTTTAATGACATCTAGTGTTAGAATCGAGTCGATAAGGGACTCAAAGAGATCCCCTATTTAGCGGAGAGGGCTTTTGTGAGCGGTATTGATGCGTGTATATCGAATTCTACCCTTTAACTAATGTAATAAGATTACAAAGGGCTGCAGTCAGACTACACAGGGACGTATTCTATATCAATAGTTTCATAGTTATTATTCTTTCTTTTATATTTGTTTATTTTTAGATATATGTGTAGTAAATATATTTATGAATGAATGACTCTTTATTGTTCACGTAAGTACAAGTATAATCTATATTATAACATAATGATACAAACACAAGGTATATGTATACAAAAGACGACCCTATCACTTAGGTAGTAACATCTTTCGGGTTACCTTAAAGCTTTTGAAGGAAACGAAAAACATTAAAAAATAACTATAATTAAAATTTACAAAACGTTTATGTCTTAAGTACTACATCTACATCTTTTTTCAATATGTTAAATATGTATCCTAATATTCTTAATAATTAATATAGTGTATTCGTAATGTTACGAGACCAACTTGAATACTGCCCCATGTGTAGGTCGTATATTTGTGTATATTTAGTGTCTATTTGTGCAACTAAAGGTCCTTTCGAATGTTGCGCGTGAAGGGGCTAGTCACATCCAATTTAGCCCAGCCACTTCCTTAAAGAAGTCGTTTCACTTTCTCATATTTCGATTTCCATTACAGAAGCTGTGCATGCGTCAGCTCGCAACTGTTTATAATGAAACATGATTCTGATATAAAAAGTTCGCAAGACACCAAACGCGATAAAACGTTACTCTAGTACTATGCTTAACTGGTCACTAATCAGTAGACTTTATGCCTTATTTTGTTTTATAACACGCGTATTTAAACTATCATTAAAAATCCACATGTTGTAAAAAAAAATCATAAAAATATAGCATTGAAAATACTTTAGATCCGTCCCTGTACCGCATAACGAATCTCCACTGACGTTTTCGCAAAGCGTTAACCGGCCACCCCCGAGGGTGCGGATGATGTTATATCCATTAAAACATAATTGTTGAATGCTCCAGTCCATCTCTGATCGTCAAAGTTATGTGTAAAATATTTACAGTTTAATAAGGGCGTTGATTGAAAGAGGTCTTTGTGCATTGGAGGTGAAAGCTGCGATGATGGTTGCGATGGAGCCGATGATGATGATGACGTCATCTAGGAGGTTATTTATATACTTTTATAGTGGGAGCGACCTTACTGTCGTGGTCGGAGCATTCTGATGACTACCAAAACGCATAAACGCCTGAATAATTGTTATACCGATGTTTTGTTTTCCTTCCTTCTTCCCGCACCAATGTGCCACCGGAAATTCGTCATCCACACGAAACGCTATAGCATTACAGCATAACTCTCATATTTCGCTTTAGTACTTAAATCTGCGGTAGGTATCAGCTGTTTCAGATACGAGGGTAGATTGAAAAATATCCAAACCAAGAAAATAAACACACTAAATTGGTTTATTTTTACTTTTCTACGTAATCCGTAATCACCATCAAGTTCGATGCATTTTGTTATCTCCCATTTAAAGCACTTGACACACGATGATGTTTTGAGTTCGCGTATAACAGGTACCCATAATCTCGGCTATCTCTCTAATTTTCAATCTGCGGTCTCCCATAATTAAATCAAGTAGGTCAGTGGGGGACGTCGAAGGCCTTCCAGAGCGGAGTCGAAATTTCCGAAAACCTTCCACCTTCTGTCTACCACGCTTGAGTTCTGCTATCCATTTTTTGACAAATGAATAAGACAGAGCAGAATCTTCAAAAGTATTGACCACATCATCATGGATGGCTTTCGGTGATAGCCCCAGCTTGTGTAGGTACTTAATGACGGCACGATGCTCGACTTGCTCCATTTACAGAAACTGTGTCCGATTGCTAAGTTAAATAAAAAAAATCACAACTGATTATCGCACACGTTTCGAACTTCACACAATTAACTAGTCTAAACTGAACTAAATAATGTAAATAATAATCTATCATATCAACAGCCAAGAAAAGATGGTAATAGTCGGCTCATTCATCTCAATAAAAAGTGCTTATAAATCATTGATTTACAAATATACTTTGTAAATCTGTTTCGGAGGCAAAACATCGGCTTAACCATCAAGCAGATGTTTATGGGTGTCGGTAGTCGTAATAACTAAAAAAGGCTCCGAATGCACGTTTCAACTCCAATCCATAAAAGTTTTTTTTTATTCAGATTGCTTTCTAAACAAGAATTTTAACTAGTGTAGTCTTGTTTTAAATATGTATAGTAACAATCAGCTGAAAGTTGACCGTGCATAGGCCATGCATCTGCTTTCATCATTCATTCTTCCTACCTTGCAATCACAAGTCACCGTAAGGGGCAGCGCAATGTTCTGATATTGATACCCGTTAAGTAATTCGCACACGTTTATAATCCCACGCAGGCCATGCTAAGATAAAATAAAAATATAGTATCTTTATTTACCAAAAAATATGACAGTAATACATAGATCCTTATTATTTAAAAAGCTTAAATTTGTATTAGTCCGTGGTCTTCATACTAGACTTATGGGTGTTTGTTAAAGGTCTGTTTTAAGATGAAACAACTCAAACACTCAAGAGCAGCATTCAAAACATCATTTATGCCGAAACCGGCGGCACCTACCCTCGCGTAGCCTGAGGCTGGAAACGCAGTAATTTAGCCGCTGCGCCGACATAAATAATCCCTACTGTTTAAAAGACCCCAGCAGTATGCACCAAACCCGCAAGCCACCATCATTTGTTTTTCAAACTGATCACAGCCCCATGGTAAATGACGTTTTAACTTTTACCTACATTGCAATCGTTATGAAAAACATAAATGATTAGGTATTTACCTACAAACAAATTTTGTTTTTTTTTATGTGTCAACGTCTTGCAAATCGATATGCACGAAAAAGAATGACGTCATAGTAACCTTACGAGTCATAGTACTTTCACACCGTCGAGCTTTATCTTTTTTACTTTTGTATTTATCGATCAAAATCATTTATTACATAGCTTTAAATCGTATCTAATACAGTAAACATAACACAAAATTTTCGTGTCAGGGTGCTTAGTCCGAAACGGCTTGACCGATGTTTATGTAATTTTTATTGTGTACCGTACACTTTCTTGTGTTTATCTGTGCGCATACACGAGGGTAGGCCAATAAGTGCCTATCTTTTAAATGAAACAAGGTTGTTGATAAAAAGTAATTTTCTTTTTCAACATAGTCTCCTTCGATGTACATACAGTTCGTCCACGTTTCTCCAATTTTTTTTTCCCCTTTCAAAAATAAGATTTGTCGAGATCCTCAAGATATGTACCTGTTTGTGAGATGATATCAACGTTGGAAAAAGATCTCTTTCCGCCAAGTCATTTCTTAAGGTTCGGAAACAAGAAATAATCTTTTTTTCCAGACCTGAATTTATGCCGTAGAAGCGAACAGAAGCCCCATACAGCTTCATCGGTTTGCTAAGTCCGCTCAGTTAGAGTAGAAGTAACCTATCATAGATGGCAATTCGAAGTCCTTGTTTAGGTCGAGGTTGCGTACGTATCACGGACAGCCAGTGACCATTCGCAGGAACCGATTTTGTACTTTTTGCACGAAATAGTAACTCGGCGCTAAATCCGGAGAATACGTTGGATGAGAAATTTCGCCATGGAAACAACACACTTAAGGACTCTTTCATTGTCCCCATGAAAAATAACATTTTTCTTGGCCAAATGTGGTCGTTCATTATTCAAATTCTCATTAAGTCGGTCTAATAACTTGGTATAATATTCGCCAATGATTGTTATTCCCTTCTGCAGGTAATATATGTGGATTACACCGCGCGCATCCCTGAAAACGTTAGCATGACTTTATAGGTGACAAACTCACTTTGGATTTCTTCGGCGCTGATTCACCCGGCTAAACCCACTGTTTTGACTACTGCTTGATCGCCGGCGTGTTGTGGTGTATCCATGTTTCGTCCACTGTTACAAATCGGCGTAAAAATTCGTCCTTACTGCGTTTAAGCAACGCCAAACATTCCATCGAAATTGTCACACGATTGCGTTTATGGTCGATTGTGAGTAAACGCGGCACCCATCTTGCGGATAGCTTTTTCATACCCAAGTGATCATTCAAAACCGAAACACCCATGTGATATGCCTTTGTCTTCCACCATCTCCAGCACATTCAATCTCCAAGCGGCCAACAGCACATCGTGAATTTTTTCAATTGTTTCGGGTGTAGCGACTTCTACTGCGTGTCCAGAACTTTCGCCTCCGATAGTGCTTATACGGCCACAACGAAATTCCGTAAATCACTTTTTTACCATTGATATCGGTGGTGCAGAGTCCCCATAGTATTTATCTATCTTTGTTTCAGGGATGTTTTTTTTTTTCTCCACTTTCACCACAAACACGAAGCTCTCTGTCTGTAAAGACTGTCAAACACAGATTAAAAGACTCACCGTTTTCAAACGTTACAAGGCGTCAGCTGTTAGATGCTTGTTGACAGGAGCAGTTTTGCCAACCTAATGTGAAGGCGGGAAATTCAAAAAGTCACGCACTTATTGACCCGCCCACGTAATATAGCTATGAACTTGATGAGCACACGAAATTCACTTTTCTCCACTCACACCACAATGCACGAAGCTCTTTGTCTGTAAAGACTGTCAAACACAAACTAAAAGACCCATCGTTTTCAAACGTTACAAGGCGTCAGATGCTTGTTGACAGGAGCAGTATTTCCAACCTAATGTAAAGGCGGGAAATTCAAAAAGTCACGCACTTATTGACACCTCGTAATAATATTCAATAAGTGAATTCAAGTTTTTATACTGATGTTATCATTGAATTGAAACTTTGCGTTGACTCCTAGACAATCTTAACTCTAAATATATTTGCTACATATATTGCTACAGCTAGACTATTAGCTGTAAATATATTTGGAAAAGTATTTTAATTACCTGAAAATAATGATCGTGACCTGTGGAGGCTTTGTCCAGCAGTGGACGTCGTCCGGCTGATGATGATGGTGATGGAAATAGTGCCCTCTGGCGTGGAGCATTAGAAGCTCTTAAATATGAACTGATGGCACGTCATTCTCAAGTTCTACGCTTGAGGTTCAGGGGGAGCTATTACGCAAAGCATAGGTTAGAGATAATAGTATTTATTTTTAGGATACTTATAATAAAAAATATAGTTTTATAACAATATTTTACACACGTAATTTACTGCTCTCATTTTATATGATCTAAACCACACCTCTCGTAAGTATAATGGCCCTATTAATACTTCTTTAGACGAAATAACGCTGTCTGTCGCAAATAATGTGAACTTAATTCTAATCGCCTCAACACTGATTAGCGCTTTTGTCCCTAGATGGCGTTAGTTTATTCTGCTTTCAATTATATATAATTAATTATTGCACCTAGACTTAAATGCGCCAATGAGTGACTTTCAAATAAATTCAATATAAAATTTGATCCCAGCAGTCAGTACACTAATATAATGTAAATGGGTATCTTCTTAAAGTCAATTCCGGACGAGTTAAATACTCTGGTTATTAATACTCTGGTTATTAATAAATGTTCAACGTAGTCATTAAAGTCAGTCTCTTTTTAATACTTTCATAAAATTGTTTCTGGCTTTAGCTACCTTTATAGATGACAGAAATTCGCCTTTTCTTATTATATGGGATCAAACGAGCAAACGCAGCCCTTGACGACTACCAACGTCCGTAGACATCCGCATGATCGTAAGGCAGATGCGTTGCCGTACTTCTCCCCTTCATGGACCACCTGCCATCACAACCCGCACGAGACGCGACAGCATAGCTGTCACTTTACGGTCGTGTTGTGAGCGAAAGATACCTGTCGTGTCGACCCGATTCGGCAGCAGCATGTCACTACCTCTTTCAGTGGAAATAGTTCAATGATTTCCTCCTTTCTTTTGTAACGGGGGGAAAACCCCTGGGCGGGATCCAGTGGTGTGGGGCTCGCGGCACATTTAGTGCCGAATGGGCACAGAAACCACCGCGAGTACCATCAGTGCCGCCTTGGTGAGGTGTCCCGGAACACAACAACCTATGGGACCGACGCCACCTCTACAGATGGGGTTGTGGCGCAACAAAGAACAGCCCCGCCAACTTTGGGACATCGTCATGGGGTGAGGAGAGCATCCACCTCTCCGGTTCAATTGGCCTCGCCCAAGGTGTCTGTGTTCACCCCAGGCTAATGAGCCCCACCGCCACGGGAAGGCTTGTACCATGGTGGGGAAAAAACTTCCTCCTTGCTAACGCGACCTATATATAAACACTAGTCAACTGCACACCTTGATGACAGTAAGCTATTCGTAGGTGTTACACATTCTACTTCTAGTAGAATTATTCCTGTCACGCCTACAATGTCTCTGCTTGTAATCTTTCAAACCAGTTTCTTCAGTTTCATGTGTTTGTGTGTTTAATTCGCTGTCGCAATTTCCTTGCCTAAAGAGTCAGAGATGGCAAGATGGACAATGCATCTAAGCCAATCTAAACCTTATTGGCTGAAACGGTTTAACAATACTTATAAGCAGATACTTTTGAAAAGAAATACACTCGTAGTCATTCGAACTTTTAAGGCTGGACAAGCGCCGCCAATCAGTAGTAGGTCCCTCCGAAAAAAAAAAAGAAATACACTCAATATAAAGAAAAACGATAAACAGTGTTTAAAACAGTTTATTTTGGAATCAGGGAGTTACATGCACTGGTACAGGTCAGGTAACAGTCAATAAATAAAAGATTTTTTTTCAAAGTAGTACGAAAATTACATTTTATACAACCACCTGTAGATGTAGATGCTATAAGTTTGAGTATCATAAATTTACGTAATTCTAATTTTTAAATATGATTAGTATCTTAAATTAACAAAATTCTAATCTATGTGATATTCACATCTAACGTACTTAATTTATTCCTAAATTTTAAATTTTCTAAACTAGCATTATTCAATTCTAAGGCTTAGCAATATGAACCTCCCTTTCTTCGTTTTCTAAATTTATTTTCTCTGTTTTAGCTATAAAGTACTCAGCCAAAGTATTTTCTTAGAAAATGCGAGCTTTACATAATTCATCATTCGTGTGGTTTCTTCTTTAAATTCTTCATACGTCGTGAGTTCAGCATCCATGGTGATTTTTTCATTGCTTGAATGGTCAGCTATAAAAAAATGGTATAGTAACTTTAACTAAAACTCGTAATAATACAATGCGATCCCATGTACATATTGTAACTTAAATACGATTAAACTTTATATTTGTTTGAGTGGTCCACCCTGACTTTTCCCGTTAATAACAGGGGCAAATTATACGTTAAAATACTTTTCAGGAATCATTCTATTTATGGCAGAAAAAACACATGAAAATTTGTTCAGTAGATTTTGAGAAAATTGGTAACATGCTTTGAGTACTTTGTTTTATGTGATGAATTAAAAACTATGGTAATACTGGGACTAGTCACCTTGTGTTATATTAGTTATTAAATACTACATTTTAAGGACAATTATTTATTTATTGAAAGTTATATGAAATAAATATTACATGCAATGTTTGATGAAAAACTATATTTTATTTTGTTCATCAATAATAAGTGGCATTCATTGATTAGTAACAGGGATATTAGATCCTGTCAGGACATACTCTAAATTAGATTTATTTACTCCTTAAATTCATATAATATATAACCTTAGGTCAGATCACTCCAAAAGTTGTTTATTCTCATAAAGAGACAAATTTTATATCCAATTACATAGTTTCATATAATATCAACATTCTCAAATAATAATGATTTTAACTATACTTATTTTCACAAAATCAATCAAAATAATTCTGAATCCACACAGTATCTAAATGCCTATCATTATTGTAGCACCATTGTGTAAAACATAAAAGCCAACGACATTCAAAGAAACATTTCTTAGAGCTGTTCTAAAAAAGAAACTATTCTGCCTAGGTCATGTATCTTCATTACATGAGCTGGACAACAACAACTCCTCCCAATAGCAGGACACAATCACAAGGTGTTGTCAGTGCACCGGACACCTATTATGATGTCTCAAGTATTTAAACTCATTTTACTCACTACTAGTATTGTTTTTTTATTTCATGCGTTTGTACACTGCTCGCAACATTTGGTGTATCTCCACCAAACTCCAAGGCTTGCCACGATGCTATTTGCAAATTGCAATTTAGTACTGCCATAACTTTGTCCAATATTTCATCATTGGGTATACCCAATGATGAAATATTGGATGTTTTTATAAAAACATAACCAACTCCAGCCTGTAACGTGAACATTAATTACAAAATTAAAAAGAAATAAAACAAGGACGATCTATTTACAAAATATGTAAAAACAGTCCAGTTAGATGAATCCAACTTCAAGAAGTTTGATATCGAGTTCTAAGTCTTCTATTTTTGCCAATCCTGTTCATTTAACCTATTATTGGTGGCATCTGTCGCTTTGGTGTTTATATTCTTATTCACCCCTACAAGTTTCCCTAGTATCATGGTCTCATATTTCGTCATGGGTGCTGTCTTCCTTGACTGAAAAAAATACTTTTTAAACCGGTAGAAAATTAACAATCATATTTTTAGATGTTAAAGTTTACTGACACTCACAGTATTCATTTTTAAATGCTTAAATATCGTAAATAGGCATTAAACAATACCAAATAGTTTTCATCCTTATTTATCTATAGCAAAGATTGGAGATTGCTTAACACAAAATAGACCTACTACACTTTTCAATGTAACGAATTAAACATGTTTCGTTTAGATCCTTAACGCTCGATCATTAGATTCAAATTTAAAAACAAAAAGTTGATAACGCGCACTCACTCCACGATATAGGGATAATCCCGATCTCAAATTCTCCTTCACGTTTGCGTCATTCACAGCTTTCACTTAGGTAATTTTGAGTGACGAGACACGTCGATGAAAAATTATTTTCTTACGAGGGTGGATCTAAAAGTTCTAAGCCCGACCCAAGAAAATGAAAGAAAAGTGTATCTAAATTTATCTTTATTTTTCGACATAGTCTCCATCTAGTTCAACACACTTCTTCCACCTGACCTGCAACTTATTTATCCCCTCGAAAAAAAAAAGATTCCGGAAGGTCGGCGAAATAATCGTTTACTGCGACTATCACCTCATCTTTGGTCGAAAATTTCGATCCACCCAAATGTTTTTTTAAATTTGGAAGTAAATGATAATCCGAGGGGGCTACATCCGGAGAATAAGGTGGGTGGGGCAGCAATTCGTAGCCACAATCATGGATTACAGACATCGTTTCAACCGAAGCGTGAACACGTGCACTATCTTGATGAAACAAAATTTTCATACGCAACATTCCCGGCCTTTTTTCTTTTATTTCTTCCCGGAGTCTCCGTAAAAGGTTACAATAATAACTAGAATTTATAGTTTGACCTTTCGACAAATAATCTACAAAAATAATGCCCTTCTCATCCCAAACAGAAGCCATGACTTTGTTAGTCGGCAAAACGACCTTAGCCTTTTACGGTGTAGGAGAGTCTGATTTTTTCCACTGTTTGGATTGTCGCTTTGATTCAGGAGTATGGTGGTGAACCCAGCTTCATCTATGGTTACAAATCTATACAAAAAGTCCTCAGGATCGCTAAATTGTGTATCGAACTCGTTTTTGTTCAGCTGAAAGCAACCTCGGGACCCAGCGAGCAGAAACCTTA
>JAFELO010000244.1:645665-678235 GCA_017140195.1 Eumaeus atala | reverse complement strand
CCTCGAATAAAGTACAATACGGAATAAAAAGCTCAAATATAGTCATCGACCGTCTCTTAGACCTACCGACTACATGCAGAAACTGTCTTAAAACACTTCGGAAGATTAGATCACAAACACCGTGACACGAGAATTTTATATGTAAATTCTGATTCAACTTTTAAAAAAATCTGTTTTTTTATTATTTATAAAACAAATGAGATCAGTGACCAAATTAACAACATTCACAAAATTTATCTCCAACACACTCATAATTAAACATTACATTATAGCGTACTTTCTATACAAATAATAATTCATTCCATAGACAATGTGTGTCGCTCTTAGTAAATAATGCGAAATTAAATCTTGACTTTTTTGCCAACGCTACCAACAGAATCCTAATTAGCAAGTTAGTAGCTAAATATTACATTTATGATATGTAAATTTTGCAGATGTAAATAATGTATTACAAAGTATACTTTACACTAAATCGTTAAGGTCCAAATTGGGTTGCTTCTTCAAGATGTCTTAGCCAGAATTATCTTTTGAACATTGTAGACATAAATAAAATATTTAATCCACGCAGTAGGAATGTAATTTTAATGGTTTAAGTGTTTTATACGTCCTCTCATATTTTTATGAAGAGATAGTGCCATGCTGCATAGGAGGAGGTAGTGCCATGCTGCATAGGAGGAGGTAGTGCCATGCATAGTGCATGACACTACCTTTAACGGAATTGGGCCTTGCACAACCGGGAAGGTACCTCTCGCTCACATAATACTGCCTTTAAGTGACATCTTCAGAGTCGCGTTACGTGCGGTTTGTGAGTAGCCGGTGGCCAATTGGAGGTGGGAGGAGGAATCGGCATTGTAATTATGTGGATGTTAATGGGTGTTGGTAGTCGTAAAAAAGGTTCCGATTTCTCGTCTGCCCCCCCCCCCCATTCCATAAAAAAAATGTATTATCATCGTCTAACCTTCACTAGCCCACTATTGAGATTTTTTGTTTGAGTCCGTCCGGGTTCGAGTCCCGGTTCGGACAAAAAAGTTGTTAGAGTTTTCAATTTATTGTAACAGTGCGAAGTCGGAAAAGTGCGGAGTTAGTTCGGAGAGCACGTTATGACGTCGGTCCTGCTGCTCACGTGCCGCTGGTCGTTTTATTTATAGTACACGGATACAAATGAGAAATCGGAGCCTTTTGACGATGTTAATGTCATGTGGATGTGTTGCCCTCATGTCCTCCTCCACACAATGGGCCAGTACCTACTACTCTACAAGTAAATGTCCTGTTAAAGTACCGTCCCATCGGAATAAAGTAATTAGGAAATATGTAATAAAAAATTTAGAAGGTTATAGAATGGATGTATTGAATGCACTATGTATGTGTACTCCTGTGTCTGCACATACACCTGTGCACTATAATATGACCTGCGCAGTTGGCTCGTCTACAAGTAGATGGCAGCTGCAATTGGAACTCTCCAAGGAGGGTTTTCTTAGCATAGGGGGACAAACGAAAAATCGGAACCTTTCAGCGACTACCGACGCTCCTAAACATTAGCATAATTATGCCGTTGCGTTGCCCTCTTTTCACCCCCCCCCCAATGGGCCACCGACAATTGGGCAAGGAAAATAAAAGTAGACTGCATTTTGTTGTCATAAGTAGCCCCAAGCTTATTGTATACATTTAAGAGCCATCTTCTATTGCAAGATGTAGCTTTAGCTTGGTTCTACAGCGGCGGACGCTAAAAAATCGTACCAGAACTACATAAGTTGTCATCGATCGCATGACTGAAAGTCAGAGTGGACTACGTCCCTTCATCCTCCAAGATTAGATAGTTCATTATGCAAGCACTGGTCGATTCGGGACGACCAGTGGATTGGTGCTCTACAAAGCCCAGCAACCGCGACGGGATGAATGTTATCCATATTACTACGGAACCATTTCGGTTTCAGTGCTACCACGAATTGGCAACCTACGCGGTTCCTTGCTCCTAAACTGTGCCAGTTATCCTACTGAACCTGAGCCGTTTGTCTTTAATGCGTTATACGCATTAAAGACAAACGGCTCTATGGTTGTCTTAAGTATAAGCAAGTGTTACTCCTTACAATAAAACCACCTTTACGGATTTTATCGCGGTTTATGTATTTATTTAACTAGCCCGACGTTTCAGAAGCAATTACAACAACTATGGTAACTATAGGAGATGGCTGGGTTCTTCCCTCTCCTTGGGACCCCGTGATAAACACAATCAAATAAAAAATTAAAGGTAACACCTGAATACAGCAAGATATAATAAGTACTGTTTGCGTTAATCGGAACAACTAAATAATTATAATGCTTCGGGCAATTTTAATAATTTTTGCCATCAGGACATCTGTCATCTCAGTCTACCCGTGACCATAGCTGCTTCTAAAATGCCGGGCTAATGAAATAAACCGCGATAAAATCCGTGAAAGTAGTTTTATTGTGACAAACAGCTCTACATTGTTACATTTATTTTCGTTCCATTATTATGAGAAACGTCTTCTGGTCGTAAAACATGGTATGACAAGACTGACCCAAATCTTCGTTGATTTTGTGCCAACAGAAGTGACAATCTCTTTATTGGGCGAAAATAAGATGAAGTGTGTTGCTAACGTAGATTCGTGTATCAAAATATATAAGCATGACTTAAATTTTTATGCTCCAGCAGATCATCAGCCTTTTTATCGTGCTTTATGAGTCCACTGCTGGACATGGGTCTCTTTCGTCAACTGACGTTCTTCGCGAAAATTAAAAGCGGTCTTCACTTCAAAACCTATTGTGAGTAATGGTAGATTTAATGTGAAAAATTAGTATTTAAAATTTTCGAGTTCGATAAGGTTCGATGCCGTCCTAGCCCAGTATTGTATGGCACCCCTTTTTCGGTTCTCATAGGCCATTCTCATTCTCTTTATTATGATGAAATCATGTCGTACTAGGCCCGAGCATCAAGGACCTAAGGGCCCACTATAATCCGCCACTGATGCCCTTCTACTTCGCGTAACATCAGATGATTTAGTTCTCTTGTATGACTTTCAAACAAACCCTACTGAGCAACTAAATCCACAGCTCAATACGTTCACAAGTCCGTTGAGCCACGGCAAGCTTGTGGATTAGTCCTAAGTTTAACGGTCACGTTTCGGCCCCGTCATCAATAAATTTCATTGGTGAAGTCTTTTGATTCCTATTAAAGCGTTGGTGGGCTCGTTGCACATTGGAAAGAAGGGAACTTGTTTCCATCACAATTATCACAGTTGCTCAATGAGTCCTACTACGCGTTTATCCTTACTACCATCATCATTATCAGCCGAACGAGGTCCACTGATCGACATAGGCCTGCCCCGTGCATCCAGCGGCTCCCGGCTCTACTAAAAACAAAATGCATTTGCAGTGTATTCTTCAAAAGAGGTACATAGTGGAACGGCACGACCGGTGAGGTACCTCTCGTTCACTTGATACCGCCGTAAATTGACACCTACAGTGTCGCGTTTCGTACGGTTTGTGAGTATGCTGATGTTCATGGGCGTCGGTAGTCCTTGAAAGGCTCTGATTTATCGTTTGTCCATAAAAAAATGATGACGTCATCAGTTTGACGATGATGAAAGCAGGAAGTACGTTTTGTGTTATTATAATTCATTTTCAAATACAGTGGCCAGGCTGCTGTTCATGGCTGCTTCTAAACACCTAACGACACTCATTTGTTTCGAGCCGGCGTCGGCGTAATATTTCGCATTTCAGCCCGCGCTCCATGATAGTCCCTTTTTAGGGTACCGTAACCAAAGGTTAAAAACGGAACTCCGTTGCTGAGACTCTGCTGCCCCTCCGTCCGTCTGTCTGACGCCAGACTTGCATGAACCGCGACGGGTAGAAATTTGTAATTTTCACAAATAGTTCGGCTATCGCTATAACAAGAAGAGAAATACAAAGAGTGGCCACGCGCGTGTCGCATCGTCGTATTATAGGAGGTACAAGCATCACAACATATAAAAATTGTCAAACTCATATTTGCGGTCGCTTACAAACATTTTGTATGAAACAAAGTGCATATATAAGTATGTAGCTGTTTCGCCTCCCGGTGGTGATAGACCCTCGGTGTGTAATTCCGGCTCGCACTTGTCCGGTTTTTCGCATTTAGCAGTACGATTACATGGAAAATTGCTTCTTCAATGAGTGTAATTTTGTGGACGTTCTTTTATAGAATAGGGGGCAAACGAGGAATCGGATTCCTTTAACAACTACCGACGCCCATACACCTCCACATAATTACTATGCCAATGTGTTGACTTCCCCTCCCGATGGGCCACCGGCTACTCATAAACCGCATAAAACGCGACAGTGAAGAGTCATTTACGGCGGCATTATCCTATGTCGCATGGCACTTCCGCTTTATTAATAGATAATAAAAAACTTTACGTATCGTATACGACACGCGGCTGGAGTGTTCTCCTTAATACCGTACATAATTCTGTAGTAAACTATGTACAAGAGAGCTGTCTCAATCAGTTTTAGCAAGATGTAGTGCCATGCTACCGGCATGACCGGGAAGGTACATCTCACATGAGACCGTCGTAAAGTATCAGCTTCACTGTCATCTTTCTTGTAGGCAGTGAGTAGACGGTGGCCCATTGGAGGAGAGGAGGAAAGGAGAGCAACACATCTTTATAACAAATATGCGGATGCTTGTGGGCGGTGGTAGTCATGCGCTACGACTGCTCGTTTGTTTTCCCACAATATAAAAATCAGTTCATAAGAATATCGTTTCATAAGATATAAGAAACGAAAATAACACTGGAAAATAATTCGCATTGCATCAGATCTGAATATATCATTGCCCTTTAATATTGTGCATCTATATACACATTCAAAAGAGAGAGATATATCAGGGTACATATGAAAGATAGGAAACCTATGTATTTGTGTCTTTCTATTTGTTTACTCTTTTATAGTACACGGGGACAAAGGAGAAATAGGAGCCACTCAACGACTATCGACGCTCACGAACATCAGCATAATTATGCCGATGTGTTGCAACCCCTTTTCACCACAGATCAACAGATCACATCTGCATTCAATCTTGGACAAAACTCATAGAAAAGATAAAAGAATTAAAGCATCGAATAAATCGCATGATATTCTATATAACCATGTTCAGCACCTCCGCGTCATCGATTATTGCCCAGAAGCCTTGTCCAAGTTTTGTTATGCAGGCGCATTATTTTCTAAACTCCAACTCAACTTAGAGTGCTTTCCAGCATAAAAATGAATTTAACATAACTTTTTATGATCCCAAAGTAGGCTAACTTTAGGCGCAAGTCTACCGTACACTTCATATAATATTAATTTACTCTACGAACCCGCTGCCAGTAATTATGCTTATAAATTGTTAGCTATTTCAAACGACTTTGATGTAGTTTAAATACTTGCGCAATTTTATTGTTTGATCATGAGTATAACGATTAGTCTAATGCTTTGACCATCATTTATTTTAACGATCAAAATATTTAACTACCACCCAAATTGGCCTTATGTAAATAGTGCTTTGAGTGTACACTATTAATTGTATTGATTAACTAGTTGTGCCCCTCGATTAAATCCGCGAAGAATGCAGGGAATTAACTCCCAAGGGAACCATTATTTTTTAGGCTAACTTTAGTTTCTACGTTCTTCCAGATTGTAATCTAATCAGTTTAACAGCCATTGCGTGACAGAAGCACCAGTCGATATCTCCGCTGTGGCAGTAGGCTGTCATGTCCATCTAAATGAGCTGTGGTGTGGGTGTATCGTAGGTTAGAACGACTAACCTCTAACTACACCAATCGCTCTGCAGACACCGAATATGGACTCTCCATTCCGCAAACTGATGGCAATTGAAACCGACTGGAATCCATCATCGGACATTAGGGCTTTGGTTACGTCACTATCGAGACTCGTTACAGAGCCTGTTCCGTTCCGTTCCGTTCTGTTCCTGCTTTTCTCTGCACTTAATTATTTATATTTCAATTAAATGACAACAACAACTACACATCTTCTCGCCAGTTCCCTGATTGGGTAGGCGAATCGGAGTGTACGAGTAACGAATTATGTAGTAACATATCACGATCCTTACATACCTATCTTCTAACCCACCTCTCACCTTCACGTGGCTATCTGGCTCTCCGGATTCCTCGGTTCGCCAACTCGGATGTGACGTGATGGGTGGCGGCCCCCATCGCCACATTTACTACTTATTTTCCTTTCAATTCCAAGAAAAGTATTAACACTGCCATATTAACAGTGCCATATTAACAGTGCCATATTTTGTTAGTAATCATCAAAGTCGTCACCAATCTCAAGATCTCATCGTTCCACCGTGAGCGTCACAAGGTTCCAACTGCTCGTTTATTATACTGCAGGAATAGACCCATGTCCAATGGGATTTAATCGATTATTTGTTACAATAGATCATAAAGTATTCGATATCTTTCCGATTTGGTTAATTAAGGCGATTAGCGCTGTTTAATTTTGCGAGAACCCGTTTCGGATTAGTCATTACTAATGACAAGTAATGGGAAACACATTTTAATACCCTTGTGATTCAATAGGCTTTTAGGCTTCGATTCCAATAATCGTATGTCACATAAAAGGATTTTTGATCCAATTAAAAGTTTCAACCGATACGGGAATTTATAAATTGATGAATCACACACAAGAAACATTTTGCACTACTGAATATTGTTATGTTTTGCTGAGAATTTATTACTTTAACATAAATGCATTTTATTGGCGTGAGTAATTCGTGACGCGACATTCATCATTCCATTTCATAGACTGTGTCGTTATTTAAACATAAATGTCCTCTTGTCCTTTATTAATAGAGATGGAGGCAGTTGCCATAGTTGGAACTATGGCAACTGCCTCCATATTTATACTGCCTAATCTGGGGACTTACATTACTTTCATCACACTATGTTGGCCAAGCTCCGTATTCGTAAGGACTTGACTTGACTTGTGTTACGGGTCATCATTATCATCATTATCAGTCCTTATCAGTCCTCTGCTGGACACAGGCCTCTTTCAATGAACGCCAAGACGGCCGAACACCTGCTATTCGCATCCATCCCGGACCAGCCACTGCACGGAGACCGTCTCGTGTGTGGGCAGCAAATATTTGTTATACATTTAAGAAATGATATAAATTTAAGACTTCTAGTATAGAAATACATATACTGCACAGACAAACGTCGATACGAATCTGCGACCTCTGGTGCTACATGCACGGCTTAGCCGAGGTATGTAACCACTGCGCTAGCCGATTGTCAACTCAACTGCGCAGGACATATTAAAGTGCACAAGTGTCTACGCACACACAAATCTCTGCCTATCTCGTTAGTGTACCAGAGTGAAGATGTGTTGTTGTCTATTAGGATGTCTAAGGATGAAAGGACATTTTTAAAGGACAATTTTTATTATTAAAGGTTTTTTTTTATTAGTACTTATTAAAACTATTCAAGTCAAACATTATACCGCATTCACTCGAAGTCTGTGTCTCAGTACGCACCGGTACCTACCATCACCTCGCAAATAAACCAAAAAAAATAATAATAATCTACAACACTGTTGTTAGTTAGTCAGCCTCTTAAGAAGAGGCTTTTCAATGTCCTGGATAAGCCGGTTGACTAAGAACCCAAGTACACTACATTGTACGGGAGTTGGTAAGTCTTAGGTGGAGGTAGTGCCATGCTGCATTGGAGGAGATGGTGCCATGTACGGTGAAGGTCCGGGGAATTACCTCTCGCTCAAAAAAGGTAAAGTAAAATAACGGCGTCGCTGTTGCGTTTCATGTGGTTTGTGTGTAGCCGGTGGCCCATTGAGGGTGGGGGGCAGATATGAGGGCAATGCATCTGCGTAACATTCATGCGAATGTCCGTGGGCGTAGTTAGTCTTAAATGTGATGCGATTACTCGTTTGCCCCCTTATGCTATTACAAAAAGGCGTTGCTCCTATCGAAGAGTCTGCTGTATGCTGTTTGAGGCAGGGCAGCATTCAAGCTGTCGTGTTGCTTAACTACTTTCTTACGTACACATTATTATGTTTAGTCACTCTCAGTCTGAGGGGAGTGTTTTAAGTCACCATAACAATGTATTAAATACCAGCAGCGCCTCCCGGCTTCAGCCGTATGACTCCTACACCATTTGCCGTAGCATCATGGTATAGAGCATTTATCCTTCCCCATGAATATAGCTATCGTACATGAAAGTCCTAAAACCAGACTCTAATCCCAGAGATTGGCGCGTGGAAACAAACAAAACCATCCTTTCTGTCGATCATGCCAATCATGTCATGTCATGTCAGGTCAGTGATCAATGTCAGGCCATACTAATACAAAAAAGCTGAAGCTATTTTGTATTAGTATGGCCTGACATTGATCTATCAAACAAAACAAGATAATGAGAGGAAGTGATGAACATTGTGTGTCATTTTATGAAATCGAATTAAATCCGATCTACCCAGTTAACTAACTCTGATGGCATCTTGTTAACATTTTGACAGTATTTCCACTCCCGGGAATGCTGTTTATGGTGGCTATGCTCACACAATCATATGTCATTCTAAATGACCTCATTAAAATGTTTGGCCTTTTACTTGGAATTCCATGACACTTTTTTACCGTGTCTGAATTTTGTCGCCTAAAAACGATTTCCAGATACTCACTAATTGATACAAATGTAAATAAAAACGTTCTTATTCCAAACGCAATAGGGTCTTGTGTTATTAATAATAGGCATTACTTTGGGTAAATTATGTTTAAGAATTCGTTGCGATAGGTGAATCATTAATACTTTAAAGCCATTGTCAACGATTTAAAATCATTCGAAACAATTAAAATGATCATCGGCGTAAGAGATCATTAAGAACGTTTTGCTAGCAAAAAATGGCTGTTCTGTTTACATTTGTTAGTCAAGTGAAGAGGGGTCATCAATCAAGGAGGATAAGATGGATTGTTCCGCGCCAGAAGCCGACGACATTTGGTTGCGTGACTACGTCTTGTTTCTATGAATATTAATAAACTAGAACAAAATTTTGTAAGATTCGTATTCTGATCTGTTAGTTTGGAATGGAAAATACATAATATTATTTTTTGGAGGAGTAAATTTTTGGCTAGGTAGTCCGTTATTTTGAATACAATGCTAGTTAAAAACTTATATATAAGTTTTGTTTTCTCACTTGAGTATAGGACTATCTTATCTAATGTTATATCTGACATCCTAAGAGGAGAACAAAGACCAGGAGGAAATAGGTGATTTTTATGCACGGCGAAAGAGGGTGAGGATAGGCAGTTCAATCTATTGCACTGTCTTGTAATTGATTAAAATTGGTACTGATTACGCACGGGGTGGTTATGGATGTACGGCATTATAATGTGCCACGAGGCCCACACGCCACTGGACCCCATCCAGGGCCTAACATGGCGCACCAATGTGTCTCCCCGCGTCATCAAAAAAAGGCACCGGTGAAAATGTGAACTACTTATTTCTTCTCGTTTTTGCGATTTATGAGAGATCCGAATCACTAGACGATACCAAAGACTCTCCCAACTGTAATAAATAATAGAAGCGACCGTCTCTAATTAAGATATGCCTTCTAGTCATTTCTTGTTCATGTAAAAATTAGTAAAATGATATATAATCATCTTAAAACGTAGCTCACATTCTATAAAAAGTTGAATATCGGAAAAGGATACTCGCATTTCTCGCGTACGAAACTTATATTATTGGGGGCACATGTCCTGGCTGATAAAGAATGGAGCTTTTTGTCAGTCAGGACATGTCACAAAAAGCTCTAAATTAACTTTTTAGAGGAAACGATCTGTTTTTGGTTCCGCCACGTGTGACAAGCGTCAAATTCTATTTCAGAGGTGACGCCACATGCCACATGGGGCTCTGTTGATACTTTGTCGAGTCCCTCATCATTGGCGTTATTTCTGGCATCGGAATCATGACGCCAGGTTTGTCTCAACTTGACTTTAATGCGCTCGTGATATATTAAATGTCGTTACACTTGACACTTCGAAATGAGTGTACTTTATGAGTTATAACTCTCTTGATATACATTTGACGTTCAGATATTGATAATCATCGGGTGAAATGTGACGAATACATTTGACGTTCAGATATTGATAATCATCGGGTGAAGTGAGAGTTTGTTGGAATTCAGTCTCTTAAATTAATTATTATTTACTAATTAAATTAAAAACAACGTCATTATTACGCATATTAATGGGTGTCGCTGTGTCCAAAGCCAAATGGATTTATCTTTTATCCCCATATTATATTAAAAAAGAAAAAGAAGAGGTGTATGTGTGTGTGTATATGCGTAGATAAGGACGCACGTTAGAAGTTATACTTCTTAGGCGTAGCAAGAGAAAGATAAAATGTTGACGACTATAGCTTAATTCCGGGTGTCTTTTTTCCGTGCGCGTCGTAAAATTTTGCTCTCGTAATTTTTCTCTAACGCACCAACAGAAGTGTATTTTCAATAATTTTAGTTAACTCATCATGAAAATGCAAGATAGCTGTAGGTATCATATATGGAGAATCCGTCTGTTTCTTTCTATCTAGACTCGTAAATAACAAGAGATCCAATTAAAGATCTTTAGTACGAGAAGCTCAAAACAACAAAAAGCAGTGTACATAAAATGAAAACAATTTTATTCTGATTGTCGCAGCCAGAACTAGCATGCACAAGCTAATTTGAATTTAATGATAAAACTTGAACGTACAACGCTTTGTTTAAGTGGCACTAAACATAATTACAACTATTTACATATCGAGCTCACTTACAACCTAATTTGCCTTTCTAATACTCGGAAATACTTGGATACACTCGTGTTTAAGAACATTTTGACTGTGAAAAGGCCACTCTTATGTGCGAACTATCCCGAGCCAAGTTACAGTAAGAAATTCCGTACGCGTAATCGCCGAAACACGCCTCCCTGGGGATCTCTCGGTATTACTCTCCCTATCTCCAACATTCTTACAGTTTAATGTATGCAAACGCATTTTGTTTCAAAGCCTAGCGTCCCTCAAGGACGGTGTTACTCGAATACCCTGAGGCGGACGCCTCGCCACCTACCGAAGTTATCCCCCCTCCTCCATATGTCAAACATGCTCTTTGATCTTTTCAGATACGAATATAATGTCAGCGGCAGTTAAGGTTGTTCATTTTTCCTTATAGCATTCCGCTTGTTTCTTAGTTTTTCTTTCTTTTAAACAAATGAAATTTGCCCCCCTGAGGGTGTCTGGAAATACGTTTCGTAATTTCATCGCATACGCGTTATAAAAGTTTGGCTACGATAAATAATATAATGCTTCACGGTAGTAAAAAGTGCTTGCTTGTAGGCAATTCTAAACAAATCCCACTTTAGTAGATGTTTAGCGATGTATTATTTGTTATTATTTATGAATTGAAATATCGATATAGAAATCGGTGATATTAATCTGGTGTTGACCTCAACCAAACTTGCCAATTGAATTAATTAATTTTAAGGGAAATCTTGCGAACGAACACCCGGTCTATCTAAGGCTGATTTTAGTCTCACGCTCACCGTCAGCGTTATGCTTATGTTTCATATTATAGGTAAGACAAAAAAAGAACATAAATGACATATTATTAGTAATTAAACATAATATAATTATTCATCAGTACGTCTAGCTGTTTCATAACCAGTATCCACTTCGCGATTCGCCATGACTGTACGCGCTGACGACGTCCGCTCCGCTTGACACTAAAACGCTCACTGAACGCAGAGGCGCTCGTGCGATCGTCAGCGCCGACAGCTACGCGGGGCCGACGCGCGACGCGTACGGACGCGTAGCGCTGACCACCGTGCACGCTGATAGCTACGCGTCACCAAAAAACGCTTCCTAAAAGTTCATATATCTCGGCCATCAGCGCTGACGGTGCGCGTGCCGTCGGCGTGAGACTAAAATCAGCCTAATGGTAGCCACCATGTCATCTGCACGCCTGGCAACACATGCTACCAACAACTGTCTATGCTTGCGGTTACTGTATCGTTTATGTCTTCCTCCGGTTAATCGGATCTCAGCAAACTGGCTTATTAGGGTTCCGTAGGCAAAAGGGATAAAACGGAAAGAAGCGGCCAAGGCCGACCGTCATATGGCCGTTTTTTTTTCAATGTTCAACAATGACACCCACTACTACACTTTTTGACAAAGTTTCCCTTCCAAAATAAAGACAGTAGATAAAAAGGGTTCATATTTTGAACTTATACTACTTTTCGTACATACAAACATGAAGAGAGTAAATTTTGACGACGCGTATTCCGTCACCAAAAGCCGACAACCCTGATGTTAGTTAATGACAATATTTTAGTTTTTTTTAAAGGTACCATATTGTGTTATAATACAACTTTCAATGTATTAAATAACTTCTTTTTATTGTTTGTGTTGTTTGTTGTGTTGTTAAACTTCGAATAAAGCAGAGATATTTTTTTTATCCTGCTACGCCAAATAAGTATACTTGTAACTTCTAATGCAAGTACATAAGTACACACATTTTTTTTTTAGGATAGGGGGCACTTACCCACCTCCACCCTTACTCCTACCCACCACTCGGTATACGGAGCGAATCTTGGGAGATGCACGGGTGTTTGCTCACCGGCTCTGTTCCCCAACGTGCAATTCTTGACTACCTACATATTATTTAAGCGTCGTCTCATTATTTCACTATCCCCTTTCTAGAAAGGGGGCAAACCAGACATAGGAGTCTTTTGTAACTACCAATACCCATAGAAATCTGCATTGTATGTAATGCAGATGCATTGTCCTTCTTTCCTCCTATCCTCCAATGTGCCACCGGCTACTCACGAACCGAAATACGACAGCATATCTGTCACTTTATGCGGTGTCATGTGAGCGAGATGCACCTCCACAGTCGGTCCGACCCAATTCGGCTGCAATGTGTCATGAGACTACATATTGCTTCATCTGACTGTTTAGTTATAGTCGTATTACGTAGCACCTTGTTCTGTTTATCATCTATATCCACCTACCTCTGAAGCAGTTAAGTATCTTTAACAATTTACAGACGCAATAGATATTGCCCATTTAGCTTCCCAGAACTAGACAAGTAAATCTACACTTTAAAATATACCACAGAAGATAAAGATTATAATTCAGGTTTAAAAATAATTTAAAGGTATGAAAACTCATAAAATACATTGTTTGCGATGTCATTCACTAAACTAAATCTAAGCTATTTATAAAGTTCGAGCGAGAGGTTTAATCTGGTTTGCCAATGGTATTGAGGTGTGCTTTTGAAGAAATGAATAAAAGTCTTGGCAAACAAACTCGTTGGCTTCTAAACCAGGGCGAAAACAGGGAGAATCGCATAGTTTATTGACCTGCAGACCAAACGAAAGAAGACCAGATAACTTTGCAATTCGAGTATCTTAACAAGATACTTCAATTGCGGGATGATCCAGTTTCCATTCCAACCATTCACCTGCTCTACGATGAATATGTCGTTTTTTTTCGCGGAAAAGTGCAATTACACACCACCACCGTACCTGGATGGAATCCGATGCGTGTATGGGACATGCGGATAAACGGAACACCTACTGAAACCCCGGGGGTGCCTCTGTTTGTCTGTGGTACCCCGGATATATGGTGAATGTCGCGGGCAAACCTCCAGCCCACCAAAGTTATTCATTTTGGAGTATGAGTTTGCCAATCTGCTTTAATCTAGCGCATATGATCCTAACTTTGCCTGATTTTAAGAAGGTGTTTGCACATGAATGGATTATATATTTAGTCTGGCTATAAATATTGTTACAATAAAAAAATAAAAAGTATTACATTTGAATAAGCATTGTTCGTTGTGTTTTCTAATTTTGGTGCCAATTCATTGTACAATACTTTGCGATATTAAAATAAAGGGGGTTGATAAAGAGAACAGAATCACTATGATTGCATTGCAGAAAGTAGGTATGGAGCCAAATGCACTATTTATAATTCTCCCTACACTTAGTCAAATGTTTGTGTACCGGGCTATTAATAGGTACAATGAGGCTTACTCTGTTTGTGATAGAGAAATATCTGGCCGCCCACGTAGTGTTCATACGAAAAATGTGGTCAAAGCAGTAAGTGAAAGAATTCTAAGAAATCCTGTCCGGAAGCCTAATATTTGTCTCGGGACATGAAGATAGCACCTAGAACCATGTCACGTATTTCAAGAGATGATTTAACACTTGCAGCCTTTAAGAGCACTGGTAATTTCTTAACTGGTAAATTAAAGATGAATAGGGTGGTAAAATCGAAACAACCACTAAAGCGGGACGCAAAAGTTGGGACGCAAACACATGCGTTTACGGATGAAAAACTGATTATAATTGAAAAAAAAAATACTATATTTATGCACAAACCTCTAAGGAAGCTTTCCAATTAGTCATTATCCGTCTTTAGTGATGGCTTGGTGGGGCGTTAGCTATGAAGGAGTGACTGAAACATATTTTTGTGAAAGAAGTATCAAAAAATTGGCACCAGTGTATAAACTTCTTGGGAAGGTAATTAGGCTCCTTTTTAGCACCATGTTTAAAAACCCAGTATGTCAATTACAGCAGGACCCGGGACCAGATCATAACGATCGATCCACTCAATAGTGGTTAAAGCAAACGTTCTGGACCTGATAAAAGTTTAGCTACTCTGTCTCTGCTGCACTTCCTCAATCTGACCATGATAATTTGGAGTTCCTAGAACAATCCATATTATTGGCAATGAAGAATTTCTCCATGAAAAGAGTGCATGATAGCTGGCCTCAACGTTTCAAGAACTGTTGTGAACCACTGTGGTAAGCCCCATTAGATTTGATAAGGCATAAAACCTCACGAAATAGCATAGATCCCGTCTAAGGTTGACCCGTGAGTGTATTAAATTTAAAAAACATAGAATAGAGCTTGAGCGTTAGCATATTCAATTAATATAAATCTAAACGTAACACCTCACCGCTACGTGGTACAATGAGCGCTTTTTGCTTTAATCGGACCTATTAAATAATTATAAAAATCGTCGGGTACGCTTAATAACTTAGTACATCAGGACGTCGGTCATTTCAGCCCACCCGTGAACACGGTAGCTGTGTAGCTTCTGGAACGTCAATATTTACAAACTCCGATAAAATCCGTTAAAGCAGTCCATATAAACACTTCTAAAATGTAATCGTGTCATCCTAGCCGAATATCGGCTACAGCTGCCATCTCTATTGAGAAGGGACTGCGCGGGATATGTTATAACAAGTATTTGCGCAGACACAAAAGCCCAGTACTCCGCATTCCACACAACCGGAGAGAAATCAGGCGCAGGACCGACGGCTTAACCGTGCTCTTCGAGGCACGGAGCTGTAACATCGTCACCTTCCTAACTACGGACAGTTACTAGAATTTGAAAAATCCTAAATACACTGTTTGTATGGTCCAACCCTGGATTCGAACCCGGGAACCTCACGTCTGGCTGGACAAGCATGCCACTAGCACGCTATATTTATATAGTAACATTATAAATAGTAAACGTTTGATTGCTTCTTTCTTTGTTTGCTGCGAAATTGCTGGACCGATTTGAAAAAGTCCTTTAAAATCATCTTTGATGAACATAGGCTTGTATAAAACGTTTTAATCATTATGAAAACTGCGATTATGTAACCAAAATGTGAAAAAATTAAATTAAACGCATATTTCGCTGCAGAAATTATTGGCGATCATCCTGACAGGTGTGGTTCCTTCAAGAATATAGTTTGTTGTTGTCATTCTTTTTTTTTTTACGAGGCCGAAATTAAAATTCATATTTTTTTTAATCAAAGATTTTTATTTCGTGAAATGTCCGTGCGAAGCTGTGACGGACTGCTAGTACATAGTACACAGGGACAAGGCCGGTTGAAGTAGCTTTATTATAACCTTGTTCTTTCCTATACAATGAAATTATCTTCATATGAATACCAGTCAATTAAGAAGCTATGCAGATCATGATATTGCTGCTTCTGTTTCGCGATAAGGATTTCACTCACTGCTGCTCTTGATTGAATATCGCTATCTAATAACGGTGACTGATTACGATGGATGCTCCTGCCCGACGGTGAGACAGGCGGCAGGCTCATCAATCAAACATATTAACAAATATAAATATGTATCTATGCTGTTAAAAGTATCATCGGCACCATTTTGTTGTCTTCAATTTATATTAATTGGAGTTTACGACCTGAAACGACCAACATCAGCTCGTGGTTTCAACTCCGGTCCTATAAATCATAGTGTACATACCATGAGTACAAAGCCTTCCTTGATAAATGGACTATTCAATACGAAAAAAGATTTTGCAATTTGGGCCAGTAGTTCCTGAGATCAGCGCATTCAAACAAGCAAGCAAACCAACTCTTCAGCTTTATATTATTAGTGTAGATTAAGTACAATTGGTATGTAAAAAATTAGAATGAAACTGTGTAGAATATAATAGCGTAACGCTTTATTGCTTTTGCGTCGGCTACGTCTCGCGCGCCTTTCACTTCATGTTTGTTCTTCAGGAGTAAACTCTATTCGCATGTCGGAGCTGAAACACATAGTTTTTTTATTACCTCCCGATAGGCAGATCACAACATTGCGCACAAGTTAGTGCCAAGCTGCATATGACCTACTGGAACGACAACGCATCTGCGCAAGATTTATGCGAATGTTCATGGACGTCGGTAGTCGTAAAAACGCTCCTTTGCACTTCCTATACTATAAAGAAAATTGACTCTGTAAGGGTCTCAGGGTTTCTGCAAGGATCGCAAGCATAATCCCTGTTTGTGCATAGGCCCACTCCATCATTTACCTACATCAGGACCCAAGTATTCGTTAGCCTCCTACATGACCAAGAAGGTAAAGAAGCGAAATCGTAGAGGTCTATTTTTTACATTAAAAATACAGGGGTTAGCGTCAAAATAATTATTTGACATTGAATACATTTAGCAAGAAGCTACTGCTTCTTGCTAACGCTTGCCACTGCCGCATTGCAGAGTGATGGACATGCTATCATGCATGGCCCATTTGCATAACCAGTAAAAGTGGGGATGTCGATGGACTTCGTAAGTCATCAAAAGGGTTGGCAAGTAGCCCCGTCATGGACGGGGAAGGGGGGGGTGGATAATAGGAGGGCAACGCATCTGCGTAACAATCATGCGAATGTCTTCCATAGTCATCAAAAGGTTCCAACTGCTCTTTTTTCGCTTCATATCCCGAGAAGTGGATAGGAGCATGGGTGGAGGTGAGTAAGTATTCGTTTGCCGCGTTGTGCTATAAAAAAACTCTACAAATCTGTTAGACATCTATGTGAAAATACCTAATTTTTTTGTATTACTAACATTATGGTAACAAAGTCTTAAACCGCTTGTTGGCCTTTCATTATGCGATACCTTACTAAAACGAAAATACTACAGGAGTTGACCTCAAAAGAATTGCTCGATATTAAGCAATACAAGGGTTGACCTCAAAGAGAGACTTGATTGCCAATAACGTTGCTACGCACGTCCTGGTATTTAATTTCTTGGACGTCCATTATTACAGAGGGTCAATGTTGCATCCCAGCAATAGCCGAACGCAATAACTACCGCAAGACATAGCGGTGATAAAGTTAGATAACGTCAGAGGACAAAGGCATACCGGTCATTTACGGTCAGGGTTGTCAACTGGCGATTTATTTTTATGTGGAAAGGTTAATATAATATTGCGCACGCACATGTGATAAAAATTCACACGATGAAGTTGGCTACTTTACATCTCAAGCAATAGTAGTAGTGACGTCATATTTTTACAGTCAGAAGAGCTTGTTCTGCCCTCCAGAGCACAAGGGTGTGACATCGCCAACTTCCTGATTCCGAAGTGTTATTGGAAATTGAAAAAAACAAATGTTACTTTTTGTCCGACGTAGGACTCGATTCTGCAACACATGATCTAGGGCTGAACAACCTTGCTACCGAGACAATAACTATGGGACATAGACATCCACATCCATTTATTGGCACACTGAAGGGTAAAAATAATTGTGGTTCTACATACTTCTATTTAATATTGTAACTTATTTGTAAACGAGCAAAATTACCCTTGAACGTACCGAGCCTACGGTAGACGTTACTTCCTCCTCGGACTGACTACCTCATAGAATTTTTAAGCTCAGAACAAAAGATGGCTTCAATCTTTATTTGATTTGTATTTGACACATTGAAAGTACTATTTTACGATTCATTACTACACTATTGAACTAATACTATCTCAACGAAATGTGGATTATTTTTTAGTAGGTCACAAAATCACCAAAAATATTTAATGAACTTTCCGGAATTACACAAAAGTTAGCAGCATGATTAAATTTTCATGGCCGGCGTCACGCGAATAGTGAAATTTAAAAAGTTTCGAACATCCTGCAACCCTGGCTGGAGCAATTTAATGCTGCAAATCCACAGGGTACACTTACTTCCCTTCAACCTCATGCGATATTGCGTTTTTTCCTAAACCACAAACGAGGGCGGGGGATCGTTTTATGTGGTTACGGAAATACTCAATATAATATAAAATCTAAGTCGTAATCCAATAACATGAATTATAAAATCTAAGTCATGATCAAATAAAATTTATTGCAAAATCTAAGTCCTTATGTTTATTATTTAATATAGTCTATTTAGACTACTATGTATTTTTTAAAATATTAACCAATTAAATATTGTCTAATTAAGTGTAGTAGAAGGCAGTACCATGCTGCATTTTCTACTACACTGAAGACTGAATGAGACTGGCACAACTGGTTGGTACCAATTGCTTATATGATAAAATAACTTACGCTGCTTTTTTCATTGTCAGCCAAACCAAGTGGTTCTATATTAATTCAAATATTTATTTTATGCTTGTGTTACCCTTCATAAAAACTCTCTTATACTACTTTTAGTAATGAGTTTATGATTTACATTACTACAAATGATAATTGATATTACAAATGCATTCAAAATATAATAATCGTTTTAATTTACCAATATTTCCAGCAATTTACTTTTGTTCAAAACGACATAACTATTTTGACCTGACCGCGGTTTATTTTGTACATAACAAGTCTGACGTCTCAGATGCTGTACAGCAACCAGTTACCGTGGTTGCTGGTAGGCTGGTCTGGGTGGTGAGTCTATCCGTGGCTATTTATGACTGCCATGATAATCGGTAGTAGTTTTATTGTAATGAGTGACATTCGTGTAATTATTTTCCCCGAAAAATAAAAGAAAATCATACACAAAACATCATTATGATTTAACTTTTTATATGAAACTTTAAGGACTGTGTTCAATGTTCTATCTATAGATGGATTTGGCTACAGTAGAAAAAATGTTCTTAAGTTCCGTACGAATTACGTCATCTCCAGTTGCTAAATCTAAAGCTATCCATCTGAAGATAGAATATAGAAAATAGCCGTCTGTTAAGAAAAGCGACGCAGAAGAAAGCTCATATATAGAAGATATTTCTAGGCTTGTTGCCACAGCGAGCCCGTACCTTCCCTGCTATAAGACAAAATAATATTTGTGTTACGTTATTCAGAAACGGTCCGAGGTACTTACAATTTCTGTCACAGCATCAGTAATGTCTAAATACTACACCGCTGAAGAATACGAAATAAAGGACATTGCTGTGGTTTATGTCGCCTGTAAAAAAAAACTGTCCCAGTCAGTGCTTAGATACAAGGCGCTCATATTGCGCATACTAAGCAGGTAAAAGTTCTTTGATTAAGTAAAAAAAGATTGTCTCTCATTCCCTTTTTAAATGTTCTGATACATTTTTTGAAAGGTTCATTACCAGTATAACACCCAGAGAGATATTTAAAGGTCAAATCAAGTACACTTAAAAAAATATATATTCTTGACTCTGTACATCTTTTGGCGGGTTAGAGTAAATTGATGTGACTGTTACGAAAAACCGACACCCTCAAGGTAGCTATATTTGACATTTTAGTTTTTCTCTCGTTACGCGAAAGAAGTATAACTTATAACGAGTGCTTGTTATGTGCCCTTTTTTACGTACCTATCGACATTTTTTTACGCAGGTTTACCCACCAATAACATTGTTATGCATACACTGGAAAGACCTAAAACCTCTTTTGGCAAATACGCATAAAAACAATGTAGATTAAATAATAATAAGGCCCAATTTTAAGCTAAGACTGCAAAGAAATATTATTACTAAAAAAGTAATAGCTATAAATAAATCACTAACATGTCTTGCTAAGCTTCCGTGAATCGCTAACGAGGTGAACGCAAACATACCTCCCATGGGAAGTTGCGATGCTCGTCTTTAAAACCATAACTAATTTCTGGATTGCTCATGCTAGGGACATCCCCCACATCTTCGTTTTTCCGTATTTATTGCCCGAACCCCAGCAAAGTTATCGAAAATATAATCCCTCTTACGGAAACTTCTACAACTGATTACTGCTTTCGTTGATAAGGCGGTTTTGTGTGGACATACCTAACATAAATAAGGAAAACGTCACCGTCGTGGATTTATAGCATTGTTTATGGAAATTGCTGCAAAGGGTATATTGAAAAACAAATAGGTCAAAGTGTATCCATCAATGTCAGCCTACTTAAGATGTTTTTGACGCCGTCTAGACGTTTGATAAGAGATTTTAGCATTTACAAAGTTGGTATGACGATATAAATTTATGTAAATGGTTTTGATATTATTGTGGATTGAAAGGATAAGCGTGCTTATGATGAGTGGGCTCAATTGAATTGTAATAAGATTTAAAATTGATACAAATAATTCACGAACAATGTAATAATTTCTGTGAACAAAACTTAGTCTGGCCATAAATACTGTTACAATAAAAATTTTACATTTGAATTTCGAATTAGTTATTTTTACACGATTGTTAATTGTGCTTTCTCACATTGGCGACGAAACATTGTAAGATATTTTTCGATATTAAAATGGCCCCTCCATTTTAATTTTGGTGATTATGGGAACAGAATCGCTGTGATTGCACTACATAAAGCAGGTATGGAGACAAGTGCAATTTTTGGAAATCTCCATACACTTGGTAAAATTATTGTGTACCGGCCTATTAATAGATACAATGAGACTACCTCTGTTTGTGACAGAGAAAGATCTGGCCGTCCACATAGTGTTCGTACTAAAAAAGTGTCAAAGGGAAGGAATTCGCAGAAATCCTGCCTATAGCAAAACGTTTTTCTGCAGGAAATGAAGAGAACCATGCCGCGTATCTTGAAAGATGACTTAGGACTTGCTACCTATAGGAGACGCACTGGTCACTTCTTAACTGATATATTGAAGATGAATAGGATGGTAAAATGGAAACAATTACTGAAGCGGTACGCAAAGGGAGGTCACAGAAAAAAATTATGAATGAGAAAATGTTTACAATTGAGCAACATTTTAACAAAGAAAACGACCCTATTTATGTTCAAAGCTCCAAGGGAGCTTTCCAATTAGTCGACAGATTCCTGCGTGGGCATTATCTGACTTCAGTGATGGTTTGGTGGAGACAAACTTTTTTTTTTGTGGTACAAAGAAGTAACTGAGTCATATTTCTGTGAAAAAGGTATCAAAACATCGGCACAAGTATATCAACATACCATTCTTGACAAGGTAGTTAAACCTTGTTCAATAACCAAGTATGGTCCTTCCAGCAATACTCGGAATCGCATCATAAATGATCCACCTAATCTTGGTCAAAACGAACGTTCCGAACTTGATCAGTGATGACGACTACCCTTCATCTAACCCCTACCTTAATCCGCTGGATTATAATTTATGGACAGTTTTAGTGAGTGCAGCTTGCTAAAAGCCATGATAATTCTGAGTCCCTAAAACAATCCATACGATTGGAAACAGTGCCTGCTTCGATAACTGGCCTCAACGTTTAAAGGCCTGTATGTATTGCAGCCAATAGAGACCACTTAGAATAAGCTCTTATATTTTTAATTGTTTAAAATTTGTGTATAGTAAAAAAATACTGTAAAAGTAGTAAATGTCCTTTACAATTAAACAACTTTTTTTCCTTGTTACAATATTTATGGCAAGACTAAGACGAGTATATTTAATGATATTTTTATACATATTTCTATCTATATATTATATATATTATAAAACAGTAAGAAAAATGAGTGTGTACATAAAACATTTTTCAAAAATAATAATATATGCTCGTCTGTTTGTGCTTGCTAATCTAAGTTCCGGAACTTATGTACACATTAGAATGGACCTTTCTTTGGTGTATAGCTCATAGCCTGGGCAACATATAGGATGTAATTTTTTAGAAATCTTTTCTTCAAAATCGTAAAACCACGCGAACGAGGTCGCAGGCACAACCTCGTATATCCCAAATGCCTAACAGACTACTTTAGTAAGACTAAATAAAAACACTATGAAATTAACATTATGATGGAGTAATCCATCTCTATAAAATTTATAATGGCAGAAGTGCCAAACGAGCATATTTTTTCATAGTATAAGTGGGCAAAATGGAAGTGAAGCATTTTCTTCACCAAACGGCCGTCATATATCCACGTAATTGTTATGGAGTAATACTGCTTTTGCTCCTCTCCTCTAATAGAACACTGGAAACTTACAAACTACACAAAACGTGACAGCGTTGTGCCGTGGTAACACGTCACGGCTATACCGGTCTAATTTGGTTGTAATGCTAAAAAAAGCTACATTTTATTATGTAACTTAATCTTTCCTTTGATATTCTTGTACTTTCGTCATAGTAACTGTCGAAACCTAGAATTAACCGCATCGTCACTGAATATAGCGGGAGCGTTGGCCTATTTTAACGTGCATAAAGTCATTCTGTCATAGGTTTATAAGAAATAAAGAAAGAAAAACATTGATCACAACACAAAAGACATCTAGTGATGAACAGACGAAAACGTTCGTATTTTATGTAATTTGAATTAATAAATTAGCAAAAACTAATTATTAATTATAAGTAAGGTATAACATAAATTTCCATTAATAAGTAAAAATGCATTCCATCAACTATATCTACAATAGTCTAAGACAGAAAACAGAAGGATAAAGTAAAAGACGAATCCTTTATTATATCCTTTTTTTTTTCGTTCCATGTTCCACGAACTAAAATGTAGGGACTCGGTGAACGCGAAGGTGGTTGATGTTATGCTGCTTTTCCTCAACTAAAACCAGAAAGTAAATAGTGTACAAAAAAATGTTTTTAGTTTTTATATATTTAATTTTCTCATAGTGTAAATATTATAAACATCATGGCCGGGGTTCGAACCCGCGACTTCTGGTGTAACGTCTATGGCATACAATCTTACAATACCACTGCACCCATCAGTCATCGACTCCTTTACAACAAATTTGCATATTCTATATTCCTTTTCTACGTAACAACTGGTAACAACATCTTTGAATCATTAATATTTTTTGTATTCCAAATTGACAGGTAATAAACAATAATTTGCTCGCAATAATATATTTTACTTGGGGCCTTGTGTACGAAATATATGGGTGCGACGGCGAAAATATTTAACGATACACCGTTCTATATAGCAAACATTAATGAATGTGCTATAAAACCACCGTTACTTTGTCACGGCTTCACCTTATCCCCGTTATGATCTACGCCACAATAATCTTAGGCTACTTTCAAAGTTCCATGTTGCGTATAGAAGAATAAAATCCTGTCATAATCCTCGCGAGATTAATATTATTTTATCGCAAACGATAAATAACTGGGGAATTCAATGGGCAAAAGCAAGGGAAAATTATAAGTTTTTTGACACACTAGTAGAAAAGTTTGACCAAATTCAATCTTGTGGGGATTTCCTTCAATGGCTTTATATTCCATCCCTCTGGAGAGTTCGAAAGTACGGAGTTATTACGTATTAGGGTGTGGCATTTGAGGTGAGTTTGCGATTTCTGTTACATTTGAAGAAGAGCGGTGAACTTTGTTCATCACCCAATGTTATGTTAAAGTGTACTTGTTGGCCAATTAATTAAAATTGATAATGACTACTTTTACGGATTTTATCGCGGGTTATTTGACTGTTTAACTAGCCCAGACCTGTGACCATGATTACTGTAAAGCTTCTGAAACGTCGAGCTAGTTAAATAATTAAATGAACCGCGATAAAATCCGTAAAAGTAGTTTTATTGAAATGAGTAACATTCGCGTGAACTTTTTTTTATAATTTAGGGTGACAAACGAGAATCGGAGCCGGTCAACGACGCCTATGAACATCAGCATAATTATGCCGATGCGTTACCTTCCTTTTCACCTCCTCACTTTTCGGCTGTATCAAGTGGCTTAAGTCATCAATACAGAATTGATGAATTTCACACACGCTTACACATAGAATATTGAACCATGCTGTAAGGAAATTAAAATGAATGTTTAGATGTTATACAAACGGGCAGTCGGATCGTTTAATGAATACAGAAATTCCGTGTAATTACTATGCCTATGCGTTGCTGTCCTTTCCTCCTCCCCTCCCAGTGGGCTATCGGCTACGAAACGTGACACCGATGTTGTAATTTTACGGCTGTATCATGTGTGCGATTACCTCTCCTGTCGTGCCAGCTCATTTCGGTTGCAATGTAGCTTGCCACTGTCGCTTACTATTACATATTACTCAGAGTAAGATTTTCATTTTCCATTACCCAACACAAGATTTATCCAAGCAATAGCAATTGTACTAGAAAGTCCATGTAAATATCTAATTTAAATGTAGCGAAATAAACTAAATTACAAATAAAATTTAATATGTGATCTATTTTTACAGGCCGCAATTTTAAACTAATGTATTGCATAAGTTGAAAGGCATTAGTAGATTGTGATGACATGCCAAAATCATTTTTTTCGGACCTGCCCTTACGCTTAGAAGCGAAGAGAAACTCAATACAGCTTCATTGCTACGACGACTAGGTTTGGGGTTGGAAGAGCGACCGACATCCCTATCTCCCGCAGATGGGAGAGATGCATCCCGTTATGAGAGTGTTTGTAACTTAACTTTTATTATTATGGCCAGAGGGACCAAGAAGTCCCTCCTCGACTCTGAAATCAATGAAATGTTATCTACTCATTATAGAAAAGATTTATCAAACTTTGATTTACAAAAAACGGGGTGCCCCCAAACGACTTAGTCATAAAGAATAGGCAATTTTCACGTGTGTCTCATTTTATGTAGCTGTTAAATTGGATCATTATTCACAGTCCAGGCTTCGTTTGTACGCATTTTCTATGCGAACGTTCCCATTATATTTGCCTCAGTAAACACTCCGTGAATGGTAATTTCTTTATCCTGATATTGATGATATCATATCTTGTCCTATCTATCTTTCTAATCCTGTTTTTTTACTACCCGTCTGCATCAGAAGGAGGCGAGCGTTTGTATGTGTGTTTGTATGTACACAAGGCCTATATATTTTTTTAATTTTATAAAAATCTACAAATAAAGGAAATACTGCAGAAGCGTACGGCATCTCATATTTAGGGTTCCGTGCCTATAGGGTAAAATTCGGTTCCCTATTAATAGGACTCCGCTGTCCGTCTGTCCGTCTTTGAAATGAGCAGAATCTCATGAACCGTGACAGATGGAGAGTTGAAATTTTTACAGATGATATACTTCTGTTGCTGCTAAAAACAGAATAAAGTTGTTATTTAAAAACGGTACTGTCTTCTTAATGAATGTTAACGGCATGTCACCCATCTGGCACGAGTCAAACTGGAAATTGACCGGTTTTTTACAGGGAGCAGTCAGGATTTTTTTGTTGTTTCAATTATATTTTCATTTATCGAAACGTTTCATCTGTTTATATAAATGTATTATAGGAATACATGTTGCACGTACGTAATGCTCTCAGTGTAAAACCAAAAGCTTTATATAGTTAGAGACAGAGAGGCTTTCTTCCAATGTTGTTAACATGATGGCCAATCCGCTACAACTCGCATTCAACTTAATACCTAAGTTCCAAAAATTTACAAAATAATAGTAGTGTCAATAATATATATGGACTTAATACAACACGTTAGTCTCGCCTACAGTAAGGGCTTGTGTTACAGATACTATAGAAAGGAAATATATTTCATATATATTATTTTATAAAAATAAGAAATTTTATATATTAATACTTTTATAATAGAAATTCATATAATATACATGAGGTCTGACCATAATGATGAATCAGTTATATCTCCTAAAACCCTCTTCCAATCTCCAAGTGATGCGAGTTCGTTCACCCTTCATTGAATAAATATGACATGCACCCTAAGAAAGACAAATAATTTAATTTCCTGGTCGCAAGGGATACCATACGTGACTCCCAGACCGTCAATCGCAGTACTGAAGGAGATACGACAATTTATTATAGAGATAACTTTGATTACAAGATTAATAAGATAATAAATTGTTGTAACACGGCGTAGACACGTTTTTGTTGTGAACGTAAGTGAAGTGGCAAAAAGTAGAAATTGTTGAAAGGTTGAAAGAATGAAAGAAAGGCGATATATAAGGATCTGGCACATTTAATATAATAATTAGTACTTCTGTTTGTTGTGTCGGTTGTTGCTCATATGTGGTATTAAATATTTACCATTTATGAATGTAGAAAAACGTCTGACAAGGTTGCCAAAATGAGTTTGGCAAAAGAGGGAATAGAGTATAATGACAATGTTTAACGTTTTAAATAAGTTATATACAATTTTTTAAATCTATTATCAATTTACATGTATCACCGACTTGGAAGTTATCTCTAATGAAAATTTGTGTTTTTCAACAAAATAAAGATCAAATAATGCCATTAAAAATTTTTTGCCCTACAATCTTACAGTTTCTACGTGTTTCTAAGCCTGGTAAAATACACAATTTGTATTTGGTTGGTATAACCGAACATTATAAACCAATTTCGCTAAACAGTACATCAACGTTTTCAATCCAAATTTAATATGAAGGAGAATTCCATAGAGAAAAACAAAATAATTAATTTCCTAGTCTATCCGCTACTTAAAAGGCCGAAATTGTGGAATGGAAACGGTCTCCTGGGCATTCACGATTATGATGTCGTGTGTGAAATTCATTATCCCATCGCCAGCAGGTACTTGGTCATCAACAGTCTATCAGGACACGTGCAATTTGCATATCCTATAATTATGGAGTTGTCTTAGGCAGTCACTGTCTTATAGTCAATACACACTCGCGACACCTGCAATCTGCATATCCTACTATTATTCGGGTGTCTATGATATTTACTATCCCATTACGAACAGCTTTCTCGATCACCGGCAAGCGGCATTTCCTACGGTTAGGGTGGTTATTGCCTGGCGCTTATATTGATCCAAATCCGCCAAAAATTACCTTGTATACTTTATTTTTATACTGGAAAACGTTAAATAATGTTGCGGAAATGAAGAGAAGCCCAATACGGCTTTAGATTAGCTATTCGATGGATATCCGTCAGGCGACGAGAATATGAGAGACTCAAAGTCCCGCAACCCGACATTAGAGTGATTATAGCTAATATAACGATCATTAACATGACCTATAGAATTACCAGAGCATAATTATTCCAGTATCAAACCAGCTAAACAAATTCATATTCTGCCCCCCTCACACCCATATCCCATTTAAGTGTATGTACTTTTTATGTTTATGTCCGCTAATGAAATATACGAGCAATAAAAATGTTCCCCTATCTTAATTTTTATAAATATATGACATGCTTTTTTCTTATCGTACATATTTTTTTATGTTACGAAGTTCGGATAATATTTTAGCGCCGGCGGCAAAATTCCTAGTTGTATTAACCAGCCAAGAAGAAATGGTTTTTTATTATAGCACCATAATTGTTCATATGTGAGTAGTAGAGAAGGGTAACTGCCTCGTGGTGTAGTAGTAAGCAGCCACAGACGTGAGGTCCCGGGTTCGAATCCCAGGTCGGACCATAGAAAAGTGCTACTACGAGTTTTCAAATTCTAGTCACTGTCCGGAGTTAAGAAGTTGGCGGTGTTACGGTCGTGTCGGATTGCCGTCCCATCAAAATAGGAGAATGAAGGAATGGAGAGTGTGCTTGTGGCTGCGCAAACACTTGTGCACTATAATGTCTCCCGCGCAGATGGTTCTCTCAATAGAAATGGCCGCTGTATCCAAAATTCGGCTATGTCAACTGTATTGTTATGTATTTTTAATTATGGAGAAGGGGTACCATTTCAGCACCGCAGCAGAATCGAGCAGGCGCGGCCAGATGTGCTACTACTTTAAAAGTGATGGTTGTGTTATGCCGTTCCATACGGTTTGTGAGTAGCTGGTGGCATATTCGTGGTGAGACATAGGAGGGTAACGGATCTGCATAACATTCATCGTGCTGATGATAATGGACAGTGGCAGTCAGAAAATGCTGGTCCCCATATGCTATAACTTCGTTTTCCTAAACGCGGCCTCCACTCCAGAACCTTACAGGCCCATCTGCCATTAGTTCTTCTGAGTGTGTGACTAGCCCATTGCCGCGCGATATTGGATACTTTAGTTCTCAGCCTTATAACTTCGTTACTAATTCTGTCGTACAGAGAAACACCCAACATGGCACGTTTAATAGCCCGTTGAGCTACCGCAAACTTACGGACCAGTCCTAAATTAAGAGGCCATGTTTCGGCCCAGTAGGTCATCACGGGGAGATCGCATTGGTTGAAGACTTTTGTCTTCATGCTCTGCGGTATCGGCGACGTGAGAATGTGACGAAGCTTCCGGAATGCTGCTCAGCCCAACTGAATCATTCTATCGGTTTCCTTCTCGAAGTTATGTCGAAACGAAGTGTTGGTCGACCGTTCACCAGGAATACAGCTAGCGAAGTGGGAAGGCGATCTTCGTGCAGTAGGCGGTGTGGGACGAATGCGAGTAGCAGGAGATCAGTCGTCTCGGCGTTCATTGAAAGAGGCCTATGTTCGCAGTGGACCGATAAGGGCTGATAATGATGATGATGATGATATGCTGTAACAACTAATATGTCAACGTCATAAAGAAAAACACACATTTTAAGCTACTGTCTCTTGTCCTCGTTTTTTTTATTGTTTCTTACACATAAGGGAGATGAGAAATAGCGGGATCTTTTGGTGAAAACAAAATTGAATTTCCGTTATTTTTTTAGAGATATCTCCTCGGTCATGGCTGTCCAATTCAGTTGTAATGCAGCATGACACGACCTCTTATTAACGATAAGGGTACTGGTGCGTTATTTTTTTCCATGCCCTCCCCCTAAAAGGCCACCACGGGTGCACGAAAAGCCTTTCTTATTACGTGAATGAAGAATATTTTCCCCATGTGCTTGCCCAATTTTCCTACAACGCAGCTATCAACGACGTTCTTAGATCTTATCTTTTCTATCTTACATTTTGTGGTAATTGCATCAGTAGTTATTTATTGCAAATATTTAACTGCCCTCATTTCTTTCTACTGTTATGTTCCAGGAACCGATCGCATTGAATGTAAAATAGCAAGAATTTGGAACTGCACTGCTCGGTATCACGATTTTTGCGTTTTGTGAGTAGCCGGTGCCCCATTGTAGGGGAGGGGGAAAGGAAAGCAAAGCATCGGCATAGCAATTTTCACGGGTGTCGGTTGTCGTAATAAGGATCCGTTTTTTTTGTTTGGGGGACAAACGAGGTATCGGTTAAAGACTATGCTATAAAAATATAACGCCTAAAAATACAATGTACTTTTCTCTATAGGTTGTTAAAAGTAAACTACACACAATTTTATATTCTGTAGACAAAGATATTCAAAGCTTTCCGATTTCCCTAAGGTAGAAGGCTCATATTTAGAACAGATGTAGAGAATATTACAAAGGGATCTTTTCCAAGTATCTCCCATAGGACCGGTTGCTAGATGACACGTAGAGAATAATGATTTTTTTGTGGAAATTTAAATACCTTTACGTAACATCATAGTTCTGTCAAAGCAAGAGCATAATAATCTTGTATTTTTGTAAATCAATGATATATTCCCAAAATATATAATTGTTTTACAAAAATACGAGATACAGGATTTCATACTGAACTATCATTCTAAAGAATCCGTACACTATATTCACGATGTACATAAACATACATTTTTGCATAGTCAGCATTACGCCCATAAGTTTGAGTTGTTTTTGCAAAAGCAGATGCCAATTGAAAGAAGTGCCTAATTTAAAAATATTCTTTGGAAAGTCAACATGTACATGATAAGTTGTTTTTACAAAGTACAAAAGAACAAAAGTTTAAACTTTTGAGACGCTGTGTGGTATTTACATAAAAAAAATATCTATAATGTAAATATTATCGAAACGTATGAAGAGGTAGTGTCATGCTGTATAGGAGGAGGCAGTAACATGCGTAGTGCATGACACTATGTCCTATATTGATGTCTTAAGTTTACGCGAATGTTAGTTTTACAATAAAACTACTCTTACTGATTTTATCGCGGTTTATTATTGTTTGCGTTAATCGGAACAACTAAAATTATAATTCTTCGGGTACTTTTAAAAACTTGGTACATCAGGACATCTGTCATCTCAGTGCACCCGTGACCATGATTACTGTAAAGCTTCTGAAACGTCGGGCTACATAAACAATTTAATAAACCGCGATAAAATCCGTAAAAGTAGTTTTATTGTAAACACTATGCAACGGAGTTTGGCCGGCACGACAGGTACCACCTCGGTACCTCCCGCTCACATAATACCGCCGTAAAGTAACACCTTCAGTGTCGCGTTTCATGCGGTTTGTGAGTAGCTGGTGGCCCATTGGGGTGGTAGGAGGGCAACACATCGGCATAGTAATTATGTGGATGTTCGTCGGTAGTCGTAAAAGGGCTCCGATTTCTCGTTTGCCCCCTATTCTATTAAAAAAACATACACTTTTTTCTGAACCATTCGTAAAATACATTTGAAAATCAATCAATCATAATTAATATTAAGAAGATTGCACATGTTTTTTTCAATTATTTCACAAAGGGTTTTCCAGTTTCCAAAATATGAGTTTTACGCGCCGTTTATTTTGGACGTTTCGACAATAATTTTAAACACATGTTGAATATAATAAATTAATAAACGTACAAAGACACTAATTGATATCGCGTCCATTTCACGTGTGACTAAAACAAATTGATGTTCGCTAGACTGTAACAATATTCCGCAGTAGCACGTGACGAGCGATTTACCGCAAAAGCTATCCTACTATTCCTGCTATTCCAAATATGCGGTACAGTTGTCGCACACGCATCTCATTTTCGACCCAAAGGTACTGCGAATAAAACACACTTTGTGGTAATGTATGTCGTGACGCGGAATATACTTTTGAGTCACTTTTTCCACACTAAAGCTCTAAGCAAATTGTTCCATCACGCAAAACGGAATTAAAATTCCATCTAAATCATAAACATCGTAACGTGATGACAATAGTGTGTGGTTATGAATTTTGAACAGTTCAGTGATACAGTACTTCTCGATTACAGTTTGCACTGTTTGTACATAAGGTTATTTATAATTCTGAGGCCAATTTTAAAATTTGTCCTATCGTTTTATATGGAAAGCTATCGTCACTTTTTAACTTGAAGTCCCAGCTAAAACTTAATTAAAATAATAATGTCTTGATTTCAATTTTATTACCTTTATTCATTCATTTAAGTTTTTATATTTTATATATTGAGTATACTACATTAAAAATCTTCTTCTCTGGAAATATTAAAAGGGCTTTCAGGTGAGTTCCAGGGTGTTTGGAAAGCGAACGTTTTGTGTGATAGTGTAGCCTTCCACCACATCCAAATATTTACCAAATTGGAAAAATATTGGAAGTATTCTTGAAGGCACAGACCCTGTAATGTTCATCTGCAAAAATATTCTATTTAACAACACAAAATAATTTATTTTTTGAAATTCATGTTAAGGCTTAATAAACATGATACAATAATCTAGTAATGATCCTAAATGACAGACGAATTACAAATTTCATGACAAAATTTTAGACCTTTCAACTTATCATAGAAAAGAATTTGACCCGGTATAATAATGATAAAGGATGCCCAGTTTCCACCTGACGTAGCGATCCGTGAAAGTGGTCCGTTTACTTAGCTTCGTATTTCCTTTTTATACGGACCTTGTGAAGAAGTTTTATGAAATTGTTTTTCCGGGATGTTAGGCTGTTCTAATTATGAGCGGCCGTTTCTTTGGCAATTACCTCGGACATCTCGAGTTGACAAAGACGAACTGCACAAAATTTATTGTGATCGTGCGTGTCTGGAATAATAATAAGTCCTTTCTGAAATATAATTGTTGTGTCTACGAAGTTAATGTATTTGTTTTTTCAACGTAACTAATTAAAAAAATAAATAGACGTTTTTCACTGACTGCATCAGACGTTATTGATATCTTAAGTTTACGCGAATGTTAGACATTACAATAAAACTACTTTTACGGATTTTATCGCGGTTTATTATAATTACAATCGGAACAACTAAAATTATAATTATCGGGTACTTTTAAAAACTTG